>CM077507.1:5610313-5990230 GCA_039654745.1 Houttuynia cordata
AGGTATCAAGTTGGGTTAGACAATTAGAGGTAAAATAGAATAAAAGTATTTTTTAAAAAAAAAAATTTAAAAAGTAGGGTCGGGTCATTACCCGACCCGACCCGAGCCAAGTAGGGTTAGGGTCGGCCATTCTCGACCCTACTCATGAATAGAGTCGGGTAATTACCCGACCCTATTTACGTAGGGTAATGGTCGACCCGACCCTATTTTACCCGACCCGACCCGATTCCCAGCCCTACGTCCATCATCACGGTTCAAACCACCGTCGGCGACGTCTAACCCGGAAAAAATAAAACTTCATGCTGAAAAACTGTAAAAACAGCGGAAAAGCCCTCCCAACTATAAAAAATAAGATCTACATGTAAAAAAAAAACATATAAAGGTCACCCATTGGTGCTCGACCGCTCTTGGACATCAAATAAGAGGATAAAAATGGGCAAAAGCATGAAATACTATTTGGCGAGTGACAAGTTCAATTTATATATCTTTATATCATCCTCATAAAATGGAAGATGAAGAAAAATGAGGAAGAATGAAAAAAAAGGGCAAAAAGGGATGAAAAATAAGTGAGTTATGACATTTTAAAGATTGTCATTTTATCGTGTATTTCAATACCTGATAAATGCATTTATCATGTATTCGAATACACGATAAAATAACAATCTTCAAAATGTCATAACTCGCTCATTTTTCATTTATTTTTGCCTTTTTTTTTTTGCGTTCTTCCTCATTTTTCCTCCTCTTCCACCTCATGAAGATATATTAGAATGAAAAAATAAGAAGAAAACAAGAAGAAAGAAGAAAGTAGAAGCTTTCTGACGTCTGCTTTTTTCTTTCTTATTTTTTCCTCTTTTTTCATCCTAATATATCTTCATGATGTGGAAGATGAGGAAAAATAAGGAAGAACAAAAAAAATGGGCAAAAACGGATAAAAAACTAGCGAGTCATGACATTTTGAATATTGCAGTAAAATCGTGTCGTATGAGACACAACTTGACTTCAAGTCGTGTCTCCGACGACAAGATTTTACTGCAATTTTGAAAATATCATAACTCGCTCATTTTTTATCCGTTTTTGCCCATTTTTTTTGCGTTCTTCCTTATTTTTCCTCCTCTTCCACTTTATTAGGATCACAGAAATAGTTATGATATTTCAAAATACGACTTGAATCAAGTCGTGTCTTCGACGACACGATTTTATGCTCATTTTTTCTCCGTTTTCTCCATTTTTCGTGTATTCGAATACACGATAATTATTGTGTATTCGAATACACAATAAAATGACAATCTTCAAAATATCATAACTTGCTCATTTTTCATCCGCTTTTTGCCCATTTTTTTTGCGTTCTTCCTCATTTTTCCTCTTTCATTTTATGAGGATCACAGAAATATATATAAATTGAACTTGTCACTCACTGACTAGTATTTCATGCTTTTGCCCATCTTATATACAATATAGGACAAAGAATAGGGTTTAATATGAGACAGTTGAATAATCAAGAATATTTGAACTGTGCAACAAGAATTCCATCATAAGAGGAAATAACATCATCAATGAAGACTCCTAAACATCAACGGTTCCTGACTCTCAAGTATAGAGCAAGGACAATAAATTATACGACTCCAAACAAATACCGGTGTAAGGAGAGAATGGTCATAATACCAAAGGCTCCAGGCATCTAAAGTGCAAGGAGTTACAATTTCTACTCGCTGAATTTACCGATCTCGAAAGGTAAAATATACTAGAATCATGCTAGAGGTTCTCCCTTCGGAACCCGGCCACGCGTCTAGACATGCTGGCCCCATCCGTGCTTACGGGCACAATGGGCGGAGACTGCAGACCTTCCGTAATATCATACAGCCTAAACGTACGTATTTGCCTCCCTTCGGGCAATAAAGAATCAAAATTCCATAAATATCGGAGGTCACGCTGGACCAAGCAATGGCTCATGAGCATACTATGATTCCACAGAACAATTAGTGGAGAAATAGGTCAATGTCAAACTGGACAATGTTTCAATAATAGCAGAGGTCTCAACTTTCTGAGAATAGGGTGACTCTTACTTCAATGACTCACTCATGGAGTATGAATAGAATAGCAAAGACTCTCAACAACGTATGACTCACGTTCTGGAGTATGAATAGAATAGCAAAGACTCTCAACAACGTATGACTCACGTTCTGGAGTATAAATAGAATATCAAAGACTCTCAACAATGACCATGTTACACATACATAGCCCTAGATAAGACTTATGAAGAAAGACTTGATCAAGAATTGCCTTTCAAGACTCCATGAAAACTCAAGTTATATCATGAAGAATATCAAGTTCTGGTTTTAAAGAAGACTTGACTCAAACAGACTCAATAATAGGTCAACTGAAGTTTCTCAAATGAATAGAAGTGCATTGGTCAAATAGAAATAGATGGTTCGGTTTCCAATTGGAAACACAAATCGAGTCAATATCACCAATGGAACATATAAGACTTGATGAACATCAAACCACTCACCATTAGCCCGTGATACTATAGTATTATACTTAGTCCATCCTACTGTAATACTTACTTAAAGTCTTATGTAATACATATAAAGTTCTTAGTATACTTATTATAGTATAGGCTATTGCTTTGATAAAGTTTTCCCAACCTTTACCATAATTACAGTGTTCTATTTATACATATTAATCAACTTCCAACCCTTACCAATGTCAAAACAGAAGGAATTATACTCTGAAAATTTTACTGTGATTACTCCTATGTGTCTAGTTTACAATCCAACAAATGGCATATTTTTATAATTTTAATATAATTAGTTATAAATATTTTAATGAAAGTCGTCAGTGCAGAAACAGTTCTGCCCGAGACCCTTAATCATAATTCTAATCAAATTGTGAGTGTGTTTACCCCATAATCCGTTCAATAATACATAGTATACTTGAATATCTTACTTATTCCAGAACTTTATTAGGTATGATATGTCATAATATTTACAAGGATTGAGGTGTACTTTCATTATCTTAATTCATCTCACACACATGCCCCTTTTTCTAGTTGAATTAGGCAGACTGGACAACTAATTAAGGATAATAAAATTTGGACAGCAATATCAGAGACCAAAAGGGACACAAGGAAGCTTCAAAGAGGACTCCAAACAATTCAAACTTCCCATCATTGGGCTAGCATGTGTAACAATTAGGAATTGGAACATCAAGGTTCACACGATTGAGCAACAACACGTAATAACTGGATAATTCAAAAGATTGGTACATAACGATTGACTCTCATGAAGATTCACAATCATAAATTAATATATTGACACAATAAGCACTTGAACAAGGTATAAAATTCAGATCCAAGAGTGTGGGAAAAATTATCCTACCTAGTCCAAACGTAGTATCTTCTTGCTTCCTCGCGAAGGCTTTTGATTCCTCTACACGATGTCGCCCTTTAACACTTCGATCGTTGACTCTTGAGATGAAGGAAAAGGTATAAAGCTTGCTAGAACAAAGGAGAAGGAGAAGGAGAAAGTCTTGGGACGTTCACAAAGGATTTGGCTTGAAAAATACCAGCCAGCCCTCTCTCTTGTGCTTATATAGACCCAAAACCTACTACAACTAGGATATCTCCAAATCAAGACTCCTTCCTAATCCAAACTCTCACTACTAATCAAAAGCTCTCCCTTATTAGTAAGGGACGTTCATCCATGTTAATCCATTGGGTTTTCCTCATTTAATTAGGATTTCAAATCTCTAATAAGATTCGTTCACTATCTTAATCCTAATTACAGCACACTGTCATACACATAATAGTCCATTTCCAACTCTTCCCACGGTCAGTCCATTTAGACTTAAACTCTGAAATTTTTATTTGAGTTAGCCCTATGAGTCTAGTTTCTAACCTCACTGATTTTATATTTTTCCGATTTGCTTTGAATTAGTTATGATTTAATTACTTCCGACTGTCGACACAGAAATAGTATTGGCCGAACTTACAATCTTAATCATACTTTACATATCTCGTTCCAAACTAGGAAACTACCATATCTAGGCCAACCAACTAGACGTTCCCTTCCTATTGGTTGATTAAAAAGTGAAATATTTATCTCTTTTTAATTAAAATTTATCTTCCCTAATTATCTCAACCGAACTGATACTTCCCGATCCTCCACGATACTTACCATATTTATCGCTATTAGGTCAAATCGTAGATTTTGCTCCAAAATTCGCTCCCACCATCCGAAGATCATCTTATGGCAAGGTTACCCACGTTCATAAATCATCCCTGGGCCAGTGCCATGTGGCTCAGTGCCCAGGTCCTGCGGCTTGGCTTGAGTCCTACGCGCACAGGTCTTTGACGTTCCGCGGTTGCACTACTCGTCATACTAACACGCATACATCACTAACCACACATTAAAACCAAATTCACTTTACTAATTAAGAGTAATCCACTGAACACATGCCCTGGCACCTGGCCCCTCTCCTGGCGTCAGGTGTTCTCAGACCCTGGCGCCAGGCTGGCCTCAGCGCCAGGTTGTGCCTAGCGCCAGGACCAACCCTCGCGTCCTGGTTTTCTACTACTATTAGCCATATGATTAACTAATTATATCACATCATTAAATCAAATAACACATCAAAGCACATCGCAAAACCAGAAATCAAATCAAGAAATGAAACTTTCCTATTTTAGACCAGTTTCCTAAAATAGATACCTTTAGTTAACATACGAATTTTCTGGGTGTTACATTTTAGGTAGTTTCTAGGTCATATGGAAGAAAAGAAATATGAGAAAATAGAAGTTGGCGCCAAGTAATATGTAAAGAACTCCATTTACTTGATTCAAAGTTTGGCACATTGGTTCCCAAGCTCGTGAGTGGTTTGTGGATAAGTACCCAAGAGTTAACCAAACTTCCTATTGGGCTATTGCTAGGCCAATTGGCCCACGTTCTACCGTTGCCCAGCCACATGGCCTCAAAGGCCCATACCATGTTGACCCACCAACTCTGGGCTTCACTCAATGAATACACTCCATTGTCACTCGTCTCCTTCATTCGTCTCGTTGAGTTCTGAGCGCTATCTCTCTTCTCATTCCATAACTACAGCGAGTGGGACACCAAGAAAGCCTTGCTCTTGAAGCCTGTGATAGTGATGTGAGATAAAGATGATGATGATGGAGGAGAGACGGCAAGGGCGCTGACCAAGAAGAGGAAGAACACCTGGACAGGCTACGTCGAGGACAAGCACCAGCGGCAGGCTACCTTCTCCAAACACCAGTCTGGCCTTTTCAACAAGGCTTCAGAGTTTTGTGTTGTTGAAGGGTTCAAGAGTGCAGCGGAAGCGCGAGGGATCGTTGGTCGTCATGCCAAATTTCTCCAAATCAGTCCCATTTTTTCGTTCTTTCACTTGCACATAATATCAAACAACAAATATGCAAGACTTTATGAGCAATAATATGAACAAACACTTATATCATATTTCATAAAACAAGAATTTAATGGATTGAATACTACTAATGGGCCTTTGTGCCCTACGATCAATCCACCAATAAATACTCACAAGAATAGATAGATATATGTCGGAGATCTCCAAGGACCAATTTGCATGGATGAGAGTCATTATTCTTCAAGAGATAGTGATCACTTTCTCGTCGTATGGGAAGAGAACGCCAAATCAAGCCAATGCGTCAAGACGAGAGAGAGAGAGAGAGAGAGAGAGAGAGAGCAACCAAAAGCCAGCCTCAAAACACTATTCACATTTTCCTTTTTATTTCTCATCCATGTCCATCAGTTTGGGTTGGTTAAGGATTCCTTAATATCCTCTAACCACCTCTCACTCTCTCTTTGTAGTTATCCTCTAACGACCAATACATGTACTCCTTATAACCGTCCTATTTAGGTATCTCCTTCAAATTAGTGTGGACCCCACCTGGCCCATGGGAGCCTTGCACACTCCACGTGACCATGCTCACGAGAGGGCCGACTCCTCGTATCATTAGGTTAAGTTAATATGGGCCTAACTCATACCTATAATCAACATCCCCCACTATGGTTTTAGTGCTCATATTGTGATTCGACAGTGACTCGTGCACTAGTCCTGCCTTAATCCAAGACTATGAACATGTTTAACAAACAGATCCATTGTCATGGCCATAGTTAACAGATTAGCCAACATCTCTGTAGGAAGATGACTAACAATCAATTTTTCCCGTTGTAGCATGTCAAAAATATAATAGTAATGCACCTCAATGTGTTTTGCTCTAGAACTAATCTCCCCATTACGGAGTGTCAACACAGTTGCCAAATTATCACAATAAATTTGGACAGGAACATCAGTCCATTATTCTTGCTGTAGCCTAGCTAAAAACTCTTTAATCCACACTGTCTCAGAAGTTGCTAAACTGCATGCAACGAATTCAGCTTCCATAGTAGACTTAGTAATGCACTTTTGCTTCTTACTAGCACCCACGCTATGGTGCCTCCACCAAACATGAATACATAACCAGCAGTGGATTTTTTGTCATATTTACAACCAGCATAGTCTGAATCACTATACCCTTCTAATGACAAATTTTCAGCCTGACATATGAGTTTCATATCTTTAGTTCTCAATAGGTATCTAAACACCCACTTAATAGCCTACTACAAAAGCCAAATCAGGTCGAATGCAGTTCATGGCATACAACAAGCTACCAATAGCCTGCGCATATGGCACAAATTTCATATTTTGACGCTTTTAGTCTCATGAAGGTGCCATTTTCTTGGACAAAACTATCCCTTTATAGATGGGAGAATCTATGGTTTTCCAATCAATCACACCAAAGCGTTTTAACATACTTTCTATGTATGAATCTTGAGATATACTTAGCTTTCTTGCTTTTCTATCTCTTTCAATCTTCATCCCTAGGATATAGAGATGCTTCACCCATATCTTTCATTTCAAATTGGGTCTTGAGGCATTCTTTTAGACTGATAATCATACTTATGTCATTTCCCATCACTAATATATCATCTACATATAGTAACAATATCATAAATTTATTCCCATCTGTACAGGAGTACACACAATGGTCATAATCATTGGTCACAAAGCTATATTCACTAATTACCTTGTGAAAAGTGAAGTATCATTGTCTTGGCGATTGTTTAAGTCCATACAATGACTTAATAAGTTTGCGCACCCGTTGTTCCTCTCTAAAAACAACAAACCCCTTGGGTTGTTCTATATAAATCTCCTCCTCTAAATCACCATTTAGGAAGGCAGTCTTTACATCCATTTGGTGCAACTCTAAATCCAAGTATGACACAATAGCCAATAAACACAGTATGGAGATGAACTAGACACAAGAGAATATGTTTCATTAAAGTCTATGCTATCTACTTGGGTGAACCCTTTTGCCACAAGTCTGGCTTTATATTTATCTATTGATCCATTAGCTTTGAGCTTCTTCTTGATGATCCATTTACAACCATTGGGTTTCCTTTCATCAGTAAGTTAACAATCTCCCAGACTTCGTTCTTCAAGATCGAGTCCATTTCCTCTTGAACAACTTTCTGTCATTCCTTAGAATCTGGACTACTCATTGCTT
The DNA here is from genome assembly GCA_039654745.1 of Houttuynia cordata. Classification (NCBI taxonomy): domain Eukaryota; kingdom Viridiplantae; phylum Streptophyta; class Magnoliopsida; order Piperales; family Saururaceae; genus Houttuynia; species Houttuynia cordata. Next base: position 5,617,893 of record CM077507.1, read on the forward strand.
GCTCAAACGTGATAGGATCATTAAGCTATGGTTCATCTATCGTTATTTCATCTTCACCAAACATAGCATAGTAATCCTTCAACATAACTGAAGGTCTATGCTCTCTTGATGCACTTGTTTCAACATCCTCATTTGATGTATTTTTTATCACTTATTCATTACTAGTGACAGAGATTTTTTCTTTTTCTTTTTCAAATAATTCAACTCGTTGACTAGGAATTTTAAGGTCTATATCTTCCTCAAGAAAATAAGTATCCCTAGACTCTATTACCCCTACTGTCCCATCATCATGGTGCACTACGAATCGATACCCCTTAGAATTATCACAATAACCTATAAAATTAAATTTTATGGTCTTATGATCCAACTTGCTTCTTAGTTGATCAGACACCCTTACATATGCCTTTGACCCCCACACTCTAAGGTTCGAAAAGTTTGGACGTCGACCCATCCATAACTCATAAGGGGTCAATTTGATCGATTTAGAGGGTACTTGGTTTAGTACATAGGCAGCGGTGTCTAGGGCTTCACTCCAAAACTGTGTTCCTAGTTCTGAGTGGTTTAGCATGGCCCTTACCATATCCAGTAACATCTTATTACGTCTTTTACCAACTCCATTCTGTTGAGGGGTATAAGGAAGTGTATATTGATGAACTATTCCTTGGTTGGTACAATAGTCCTTGAACAAATCAGATGTCTACTCTCCACCTCTGTCTGTTCTAAGAACTTTAATTTTCCGTCCTAATTGGTTTTAAACCTCAGCCTTAAATTCCTTGAATTTTTCTAAGGCATCGGACTTCTTTGCCAAAAGGTAAATATACCCATACCTTGAATAGTCATCTATAAGTGTAATAAAATATGACATACTCCTATGAATCTTGACGTTTATATGCCCACAAATATCTGTGTGAATGACCTCTAAAAGGTTTATGGCTTATTGTCCTTTGGGAAATGCAATCTTCACAAATGCGTAAATCATCACAAATTTTAGGTAGTAGCCCACTACCTGACATGCGGTGTAATTTTCTAACATTCACATGACATAGGCAAAAATACCATAATAATACATCATCATAAGAAACACAAGCCAAATACTCAGAACCAATCATATCATTAAATTCAGCAGCAAAGTCATAAACTACATCAAGTTTGAATAAACCATCAATCAAAAAAGCAGTAAATAAAATATTGTTCTTCTTTCCCACAGTCCCCTTGTCACCCTTGAACCTAACCTCAAATCCCTTTTGAGTCAGCAGAGCGACTGAAATCAGGTTCTTTCTAATAGTTGGTGCAAGTAGAACATCAGTGAGAACTAGGGTGTTTCCCCCATAGAGAGGAATATGAATAGTACCAATCCCAAGCACATCACAATAAGTATTATTTCCCTTATAAATCTTGTCATCTCCAGGATTTATTCCTTTAATTTCAACAAACGACTCCTTGGTCATGGCCACATGACGTGTTGCAGCTGAGTCTAGCCACCATCCATTAGTATTAGTGTTCACAATCAAAGCCTCTGATATCATGCATATAATGCCCTTTCCTCCACCATGTTGTTTCTTCTTTTCATTGCCATGTGTGCTGATCTAACCCAAGCGAAGGTTGATAAATTGTAATATATACTCGGTAAGTCTGAGGTCGAACCACAGGGAATGATCTAGGATTATTCTACTTCAAACTAATTTAAAACTACTTAGCTTAGCAAATTTAAAATTCTTATCATAAAATCTTGTAGAGAAATTGTAATTTAATTAACTACTAAAATGACAATTAAAAATTCAATTAAAACTAATTAAAGATAGGAAAGATAATCGATGAGAGATATCAAAGCTTCAAGGATCAATTATTTAATTACTACTCTACGTCTATTTAATTACGCAATTAGATTCAAATAATGATTTGACCTAATCGGAAGATATTTCATTCACGTGCATCTAAACCATTAACATAAAAATATCGATTGAATATTTATCATTAACAAGCATAGTCTACTAATCACGGGGAATTATAAGCATTCGCCGTACCTTACGTTAACGACAAATCAAATAATTATATAGATTATGACTTTTTCCAAAACATCGCATTCAATCAAATAAGCATTAAACACTTCTTAATAGACGAAGAAATATCAACTAAATAACATCACCTTTAGCTTTGACAAAAGATTTAGCTATTCATATTCAAGAGAAAAATCAGATTTAGAAGAAATTGCATCTAAAAATACTGTTGCAAAACACTATTCACGGGACACTATTCACTGTCTTCCCCAATCAGCCCGACACTGTAGCAGATTTTCGAAATCACTGTAGCAGATGCAAAAATCCGATTTTTCCCTTCTCCCTATCTCTCTCCCTTCGATCCCTATTCCTCCTCTTCGATTCCTCTCCGATTACCGGCCAAATCCCGACAAGATCACGACCCAAACACCGCCGCAACAGCTCTATTTTTTTTCAAAACAGAGCGTCCCGAACCGTCAAAAATCCACCCTCCTCGTCTCAAAAATCCGTCCTTTTTTCCTCCGGAATCTCCTTGGTATTTATAGATTTCAAGATAGAATCCTCTTCATGTCAATTTCAGATTTGGATAAGCCCAAATCCATCACGAATCAAACACGATTCTGTTTTTAACAGAGTCCCAAATTGACACAACTGTTCTGTTTTTCCGTTTCAGTTTCCATTCCGATTCCAACACGATTGCCGCTCTGCCACCATCAGCTCGAACTCCGTCGTCCAATGGCCGCCTCTGTCGATCACCCCTTTGCCGGAACCCAGAACCGCCGGCATCGCCGTCTCTGTTCTGCTGTGAATCTCGCCGCCGCGCTCCTCTGTGTTCCGCCATGGCCATGTCGATCACCCTGCTGTTCTACCATTCACGAGCGCCGTCCAGCCCCGATCGTCGCCGTGAAAGTCATCGCCGGCGTCATGTCCTGCTTGAGCTCTGCCGTCCTGCTTGCCGGCGCTCGAGCTTCTGCTCGAGCGCTGTGCTTTCCTTCGACACCCGAGCCGACGGCTCGGGTTGTTTTTCCTTTTCTTTTTTTCTTTTTTTCTTTCTTTTAATCAAATAAAACCCGTCGTAACGATCTCAACCGCTAATTCTCATCCGAACGTCCGTACTTTAATTTCAAGCCCGTCTTCTCTAAAGTAGCTCATCAATGGGTCAGATTCTTCAATACGCGCGATATTAGCTCTTGGGTCACTTTGGCATTTCAAAACACGTCTAATGCGCTCATCTGCTACTCATCTACAATTTGCATTTTCAAACCTACAATAACAAAACCAAACTAAAATTAGACGCATAATAAAAATATAATTCATTAAATTCAATAATGCATCTAAAATAATTAATTAAAGTAAATTAATTATTAATCCCCTAATTACTACCCTAATCACAAATAACCCATTTTATTCATGTTTTATCACAAAAACTACACTAGCATATAAGTAAATAAGGCATATAAATATGTATATTTTATGCTTATCATGTGCCATTAGGACAGTTCCTGCTAAAATGGCCCATTTGGCCACAAGTAAAGCAAGCTCTATTTTTTTTGTCTTGCCCTTGTCACCTCCTTGATTTTAAGGTTTCTTTCCTTTTTTTCTTGAAATACTTCTTGGAGGGGCCAACATAGGATCCACCCTTTTTGTTGCCAAAATGATGAGCAAGGTTGGCAGATGCATTAGAGGCTCTCACATGGTCTCGCATTTCCTGCTCTAAGCCCAACCTGGCAATAAGGTCATCCAAAGTGAGTTTCTTATCACTCAAGTTCAAAGCTACCACAACAAGCTCCCATGATGGAGGAAGTCTAGTTAGGATGGTAGATACTTGAACCCCTAGAGAAATAGGATCCTTAAGCATCTCCAACTCACTAGATATAATAGTCATGACATTAACGTGTTCAAGCACATTATTGCCTTCCTCCATCTTTATATTGGTATAGCGAGTGTGTAGCAATCTGATGTGAGCGTCAATATGCTCTCCATACCTTCTCTCAATTGCCTCAAACATTTCTTTTGCAGTGTTATGCTTCTAAAAAAACATTTCAATGTTTGGCTTCATAAATGTTAATAGGGTGGTCCTTGCTCTTGCATCCTCAAGCTTGAACTTCTCATAATCTCTCTTTTGAGCAGCAGTATAATTTTCACTTGGAAGTTCAACTACTTGGTCCAAGAGAGTCATCAAGAAACATGATATGCCGAATACACCTCTTTCAGGTGACAAAGTTCGTGGCATTCAACTTTTCAGTTCTGGCAAGTTCACTAGAGACAATGAGGGATACCATTGCAACTCTCTCTTAAAAACAGCAAGTGGAACAACAAAGTGAAAATCTTTGAAAATCACTACAATCAATGAAACAGGACAATTAAAATCAAAGGCAAAAATTGAATCACTAATAACATATTTTGCTTCAAATTCAAAACAAGTCATTCAATTTTTACCAGTGCGATAGATCGCAACAGACAGGCGATCGATCGCTGCAGACTTTACACTATTACAGTAAAAATGATCGATTGTTAACACTGGTGATCGATCGCTGCTTTACTTGCGATCGATCACACACACAGGTGATTGATCGCATATTTTATATTAAATATTCCAATACTTTCGATCGATCGTATGCATAGGTGATCGATTGCTTACTTTATGATGAACGATCCTGTAGTTGTGATCGATCGCTAACACAAGTGATCGATCATGTCTTTTCTTGCGATCGATTGTTCACACAGGTGATCGATCGCTGCTTCAATATTAATTTTTTCAGTACTTACGATCGATCGATAATAACGGCGATCGATCATTTACTGGTATTTGCTTTCGAATTTGAGCCTGGCGCAATAGATCGCTTATTGTTTGGCGATTGATCGCGTACCAAAACTTCAACCGATCAAATCTATTGCTCAGAATTTGGAATCGTAATCGATCAGGGACGATGGAAATTTTAGCATCACTCCATATTGAGGCTCAGATACCACTAAAGGGTTCAGGAGCACAGCGGAAGCACGAGGGATCGTTGATCGTGATGCCAAATTTCTCCAAATCAGTCCCCTTTTTTCGTTCTCTCACTTGCACACAATATCAAACAACACATGCAAGAATTCATGAGCAATAATATGAACAAACACTTATAGCATATTTCGTAAAACAAGAATTTAACAGATTGAATACTACTAATGGGCCTTTGTGCCCTACGATCAATCAACCAATAAATACTCACAAGAATAGATAGATATATGTCGGAGATCACAAAGGACCAATTTGCATGGATGAGAGTCATTATTCTTCAAGAGATAGTGATCACTTTCTCATTGTATGGGAAGAGAACACCAAATCAAGTCAATGCGTCAAGACGAGAGAGAGAGAGAGAGAGAGAGAGAACGCCAGAGCGAGAGAGCAACCAAAAGCCAGCCTCAAAACACTATTCATGTTTTCCTTTTAATTTCTCATCTGTGTCCATCAGTTTGGGTTGGTTAAGGATTCCTTAATATCCTCTAACCACCTCCCACTCTCTGTTTGTGGTTATCCTCTAACCACCCGTACACGTACTCCCCATAACCGTCCTATTTAATTGTCTCCTCTTAAAGTATGATATTTGTGCCATATGAATGAATTGTTAGCAAGGAATTTAATCGTGGAAGAGCAGGGTAAGGCTCTTTTGACTCAAAGTAATGGATTTGATGATGGATGCTATCATGGAATACATGTTTATGGAATTTAAATCATGTTTATAGATTAAGATTTATAATTCATGAAGTATGATTGGTGATTAGGTTTCTAGATATGCTTCTGATTATCATGTTGGAAAAGTAGAATTAATGAATCCTCAAATAGAGAAGTGGAATTATGCTCCGACATATTATGTTCTCTGTCAGAGTCGATGACAAGTCCCAACGACAAGTCAAGTGTCGTAGGATGACTTGTTGTTGAAAAGTGAATAACAGTTTGTTAAAATGCAACTGTAGAAGTAGTTAAATCACTAAGTAAGATATTAGATGGTTTAGCATAAATAATATGAGTAGTTGAATCCAGGAAATCATATGAGAATTCAACAACAACCCAATGACAAGTCATATGTCGTTGGATGACTTGTTGGTAAAATCCGACAGTAAATAGAAATGAAGAAGTAATGAAAGAATGAAACTTTAGGTTGTTGATCGTTTAAATATTAAATCCTTGCAAGTGCACAAGGCAATTGTACTACAGTGAGTGTTTAGGGTTGTCGAACCTCAGGTACAGATGAATAATCTTACCAAATTCAAGTGAAAGAAAGTTGCAGTTTTAATTAAATCTAAAGAAAGCAATGAACTTCAACTACTTACTAATATGGAGAAGTGTCAAGGCTTCGAATTCACAAGAAAATAAACCAGCTTATCGTCCATCTCTCTCTTTTTTATAAATTCCTAGTTGGCTAGCATATTCCTCTCAGACATATACTTGTCAATTCAAAATATCGTGCTCTCCTCTCGGACGTAACACATAAGCAATTAAAATATGGAATTGTGATTTATCTCTCTCGAGCATAAACCAATGAAATTTTATTAATATATAACACCTCAGTCTACTCACGTTCTTGGTCGGACACGCAAGTATTCTTTCGGATTAAAACCCACAAGAATCACTCTAGTCTCTCACGAGCACATAGAATAAATCTCAATAAATTAACTTTAAATGCATAACAAAGATTCATACACCAACTAAGGTAAAAGTTAAGATTAGATAAAGAAAACGATACAATCAATCTATTCGGGCTTCATCTATGCCTTCGACGGGAATTTAGCCGGCCATCAGAGGAGGAGAACAATGCTGATTTGTCGGAGTCATATTGCACTATTCACCAAAAACACTGGTCACAAAACACGGTTCATGGTACTGTAGCAAAATCACTGTTCATCATCTTCTCCAAGCCGCCATTTACTGTAGCACTTTTGAAATCACTGTAGCAGTTCACAAATCAGCCAAAAATCCTTCTTTTCTTCCTCAATCTCTTCCTCTTCTCTCCTTCTGGCCAACTCCACCTCTTCCCTCTCTTCGGAATCCTGTTTTTCCGGCGAAAACATTTCTCTCAAAGTTCTATTTTTTTGGCCAACAATTCTCTCCTTTTTTCGGCGAAAGTTCCCCCCTCAGTTCCCTTTTTCTCCAAAGTGCTGTTCTGTTTTTATAGGCGACCAAACCCGAATCCAATTCCTAATTGAAGTCGAATCGAGCCCAAATGTGAGCACTTTCCAATTCCGCCCCCTATTTTTTGCTTTCCCGATTGAGCACGGCTCTGTTCCTCCGCTCGTCAAGCCCGCTATCCACCGCCATCGCCGTCTTGCTGTCGTCATCATCGCCTTCGTCCCACGGACCCAGCTTAGTCCCGCCTGAGTCTAAGACCGCCTCGCCTCTGTTGTCAACTGCCATGAATGCTTGAGCAGAACTCGAATGCCCGCCGCCGTGGTCATCGCCTCCATCATCAACCTCTCCTCCGCCAAGCTAGAGACCAGCTCAGGCCGCCACCAACTTCGCCCGACGCTCTTCATCGACGACCACCAGCGCTCGAGCAGACTCGAGCGCTCTGTTTTTGAACACCCGAGCTTCAGCTTGGGTCGATGTTTTTTTTTCTTTTTTTTTACTGAACTGAACCGGAACGGACTGAACTTCTATTCTTCTCTTTTTTCCTTTATTAGGCATAAACCGCGTCCAATCTCATTTTGACGGTTCTTTTGTTAAAATAAAACCCGTCTTCTCCTTCATGTGAATCAATGGCTCAGATCTTCAACTCGAGCTCTTTTAAACCTACAAAAGCAATCAAATTAAACTTAGACACACAATTTCTTATTAAAATAAAGTAACATCCTAATTATTGAATTAACTCCAAAAACTCATAATTATTCCTAATTAGCATGAGATAGCACCAATAAAATAAGTATTAGGGGCATATAAATATATGTATTTATGTGTATATCAGTTGTACAAATATCAGTTGTATGTAAACCAATAGGATGGGGACAACAAACTAAAGAATTACAAGCGTCATTAATCTAGTAGAGATGTACACCACACAAAATAAACAATATCAATTAATTGGATTATAATTGCATATATATAAGAGTCCAATTTACATGAGATAGGTCTCACGCAGCTTGCATGAGCCGAATCATCTCGAGCCATCAGATTTCGACCAAACAGCTAGTGTCAAATCAATGGGCAGGTGAGTGTGAATTACTTATCGCTTAAAATGTAGTACCCTCGCAAGTATACAAGGCTATTTAAATAGGCAAGTATAAAGGGTTATCGTACTTCATGGACGGATGGATTATTCTACTAAATTTAAGAGAAGAAGTTATTTTTAATCAAATAAAAGAAAAGCAAGCAATTAATTCTAATAATATAAAGTGAGTTTACTAATGTAGAGAAATTCCAAGGCACCGAATTCACCACTAATTAAACCAATTCTATCATCTCTCTCTCTCTCGTGAAATTCGTAGTTGATGCAATTAACATATTCCTCGCGGACATACGCTAATTAACGTACTCCTTTTAGACATATGCTAACAAAACAAACTAATTATGCAAACTCTTCTAAAACATATTCACTCAAGATAATTAAAATAATTAAATTAGAAGTTATCTGTCTCGAACATAGATTCAATAAAATTAAGAACTTTATTAAAAAATACCTCAGCTCGCAAACGTTCCTCTCAGACACACAGGCATTCCTCGGATTAAGTCCATAAAATCTATTTTACCCTCTCGAATGCATATAATAAACTTCAATGAAACTAATATTAATTACGAAATAAGAGTTCATACATCGATTAAATGAAATTAGAGAAAGAAAAAATAAAAACTAATCTAATTAAAGCTTCATCTACGCCTCAGACGAGGTTTAGTTAGCCACAGAATAAGGAGAACGCCGCTCTTTTGTTGAAATCATTTTTTACTATTCACGGCACTGTTTCACTATTCTCCGAACACCGTTCTCACCTGTTACTACAGTATAAACATTGTTCGCAAGTTACTGTAGCAGAACCACTGTTCGCCACCCCTCCGTTGAGCTGTACTACGGTAGCACTGTGATTGTACTGTAGTAATTACTGTAGCAATGCTAAAACAACAAAAAAAACAGCCCTTTCTTTCTCCTTTTCTTCCCCTATCTTCTGGTCGATTCCCTTCCATCTTCCCTCTCTTTTTCCTCCCAAAAACAGTCATCTTTTCTCCTCAAACCGACCTCCCCTTTTCTCTGGCCAAAAGTTCTGTTTTTATAAGTGGTTCGAAAAACAGTCCTAAAACCGGACGCTTCAGCTTATCCCTATCGAGGACAACTCGAATCCGAAGAGAGAAGCTTTTCCAATCTAAATCCGAATATGTTCCCATTTGAACACGCCTTTGTTATCTTCAATTTGAGCACAAAATTGAACTCAGTCACTATTGAAGACGCCTCCGGCCTCTTTCAAAACCAACATCTGTTGAGTGGAATCTGAGCTCAGCCAATTCTAAATTTGCCGCTTCAATCGTGTCTCAGCCTGGGCGATGTTCATCTTCTCCTTCCGTTCGAGTCTTCTGTTCAGACCAACTGCGAGCGCACATTTTCTTTTTTTTCTTTTTTCATTTCACTTCTTAAAACCCATTGTTTCTGTCTTGTCTTTAGAACACGTCTATGACTCAGAATTGCTTCTTCTTTAAATCTTCCATTTTAATGTATTTTGGAGCATTTAAGCAACCCACTATAGCTCATCTAGCCGTCTGGTCCTTAATAAATTGAACTCTTCATGGAAAACCCATTTGACGCTGTTCAATTCCACGATCCGCATCTCGACGCCTAACAAAAATATATTCTATTAAATCCATTAATGCATCTAAATCAACTAATCATAGTAAATTTATTATTAATCTCCTAATTCCTAACCTAACCTCAATAATCCATATTTATCCTTATTTTAACTAGAAATTATAACTCACATCTATGTAAAAAGATATATATAAAAAATGTATATATTTTGTATATATCAATCACCACCCACCTGCCCTTTGCGCTATTAGATCAAGCTCATGCAAGATCTGACGGCTTGAGAATATTACTCAGGTTCATGCAAGCTGCGTGAGACCAGTCTCATTTAAAATTTTCCCTATGTAATCAACACTTGATCAAATGACATTAACTATATCCAAAAAGTGGCACACAACAAAACTTGTTTCTAGGATTTTGAATTTCCGGTTGAGTACGGAAGATGTGAAATAATGAAAAATCTCTTCGTACAAAAAAAAAGATTAAAACAAAGTTTATTTAAGAAAGTCGAGGATGAAGAGATTATGATTTTAAAAAGGTCTTATATATATTTAATAAAGTTTTATACACCGTCCTCTACATATAAGCTTTTTTAAGACTTTTTAAAACTTTATTAAATTGATATATACTATTCTTATTTTTTATACAATTTCCGTTTCCAATTCCATGGTCCACTTCTACATCCCACTTTTCAATTAGTCCTCGATTGTCCAAACTCCGGAGATGTACCGTAGCTGTAACAAGAACCTGTCACATCCATAAAGTGGAGGACGCATATGTGGATGACCCACAAAGATCTGCTACTCCGAGCGATCAGACCATAGAAAGTTATATCATCGATATCTGGCCTCAACTGATAAAAAGATATTATGTAATCTCGATTTATGCAGTTTTTCAAAATATCACCTACATATCGGCGATACAGAACCGATATATCGATTTTGGTCAGATATATCGGTATTTTTTATAAAATAAATAATTTATTTTATAAAAAGATGAAAGAAAATCAACTTTCCTTATTGTTTTCCATCCTATGCCAAGTGGAAGAATACATGTTTAAAACGCAAACACATATTTTAAATTATATACGTATTTTTATGCATACTTTAAAATTTATGCTTGTCTAAATTAATATCACTCATTTTAGAAGTTATATTGTGAAAATACATGTTAAAAACTAGTTTTAGAATACCGATATTTTTTTACACAATATCTCCGATATTTTGTCACTTTGATCAATCGATATTTTACCGATATCCGATACGGCATTCCTTGGATCAACGGCTTGAAATTAAAAAGATGTTTCCAAGAATATAGGCTGCTCCTGACCCTCTCCCGGTCACACACAATCGTAGGCAGTCGTCATTTTAGCATGGCCTTCCGCAGCTGGAGTGGGTAAACCATCATTTTTGCTAGCAATAGGCACATGGCACTAAGGTTTTCTCTATTTACCACCCATAGAGAAACTATTATGCTAAGAAGTTGGTTTTAATTTTTTTTACAAAACGCGCTTGATTGAACTCATTCTTGTTTTTGCTTTTTGCCAAAACATGGAGTATTTAGTGTTTTTTTTATACAAATTGAGTATTTAGTATTTGAAGCAACAGAACTTGGAACTTTGGAGCTCGGTAGAGCTTAGGTAAAGGTGGTGATAACTAATTGATGTACCTTTTTCTCTATTATTTACATTAGCATAAAATTGAAAAAAAACACAAGAAGAGTGAGCTTCCGTAGCACACACTGGCGGAGCCAGGGGGTGGCAACTGGCAACGCTGGGGCAATTATACACTAGAAGTGATTAATATTGAGGTAGTTTCGCAAATATGCCACATAGCCTTGCCCCTCCTCAATGTTCCTTGTTTTGTTTTTCGGATAGGCCCAAAAAATTGTCTTTTTCCTAATACAGAGGAGCTCTGCACGTTAGATAACACTTGATTACTTTGTTCAATGTCAATAGTCATATTTGGTTTATTAAAAGAAAATCAAACTGTTAATATGGGACCGAGGGACTAAATATAGAAAACCTTCATAGGATAAAATTTTTTAGTGTTATACCTAGGCCTTGAACCTTTCGTCTAACAAATTCAAAAAATATGATTTGCCTCAACTTCTTCTGCCTGAGAGCGTTTCTGGCAAAAAGATAGTACACAAAAGAAGGAATATAAATACAAAATCCTGCCTTTCTTGCCAGTCGCCCGCACCTCCTTCTTTCATTGCTATTTGTTGCACTCGTTACAATTTAGATATTAAGAAAAAAAAGTCAAAATCCTTTTAAATACTCCCTCCATCTGAAAAAGATCAATATAGTTTATTTTTTATTTAAACCGAAGAAAATATCAGGTAAAGTTAAGCTCAGTCCTCAAGCACCTGGGCCTTTTTCACTTGCGGGTTCAGTGTGGCTTAAAGGAATTCGGTGTATTACACTATACCTATCTTTTTCAAATGGGAGAAGTGATTGATTGTATTTTTAACCCTTTTTTTCTCGCAATCGCACGAGACTACGTATAAGCTAGTGGAAACGAGGTCGAACCCAAAGGACTTGGTTGATTAACCTAATTCTAATGAAAAGATTGAATTTTAATAAAATAAAGAACTAAACTTTTAGCAGTAAATTAAATTAATAAAAATATCAAAGAAAAGTACCAAGGCGCCGAATCTACTACTAAACATGTAATTACTACTCTCAATTATTATCTCGCACAAGTTAATATGATATGGTAACTCATGTTCTTGACACACACGAATTACCAGTGAATGCAATACACGTTCTTTGGTCGGACACGAAAAGTTCATTCACTATAAATTATGTAATTAACTCTATCCTTTGGTCGAGCATAGATTCAATATATCAAGATCAAATTTCAGTCATAATCATACTAGTCTATGGTCAAGCACTAGATCAAATCATGAAACGTGAAATCGCATTAAGCATAATCATATCAACTATATTAAATTTAACAATTAAGAATAACAACACAAATCTAGAGTTTCACTAATATGCCTTCGACGCGAGTTTAGCCGGCCATCGGACAAGGAGAACGTTGCTGATTTGTCGGAGTCATTTGGCACTATTCACGGAAAACACTGGTCAAAATCACTGTAGCAGCAATGTAGTAAAAAATCATTGTTCACACGTGGGGTTACTGTTCATCGTCTCTCCCAAGTCGCCTAGTACTGTAGCAATTGCAGTTTTTTCCCAAAATCAGTCCTTTCTCCTGGCGATCGACTCTCCTCCCTCACCTCTCTTCTTCCGACCAAAGCCCCGCCGAAACACCCTTGTTTTTTCGGCGGAAACAGCTCCGAAAGGGGCTGTCTTTTCCAGTGGAAATTCTCCAAAAGCTCTGTGTTTTCTCTCTTCCCCTTTCTCCTTTAGTCGACTATTGTTTTTATAGCAGTTCAAAATCCTCTTGCTCTTCCAATTACCCAGCCAAATCCCAGTCGAACGCGCCTCTTTCGCCGCGTCCAAATCGAATCGCAAACATCGAGTTTCCTATTTGAGAACGCCTCGTCCGGCATTCCGGTTCAGCATGATCCTCTATTTTTTTCAGTCCGCCATCAACACCGTCGATCGCAGGGTCTTCCGTCATCGAGCTTCACAGACTGGGACACCCAAGACCACCCTCGCCATCGCCATCGTGACCCATCGTCCGATCGTCTGCCATTGGCGCTCGAGCTCGAGCGCTCTACCTTCTAGAATGCCCGAACTTCGCTTCCATTGCCGGCATGATAGCCGTCGTCGTCATCATCGAAACCCATCGCCGCCAACCCACGGCCTCGAGCTCCGCCGTCATCCTTCACCGGAACAGAACAGAGCTCTGTTTATGTTCTGTCCAGAAAGGGCCGAGCTTTGGCTCAGGTCTTTTCCTTTCCTTTTTTTTCCTTTTTCTTCGACCGAACTGAACCGGCACTGAACCAGTCGGTTCAGTACTTCCTTTTCTTTTCTTTTCTTTTTTCTTTCATTGGGCTAAAACCCGTCGTACCCATCGAATCTCATCTGGACTCATTTGACGTGTTTCACTTTGGCGATCTGCAATCGGGACTTTTAAAACCTGCATAAATAAAGTTAAATATAACTTAGACGCATTATAAAATATAAATCCATTAAATCCAATTAATGCATCTAAATTAATCAATTAAATATATTTATTTATTAAACTCTTAATTGCTTACTTAACATGAATAATCATTAATAATCCTTACTTCTACTAAAAAGATAGGTAGAAAGGCATATGTGTATATTTTGTAGATATCAAATACCCCCAAACCTACATTTTGCTAGTCCTCGAGCAAAAGAAAATCAAGTAAGGAAAAGAAAAACTACTAAAGTAACTAAAACAGCAAAAACAATAGTAGAAAAATAAATGCCACTTTTGTAAGGAACACGATTGCATTGAGCGGATGCAACAAGCCGTTAAACCTCAAGGTGTCCGTAGTAGGACGAGTGTTGTCTCATGAGGGTTTGCAGCCATGCTACCCACAAACATGTACTTATTACCTAATTAACCTAAGTGCAAACAAAAATAAAATAAAACTTTGTAAAACAAGCAAATCTATAATCCTAACAAATGCAAACCACAATGCTTAAGAAAATCAACCGCACGTACTTGGTTCATAATCAACGGGAATATAGAAGCCCTCAAGTAAGTGGTTTTATTCCACACTTTCATCTTAAAAATTTCTGCTCAATATGATATAACATGATAATGTAGATAGTAAAAAGTGTAGAACATTGTAGTCATACATTCTAAATTTCTGTTTCACACATATCCAATGTGACCTATTAACCAAAGAACATCAGAATCTACATAGTCATCCCAATCTTTAGGTTCATGATAGCACAAATGCCTGCGCTCCTCATTCGGGTCCAACATTCTAGATTTGAGAGGATAATACACCATAGACTTTTTTTTTCAATAGGACTGTGTAAGGCCTGACTTCAAGATGCTTAAGTTTAGCAATGACTCAAGCCAATGACTCCAACCAGTTTGGCTTAGGGCATTAGGTTTTAAGATGAACCGCTTTGGGCTTGAGCATCAGCCTAAGTTAATCCTATAATAGTCAAGCAGCCCTTTCTTTCTTTTGTTTTTTTTCTCATTTTCATTTTTTTCCATATTTTCAGCAATCTTTATTCCGTCTAAGTTGTATTATACTCTCAACCTATTTTCGGTTCCATGCCCTTGCCATTGCCAAGTAAATGGCCTATCATGATCTTTTAAGCTCAACAGACAACCACATATCATCCAATGACTCTGACTAAAGATATCCCACTGAATATTAGTATTCAACAAATCTCTAGATGGTATTACTTTATGTACTAGTGTGTGTGAGTGAGTTTCATTAGCTCAAGCACTTGTTCCAAGAGGACTATAACAGAAAGATATGCTCAGTTAAGTGTATCTATCCTCCAGTATACTTACTCACACTTCCAATGCAAATTAATCATGTAAGAATTTAAGCATGCATTATCACGGGATAAACTATCAAATCCTATAAAAAAAATACTAGCAAACAACCTAAAAACTAATTTTTTAAATTTTTATTTATTTCAATTTTTTTTTGTTGGCATAAATGAAAATAGATGATAATGAAACAAAAGAATACTTCTTTTTTACACCCCCAAAACTAAACAAAACATTGCCCTCAATGTTTACTAAAATAATACTACAATGACGAGTAAAAAAGAATGAGGAAAGAAGTCACCTGAATGGAGAGCCTCATGGTAGATGTAAAGCATGAAAAACAAGCTAAAAATGAGGAGTGAGTACAAATATGGAAAAATTAAATGCACCCCCAAACCTAGAATGTAGCATCCTCATACAGGTATTACAGAACCTACAAAATGAAACAAATAGAAAACAACAAGAAAATAAAATGTTGGGTTGCCTCCCAAGAGTGCTAAGTTTTACGTCTTCAGCCAGACGTAGCCCCAACAAGTCAACCTGGATCGATTAAATGATTGCCCCACACACTCCTATCCTTGTTACCTAAGTACGGATCATACCGTGGAATGAAAGGGTGGAGTGGTGGGCGGGTAAGCTTTGGAAATAGAGGCCCTTTCATTGGCCATGAGAAAATGTCATTAGAGAATTTTATAATAAAAGGTTTTTCCTCCCCCAAATCAACCAATTTAGCCCTAGGGGCCTCCTCTCGTAACTCATGTTGGAGAGGACTCTCAACTAATTTGGCTCAGGTCTTTTCCTTTCTTTCTTTTTTCTTTTTCTTCAATCGAACCGAACTGGCACTGAACCAGTCAGTTCAGTGCTTCCTTTTCTTTTCTTTTTTCTTTCATTGGGCTAAAACCCGTCGTACCCATCTCATCTGGACTCATTTCACGTGTTTCACTTTGGCGATCTGCAATCGGAACTTTTAAAACCAGCATAAATAAAGTTAAATATAACTTAAACGCATTATAAAATATAAATCTATTAAATCCATCTAACGCATCTAAATTAATCAATTAAACACATTTATTTATTAAACTCTTAATTGCTTACTTAACATGAATAACCATTAATAATCCTTACTTCTACTAAAATTACGACTAACATATAGGTAGAAAGGCATATAAAAATGTGTATATTTTGTAGATATCAGGAAGTATATATTTATATATCATAAAAGCCATATTTTTCTCCCTTTAAACGTTTATAAAGAAATACTCCCTTCGTTGGGAATTATTATTAACACAAGATGTTTCAAGATGAACTACCTCTACTACATTTTGAAAAACCTTGTGTAGATAATAATTCCGGATAGAGAGAGTGAGACACATCGTCGTGGACATCATGGACAAGCGTTGAAAGCGTGTAAAAAGTTATGTTTACAATACTTTGTTTTTATAGTTGGTCTTGACAAAATACTAGATGAAATTTTTTGCCCCCTAGTGAAAATTCCTGGCTCCGCCCCTGGTAGCACAACCACCTAATCTTAAATCTTAAAAACAATATAATAGCAATATCTTTACAACAAATTTTTTTCTCCTTCATGCTTTGTTCTCCATGCTTGATGCTTAATGAAATTGTTCAATTACCCAAAAAAATCTTTACAATGTACTGGTGTATGAGCGGTTAGGTTTACCTATTCTATCATCTTTATGAAACAGTTTATGGATATGTGCTAATCCTCGCACGTGCTAATGTTCAACATGACCCAGTGGGTGCGTTTGGTTACTGAAAAACTGAAAATTTTCCGGTTGGAAGTGGTGAAAACTGTTTGGATACTGATTGAGCTGACATGGGCTGCTGATAGTGAAAAGTGAAAATTTTCACCTATGAGCAGTCAGTGCGTTTGGAAACTAAAATGGAGAATTTTTTCCTGACAGTGAAAACTGAAAAAAAATCAGCAAATCATCCCTGGAAGAGGTGAAAATGCTGATTCTTAGTCGAATGAGCATCAGCCTGAAAATTTTTTCCTCATCGCCCCATCACCTCGTACTGTCCCGCCACCGCCGCCCAACACCACCACTGCCATCGCCACCGCCCACCACCGTTGTTGCCCAAAATAGAAAATTTTCACCTACACTGCCAAATGCAAATTGCACTTGATTTTTTCAAGTTCTCAAACACAAGTCACCAATCAGGAGTCAGGCTAATTTTTTAAGGCTGAAAATATAATTAATTTTAGGTTTCTAAACGGGTTTTCCATAATCAGAAAAATCACCTACAAATCACCTTGAAAAGAAAATCGCCTACATTTTTTTTCACATTTCCCTATCAGTATCCAAACGCACTCACTATTTACAAGCCTGATTAGAATAAATATTGCATCAGTTGATGTATGAAACTCCAACTTAAACGGGGCGTGGCAATCACCGTGAGAAGAACCATGGCACATCTGCATTGGACGTCGTACGGAAGACGAGCCATGCAAGCTTTGAAATTTATTAGAAAGACCATTCTAAAGGAGGAAGCCTGTCAAATATATATGGTCCGGGCGTGAAACTTTACAATAGAGAGCATGCCAGACTATACTTCTGCTTACTCTCTTCTCATGTAGGCCTTAGAAACGTGCGTTCTGAGGTCTCTCAGCAGTAGGGGTGTTCACGGACGTCTGTGTCCATTGGTCCGTCCGCTATTTAATGGACTGTCCATATGGATCACGAACCAGACACGGACATGAGTTATTGGTCCATTCAAATGGGGGTGCCACGGACACGGACAACCCATTGTCCGCGTCTGTGGATGTCTGTGTCCGTTACCCCATAAAAACCCCCTCTTCATCTCCCTCCCCATGCCCTTTCTCCCACCACCCTCAGTTCTCCCTTCTCCCTCCCCGTGGTCTTCTCCGGCAGCTCCTCCTCCTCCGACAATCCCTAGCGCCCTTCTCCTCCCCCGTGCCCTTCTCCCAGCACTGATAATTTGATGCCCCGCCCGCCGTCTGGTGAAATCATCATCATCTTCGCAGCCTCCTTCTTGGAGCTTGCTGTCGGGGCTGGTACTACCGCTACCTCGGCCTCGACCCTTGAATCAAATCCAATACAGATTTGTTTTTATTTTTTCGGTTTTACAAATTGGTCGATCATCATGTTGAGGAGGTCGGAGATGTCTTTGAAGGCGAAAAAGCACCTGGCTTTCCGATCGGGCCATGGCTCTTTGAGGTCGGAGATGTCTCGTCGCTGTAGTGATCAACATGGCTCTCTGATCAGGCCGACGCCGCTGGATTGGGATAACCGGATGAAGATCGCGTTGGCGGCCGGGCGGGGCATAGCCCACCTCCACTCCGCCGCCAAGACCAGGTGGCGGCGGTGGGCGGGGAGGCGGAAGGGATCGACCTGCCGAGGTGGGTGCAATCGGTGGTGAGGGAGGAGTGGATGGCAGAGGTGTTAGACGTTGAGCTGATGAGGTACCAAGACATCGAAGAGGAGATGGTGCAGCTGCTGCAGGTGGCAATGGCCTGCGTCGCCACCACTCCCAACCAACGGCCCGACTTCCCGGACGTCCTCCGGATGGTGGAGGAGATGGACACGTCTGGACACCGACGACCCAACCCGCCTCCCGTCTTCCTCCAACGAGCACTCCAAGACCTCCACCTACGCCTGCCAGTAAAAATGTCCACGGACAACCACGGACGGACACAGACAAGTATTTTAATGGATAACCACGGACACGGACGGACAGGACAACACCTCTTTTAATTACGTAGGGACGGATACACGGATGGTTGTCCGTGTCCGTGAACACCCTTACTCCGCCGTCCTCAAAATTAGACATTAGTTCGGAGGCCTGCGCCAGCTGGAGCGGAGAATCCATCCATTTCGGGTAATTGTTTTGGGAGCCTTCTTTGAGATGGCTTCTCCGTTATCACAAACGGCTGTACATGATGATGTCTATAAAGTCGTTAGAGAGCCACGTCAGAAGAACGCCAAAGATAGGACTAGCTAGCCTCGTTGTTTGGTGTGTTTTGGACAGACACGAGATTATCGGTGAAGTCACTGACGTTGGATTGAAAGTGACTATTGCAAAAATATCCAGACTGGATATTAGATATATATTGTAGCATCCATGTGGATTTTGGATATGGGACATATACTGTAACATCGATGTGGATTTTTACATCAAGCTGAAACAGCTGGATATATAAAATATGCTACAGTGTAGCAAATCATCCCATCTGGATGTTTTTAATCACGCCCCAAACGGCCCAGTTCAAGATCGGGGACAAGGTTGGGGTAGGGTGCATTGCGAACTCCTGCCGTGCTTGCCCCAGCTGCAACCAGGACGCTGAGAACTACCGTCCTCGGGCTATTCGCACCTACAACGCCGTCGACTATGACCGCAACCGCACATACGGCGGCTACTCCGACTGTATAGTAGTCAACGAGCACTACGCAGTCCGCATGCCGGACGGGTTGCCTCTTCACAGAGCCGCGCCGCTCCTTTGCGCTGGCATCACCGTGTACGGTGCACTCCGACACTTCGGCCTCGCCAGCCCCGTCGTGCATGTCGCCGTTGTGGGCCTCGGCGGGCTGGGTCACCCGGCGGTTAAGTTCGCCAAGGTATTCGGAGCCATGGTAACAGTGGTCAGCGAGACCATCCCGAAGAAGGAAGATGCCGTCGAGCAGCTCGGTGCCGAAGCTTGCGTGCTGAAATGGGAACACCATCACCTCCAGGTAACGTACGTGTAACCAAAACCATGTCTACGCATAAAAGAGGAGCTTTTCTGCTCCCCAAATGGATCCGGCCTCTTCATATCTCTCTGTGATATGGCTAATCAAGTCTACTCTGTCAAAATAGTTAAAAGCTTAGTTTTTGTTCTATTTAATGCTGATCATCATTTACTTAGATTTGATATTGTGGCAATGTGGTTGATGTTAATCAAGTCTACTGATCATCAAAGGCAATCAAGAGCGTGGTGTTTCATTTTATTTAAATTGTCACAACCAGTGGCGAGTTTGTTCTGGAACCAACTAATATTCTTTCTCTTTCTTGATGTCGGATTAATTAGTTGTGACATGCATGTTGGGTGTGCTTACTTAATACAACGTACACCGTACTTTAGAAAGTAATTTATAGGAGTACTATATAAAGTTTATGTTTTGAGTCTACTGATTTTACCATGAGATCTCTTGGAATTACATGTCCGAAAGCCGCGAATGACAGGCTCTTACATGAACCATGAAAGTTGGTTGTTGATAATGTTAGATGATTATATTTTAGCTAATGAACTTAGTATTGGTGATGACGTGCTCTTATGGGCAGCTGTTCGATGGAATCCTTTACACACGCCTGTGATGACTCTCTCCTATCTTTGCTGAGCCTCCTTAAGACTGATGGAAAACTCATAGTATTGGGCACGCCTTGTAAAGATTATCAATTTTATCTGCATCGGTCTCACCTCTCAATGGGTGCACCGGAGGTCCGGAGCGTCAGCCGGATAGTTCATACTCTGTGCTCATGGGTATAATAACTAGAAAATAGTTATGAGTTAATTAATTTACAACTATGTTTTGCCTCTGGCGCTAATTTATGCCTGTTGCAGGGAGTAAGATTATCGCAGAGAATCGTGGTCGAGGGATGAAAGAGACTCGAGATCATGCCGGATGTTGAAGTCATTGAGATGAACTCTTTGAAGGAGGCCATGAACAATCTCATCTCACGTAACGTGCGCTATCGTTATGTCATTAACGTTGCCAAGGCCTTCATGTAATCCTTCTGTTTGTTAGCCTGCTCCTTGAAATAATTATATATGAATACTATATATTTTCAGTATGTGTCATTAAAATGACAGAACAACTATTATGTTTGCTTATTGGGTATCACATTTGGCGGTGAAATTCTCTATATTAACCAATGAAGATGTAAGATGTCCTTGCGCATTTACATACGTTGAGGCTGTGATCTTTTGAAACGTGTTAACAACTTTACAGAGGTTAGTAGAATTTATTAGGATTTTTGGTTTATAATTGTGCGTGTTCCCCATCCCAATTAACGTACGCGACGTGGGGGGCTTGATGGACGAGACCATGAGGCCCAGCTACAAGCATGCATGCAAGGGGCCTGAGCCTGAACCTCAACCACGATGGTCACCAAGTGAACGTGGCCTGGTCCTAATATGTAATTACACATCCCTTTTGTGTCTCTAAGTTAGGGTCACGGTCACGTCTGATGCACTAGACCTCCGCGATTTGTTGTACGACGACGCGCGCGCGTCTGGGCGATGTCGTGCTAATGTAGGCCAATGGTGTCGCGCGCTTGTATTGCCAACAAACAAGTGATCGTACATAAAACGAATACTCCTATATAAGTCGTTGCTCTCTCTCCATCATTTCGGCTCTTGCTGCTGCTCTAAGTCTCTCCATCTCCTCACTCTCTCTCAGTTCTTGATTCTCTGCACAATGTCTGAAGGACCTCGGCAGGTTTCTGGGTAGGGGGTGGTCGATGCTTCCGGGACTTTCAAACAAATATCCTTCGATCGCAGGTCTTTTCCTTTCTCTGTTTTTTTTATGTTTTCTTTCTTCTGCCCCAGACGGTCCCAGAGCAGAGTAAGCTGGTCTTCCTCTTCGTCCGCTGGCTTTTTCTATTTTTCGCTTCCATGAAATAGAAAGAGCCGCTGGGGGGCATTTGTTGATATACATTGCATCTTCCACGGTTCCTGATTTATATTTTTCTTTTGTTTTAGCTTTTTTTTTGGAGATGCTTGCTAGTGCCTGGTAGTAGCGTATTCAATATTTGTATTTTCGATTACAAATAGAAAGCTGTTGGGGGGGTACTTACGTTGAGCTGCATGTCTCCTCTTGTTCTTATTCTTCTTCTTTCTTTTCGTTTTTTTTCTTGGTATGTTTTTCTCTGTGCTGTTTTTTCCCGCAGGGGATGCTTGCTAGTAACAGTGTTTTCTTCTTGCGGTTATTTTGGATTGGAATTGAAGGGTAATTGTGCCACAACGGAAGCGAATTTAGGATTTTAATCCGTTTGATGTGGGTTCTCAAATTTGGGTGTTTTCCTTAAATCAACAAATAAAACTCAAAGATTATGAAATTAGAAACACCAACCTTCGGCCTTTGTGCCTACGAATCACTCCACGGATTAGAATATGTCCGAGAACACCAAATCCTTCACCGATCGAGTGTAGAACCTTGTGAAAAGCTATATTCCCCGAATTAGCTTTTTCACCCAACGAAATCAAGATCACCAAAATCAATGCGATTTCAACCAAAAGACGCCTTTCTCATTGGCATTGAGGGCGTCCCCTCTATTGCCCTTAATAAGGCATAAATCCGTTACAAATCATGCCAATTTCGGTTTCCCGAAATTGCTCAACAGAATTTCCAAGATGGTGACTCATATTTGACAATTCCATTTTGGTCGTACCAAAACGGCTAATTCCAAATAAGTGATTTCCGGATCGGTGATGATTACAGTGTCTCTTCCAATTTAGTGTGGACCGGGCCCACGGAAGCCTAACTACTCCACATGCCTACACACGCACGAGAGAGCCGACTCCTCTCAATCAAGACAAGTAAAATGGGACAAGAACCCATATTTACTTACATCCCCCACTATGGGTTCTTTGTTCATATTTGCGATCCACAGTGACTCGTGCACTAGTCCTGTCGTAATCCAAAACTATGAACATGTTTTACAAATAGATCCGTCGTTAAGGCCTTCGTTAACGGATCAGCTAACATCTCAACCGTAGGAAGATGACTCACTGTCAACTTTCCCCGTTGTAGCATGTCAAACACATAAAAGTAATGCACCTCTATGTGCTTAGCTCTTGAACTGATCTCCCCATTACGGAGTGTCGACACAGTTGCCAAATTATCACAATAAATTTGGACAGGAGCATCAGTCCACTGTTCTAGCTGTAACCCAGCTAGAAACTCTTTAATCCAAACTGCCTCGGAAGCTGCTAAACTGCATGCAACTAACTCAGCTTCCATCGTGGACTTAGTAACGCATTTCTGCTTCTTACTAGCCCATGCCACGGCGCCGCCACCAAGCATAAAAACATAACCGGCAGTGGATTTCCTGTCATCCTTACACCCGGCATAGTCTGAATCACTATAGCCTTCCAATGACAGGTTCTCAGCCTGATATGTGAGTTTCATATCCTTGGTACCCAGCAAGTATCTGAACACCCGCTTTATAGCTTGCCAGTGTTGCATACCTGGGTTAGCCTGATATCGACTCACAAGGCTTACTACAAAAGCCAAATCAGGTCGAGTGCAGTTCATGGCATACATCAAGCTGCCAATAGCCTGCGCATATGGCACAGATTGCATCTTCAGACGTTCCTCGTCTGATGCAGGTGCCATTCTTTCGGACAAAACTGTCCCTTTATAAATGGGTGAATCTATGGTCTTCCAACCAATCACATCAAAGCGTTTCAATACACTCTCAATGTACGATTCTTGAGATATACTTAGCCTCCTCGCTTTTCTATCTCTCTCAATCTTCATCCCGAGGATGTAAGATGCTTCACCCATATCTTTCATTTCAAATTGGGTCTTGAGCCATTCTTTAAGACTGAGAATCATACTAGTGTCATTCCCCATTAATAATATGTCATCTACATATAGTGACAATATCATAAATCTACTTCCATCTCTAAAGGAGTATACACAATGGTCATAGTCATTGGCCACAAAGCCATATTCACTTATCACCTTGTGAAAAGTGAAATACCATTGTCTTGGCGATTGTTTCAGTCCATACAATGATTTAATAAGCTTGCACACTTTAGTTTCCTCTCCGGAAACAACAAACCCCTCGGGTTGTTCCATGTAAATCTCCTCCTCTAAATCACCATTTAGGAAGGCAGTCTTTACATCCATCTGGTGCAACTCTAAATCTAAGTATGACACAATTGCCAACAAACATCGGATCGAGATGAACCTGGACACTGGAGAATAAGTCTCCTTGAAGTCTATGCCCTCTACTTGTGTGAAACCTTTCGCCACAAGTCTAGCTTTGTACTTCTCTATTGATCCATCAGCTTTGAGCTTCTTCTTGAAGATCCATTTACACCCAATGGGTTTCCGTTCATCTGGTAAGTCAACAATCTCCCAGACTTTGTTCTTCAAGATTGAATCCATTTCCTCTTGAACAGCCTTCTGCCATTCCTTGGAATCTGGACTACACATCGCTTGCTCAAATGTGATTGGATCACTAAGTACAGGTTCATCTATCGATATCTCATCTTCACCAAGCATGGCATAGTAATCCTTCAACAAAATTGAAGGTCTACGCTCTCTTGATGCTCGAGTTTCAACATCCTCATTGGATGTGTTACCTATCACTTGTTCATTACTAGTGACAGTAACTTTCTTTTTCTCAATTTCAAAGAGTTCCACTTTCTGACTAGGAGTTTGTAGGTCTATATCTTCCTCAAGAAAATAAGCATCTCTAGACTCTATAACCCCCACTGTCCCATCATCATGGTGTACTACAAATTGATACCCTTTCGAATGGTCACAATAACCTATAAAATTACATTTTATGGTCTTGGGATCCAACTTAGTTCTTAGTTGATCAGGCACCCTCACATGGGCCTTTGACCCCCACACTCTCAAGTTCGAAAAGTTTGGACGTCTTCCCGTCCATAACTCATATGGGGTCAATTAGATCGACTTAGAAGGTATCCGATTTAGTACATAGACAGCGGTGTCTAGTGCTTCACCCCAAAACTGCGTTCCTAGTTCAGAGTGGTTTAACATGGACCTTACCATGTTCATCAATGTCCTATTACGTCTTTCAGCGACTCCATTCTGCTGAGGGGTATACGGTAAAGTATACTGATGTACTATTCCTTGGTTTGTACAATAGTCCTTCAACAAATCAGATGTGTACTCACCACCTCTGTCTGTTCTCAGAACTTTAATCTTCCGTCCTAATTGGTTCTCAACCTCAGCCTTAAATTCCTTGAATTTTTCTAAGGCATCGGACTTTCTCGATAACAAGTACACATAACCATATCTTGAATAGTCATCTATAAATGTAATAAAATACATCATACCCCTTTGAGTCTTGACGTTTATAGGCCCACAAATATCTGAGTGAATGACCTCTAAAAGGTCAATTGCTCGTTGTCCTTTCGGAAAGGGTAGCCTAGTCATTTTGCCAGATAGGCAATCCTCACACGTGCGCAAATTATCACTTATTCTAGGTAGTAACCCACTACCCGACATTCGGTGTAATTTTGTCGCATTCACATGACAAAGGCGTAAATGCCACAACAATGCATTATCAACAGCAACACAAGCAACATACTCAGAATCAATCATTTCATTATTAGCAAAATCACTGGATACATCAAGTTTGAATAAACCATCAACTAAAGAAGCAGTAAATAAAATATTATTTTTCTGCCCCACAGTTCCCTTGCCACCCTTGAACCTGACTTCAAATCCCTTTTGAGTAAGAAGAGGGATTGAAATCAGATTCCTACGAATAGTAGGTGCATACAAGACATCTGTGAGGACCAGGGTGTTTCCTCCTAAGAGAAGAACACGAACAGAGCCAATCCCCAGCACGTCACAATAGGTGTTATTCCCCATGTAGATCTTGTGCTCTCCGGGACTAATCTCTTTCATCTCAGCAAAAGACTCCTTTGCCATTGCCACATGACGGGTTGCAGCCGAGTCAAGCCACCAACCTCTAGTGTTAGTGTTCACAATCAGTGCCTCAGAAATCATACAAACTATGTCCTTTCCTCCACCCTGCTGTTTCTTTTTCTCGTTGCCCTGGGAGCCATTAGGACAGTTCCTGCTAAAGTGACCCATCTGGCCACAAGTAAAGCAGGCTCCCTTCTTCTTGTTCTTCGCCTTGTCTCCACCCTGGAATTGAGGCTTCTTTCCTTTCCTCTTGAAGTTCTTCTTTGAAGTGCCAGCATAGGACCCACCTTTTTTAGAGCCAACATGGTGAGCAAGGTTGGCAGATGCATTAGAGGCCTTCATATGCTCTCTCCTTTCCTGCTCCAAGCCCAGCTTGGCAGTAAGGTCATCGAGAGTGAGTTTCTTGTCACTCAGGTTCAACGCCACCACAACTGCTTCCCATGATGGAGGGAGGCTAGTGAGTATCGTAGACACTTGGACCCCCAATGAAATTGGATCTCCAAGCATCTCCAACTCACTAGCAATAATAGTCATGGCATTTATGTGCTCAAGCACATTCTTGCCCTCCTCCATCCTCATGTTGGTATAGCGAGTGTGGAGCAACCTGATATGTGCCTCATTATGCTCTCCATACCTCCTCTCAATGGCCTGATACATTTCTTTGGCCGATTTGTGCTTCTCAAAAAGCAACTCCATAGAAGGCTCCATAAAGGTAAGCATCGTGGTCCTTGCTCGTGCATCCTCCTTCCTGAACTTCTCGTACTCTCTCTTTTGAGCAGGAGTACTACTTTCACCCGAAGGTTCAATAACTTGGTCTAGTACATGACCCAAGTCGTCAAGGAATAGAATGTGACGGATGCGCCTCTTCCAGGTAACAAAATTGGTGGCATTCAACTTCTCAGTCTTTGCCAACTCACTGGAGACCATACGGGAAGCCATTGCAACTTTTATGAAATCAGCAAATGTTTCAATCAAATTGAAGATAAAAATCTACAATCAATGGAACAGGACAATCAGTGTAAAAAATAGCACAGTTTGAATCACTAATAACTATCAACAATTATATTATCAAGTGGCACAAATACTGCTTCAATATTAATTAGTTTTTCAAATTTTATCCCGCCGATCGATCGTGTCAAATACCCGATCGATCGCAGCTTTTCGCTGTCAATTTTGTTCAACTTCCAGTAGATACGATCGATCGCAATTCGTGCCGATCGATCGTTTCCCTTTTTCAAAGCAAATCAATGATCGACGCCGATCGATGCCGAACGATGGCGATCGATGCCGATCGAAGCCGAACGATGGCGATCGATGCCGATCGAAGCCGAACGATGCCGAACGATGGCGATCGATGCCGATCGAAGCCGATCGATCGTTTTCCCTTTTCAAGAGACTTAACGATCGATGCCGAACGATGCCTGTCGATCGTGACCAGTCGTCTTCTCCGATTTTACCTTAGCGCGATCGATCGCTCTTGACGCCGATCGATCGCGACTGTAAAAAACGAGATTTTCAGTCGGCAAAAACCGCGAGGAAAATTCCCACAAATTTCTTGGAACCCTCACACCACCACGGAATCAAGGCTCTGATACCACTGAAGGGTAATTGTGCCACAACGGAAGCGAATTTAGGATTTTAATCCGTTTGATGTGGGTTCTCAAATTTGGGTGTTTTCCTTAAATCAACAAATAAAACTCAAAGATTATGAAATTAGAAACACCAACCTTCGGCCTTTGTGCCTACGAATCACTCCACGGATTAGAATATGTCCGAGAACACCAAATCCTTCACCGATCGAGTGTAGAACCTTGTGAAAAGCTATATTCCCCGAATTAGCTTTTTCACCCAACGAAATCAAGATCACCAAAATCAATGCGATTTCAACCAAAAGACGCCTTTCTCATTGGCATTGAGGGCGTCCCCTCTATTGCCCTTAATAAGGCATAAATCCGTTACAAATCATGCCAATTTCGGTTTCCCGAAATTGCTCAACAGAATTTCCAAGATGGTGACTCATATTTGACAATTCCATTTTGGTCGTACCAAAACGGCTAATTCCAAATAAGTGATTTCCGGATCGGTGATGATTACAGTGTCTCTTCCAATTTAGTGTGGACCGGGCCCACGGAAGCCTAACTACTCCACATGCCTACACACGCACGAGAGAGCCGACTCCTCTCAATCAAGACAAGTAAAATGGGACAAGAACCCATATTTACTTACAGGAATGGATTGTGCTCATGTCTGTTCTCAGCGAAGGTGGTTCTGTGGGATGTTCTAGTATTAGGAAAGGATCTCCAAACCATGAATGGAGAGTGTGACAAGGCCGCTTTCCTCCATGGTCTTCCTCCCCAGAACCTACAAAATATTTCGCAAGGCTGCATATCCGTTTCCATTGTTAGTTATGGTCTTTTTTTGTGACTTTTCCGTTGACAAATGCGTTCGCTCTCTCATTTTTGTCATCTTTTGCTATTTGATGTTTTTTGTTTCCCCTCGGAATGGATTAGTCTTCACGAAATGTCTGTTTCCGTGACATGTTCCATTAGGATGAGGAGGACCTGAAATCCATCAATGGAAAGTGGGAAAAAGTCACTTGACCTTTATCCTAGAAGTCACTTTGTAAGCTGGTTCCTTTTGTTTTCTTTGTTAGGGTTTATTTTGTACTTTATAATAAATTATCATAATAATAAAACTTTAATCTCATAATATAACAAAATATTATAAACCTTAGTTATAGAAAACATACCTTGAGCCATAGAAGAAATCCAAGCCTCAATAAGGAAATCAGTTTCTCTCTCTTAGCCTTTTTGTTTCAAAGAGAATGCTTAAGTTGATGGAAATTAAACCTCTGTTATTCTTTTATAGGCAGAGAGAGGACCGTTCCTGATAGTATTATATATGTGTTTATTATCAGGACTGTAACTGTCTAGGATAAATATTCTTAATTATACGTTCTATCAACGTATATATCAAAAACATTATCTTTTCATATTGACCCATTTACGTGGCACGTGAGCCACATTAAGTGAGATATTAAAATCCCCTTGCTGTGAGAAAAAACATTAAGGGTGACTTTATATATTTATAAATGTTGGTCTTCCCACACCCACTAAAAGGTCATGCACCCTGCTATTCATATACCCCACATAGATTTAAGAAGATTTGTCTTTCTTACCTCAGCATTAGAGTGCTTTTCAATTGGCCATAGATATGATAGGAAAAAACAAAAAGAATCTGTGCAATAATTTTTACCTGCTTTTCTTCACGTGAAGAGGAAGTATCATCTTTCAGTTCCCCAGGATTTTTAGGTGCTCCCTTAGTCCCAGCAGCAGGCATCCGCACTTCCTACCATCATCCATCTAAACTGATGTTAATAGCTTCAACAATCAATCAAACAACTATCTCCAATGACTTCAAGCATATGCACTCAAAGACATTGTTACTCAAGAAAAACCACCAAATAGACCTGGATTCAATCCCTCCATATTCCCCATTACATTGTAATAGAAGATGATATACTATTATTTTGTTTCTTTTTTAGTATCAACCCCCCTATCAGCAAATGAAATGACCTATACAACTAAAAAAAATCTAAAATTAACTTCTTCTCTTTCCTTACAATTCAATTTACGATTTTTCAACTAAATTTCAAAGATGAAGAACTAAGTTAACCAAATTGTAGAAATAAAAGAATGATAATTTCCGTTATGTTCTTGGCCGCTTGCTGTTCTTGGCGTTAGAGCAATAAGTGATAAAGGAAAGTGTTGTAAGCGGGAGGCAAAGAAAGACAAGCCGACGTCTTTTGTTCGATAATGAGCCTTCTTTTTCCTATTATATTAAATGGGGTATACCCGACTAATATAATCGGGTCTATATGGGGTAAGGGTAGGGGTGTTCACGGACGTCCGTTATAATAGAATATAGTGGGGTCTATACAGAATACGGACCTGACACGGACATAAAATTTTCGTCCGTTATAACGGGGGTCCATGTCCGTTACCTTATAAACCCCTGATCCCCCCTTTCTCCCTCCCCCGTGCCCTCACCTTCTCCTCCCCCCAATCCCTTCGTCTCCCTAACGGGTAGCAGCCTAGCACCAACTTCTTCTCCCTCCCCCGTGCCCTAGCACAACCGAGCACCGTCCCTTCTCCAGCATTCTCTATCGTTTTCGACGACGACGACGATGCATAAAGCTAGTTCTTTTCCTGCATGTGAAATCAGCTGAGTTTACTTCCTATATTTTGAATAATCAGGAAGCATAAAGAGACTGTTTTTCCTGCATGCGAAAGCACCTGAGCATTAGGAGAGTATTTTATTTTGGGCTTTTGTCTCAACTCAAACAGCCCAAACCTTTTTTTATCCAAATCTTCTTCCACTTTATCCAACGTCATCTCATCTGAGTCATCTGACCGTCGCCGCTGCCACCAACTACCACCGCGCTGCCCGCCAATTGTCCCTCCACTCTCGCCGTTGCCTCTGCCGCCCCGTCTCCCTCTGAGCGCCATTACCTCCGCCAGGTACTTCAGGCAGTCTTTAATTCTTAGAACTGCACTTTTTTTTCGTTTAGCACATTGCACTCTATATGCTTGTTGATTTGCCCACAAGGGATGAAGATGGATCTTTTTTTTTTCATTTGGGTATGTGAAAAATCTTGTCTTTTTAGCTGTGAGTTTGAGAAGGATTGAGTTATAGGAAGTTTGTCGGTTTTTAATGTAAGACTCGGTTAAGGGACTAATAAGAAAAATAGGAGGAATTTTTTTGGTAGTGGGGTACACGACCTTTTAGTGGGGTGGAAAATTTTATACTCCAGACAGGTAATTTTTATTTTGATTATTTAATCCAGACAGTTACCAACTTTGAACGGAGTGTATTTTTATACAAGAGTCTTATTTACATCAATGCGCTTCTCGATGTGCTCTATTAAACTCTGCCTTTTTCAGAGAAACTCTGCCCTTTTTCAGAGAAAAAAGTTAGGCTTTGGTTTGGGGGAGGGGCTCTGCAGCGCCGGAGACAGGCCCGGAAGTCGGAACTTGTTTCTTTCGTAGGGGCGGGAATGCCGTCCGTGGGCCGGAATCAGGGAAGGAGGCAATCCCAACTTCCATCAACTCATGTTTCTTCATCTGCGGGAAGAAGCATCCACCACAGTGACGACAAGGAAGACGAAGAAGAACAAGAACAAGTAGTGGCTACTGCTTCCCGCAAGTTCCCTGCGTTCATCTCCAAGTCTTCCGCCTTCATTGGCCGCGTTGCCGGCGTTAGACGAGTCACCGGGGCACAACACATCATCTGGTTGTCGGAATCATCGTTGCTTGCAGTTTCCATCCTCCCTGGTTCACTTGTCTCTGTAAGTTGCACCACAATGGGACTTTTTAGCACTTCTAGTTTGATAAATCTGGAAAAGTTTTGAAGTTTTCCGACGTTGATAGGAAGTGATCAGATAAGTTTGTTTTATGTATATATGGATTCTTACATTGTTGTTTTCAAACCTGTATGAATTTTCTTCCAAGTAGCCTGTCTGTGTGGGAGGACTTGTTAGAATTACTTTCTAGTTCCTACTACATCAGGCGGTTATAAGGTCTGATAAATAAGGAAAAAGATGGCATTTTTTCATGTTTTTTTTTGTAATGTAACAATTTTTGACGTTTTCAATTAGTTGGAAGTGGTCATATTAGTGCGTTTTATATTATATGGATAAAATGTCTTATAGAATATTGAACACTATAGGAAAATAGCCTTTGATTGGGGGAGAACTTGTTAAGCTTGACTCTTGTTCCTACTACATGAGAGGGTTAGATAAGGTCGCTTGGTGAGATGTATGACAAGTCATTGTCAGCAAGAAGCAATGTAAAGTTCTATAAACAAGGAAATGATGGCAACTTTAGTGTTTTTCTAGCGTAAAGGTTTCCGACATTTTGAACCGCTTGAAACTGATCATATAAGCGCGTTTTATATGAATAGAAGTGTCATTTAGACTATTTAAACCTCTGGCAATTTCCTGTAAGCTGGCAAGTTTCATTAGCAAGAAGTAATGTTCTTGTGCATTCTGAAGTAGTTGGTCCAAACCGAGTCAAGATGTATTGTGTAGTGGTGGTAGCTGGTTCAGTGATTTATAGCAGAAAGCTTGGTAACAGTTTCTCGTCTAAGGTTTTGAATGGGTTGGCATGCCCCCAACCCATTCACATGCACAGGCACACATGTTATTGCTTTCGCTCAGATACATTCTTATTGAAAAGATTTGCTTTACAATCAGCTGCCATACCTTTTTGTAACTAACATTCCGCTACTTCTACTTTACAGGTCTCTCTTGCTGCCTCAAGCAGTGTGGGTTTGAATGCCTTCCCTCTTTACCATTTATCGGGTGAAAGATGTGGGATTAAGGATGGTGATGTAATTGCTGATAAACCTGGAAGCTTCTTTGCTCTTGCAGTTGTTCAAATTTGTAAGGTGTGTACTGAATTCAGGCTTTTCCTTCATTTCCTTCTTGACATTAACTGTTGTCATGGTTCATGCTAATTTTAGAGTGAACCCACGAGAAGCTCTTTTGATTGTGTTATTATTGTTTGTAGTCTCTCATATCTTAAAACTTTGTATGCGTGGATTTTTTTTAGTATTTTGATCTTTTTTATTATTTGCTTCACTAAATTTTGTAAAGCATTTTTTTTGTAATGTTTTTGTAAAACATGACCATGGGGAGAACATTATAAATTCAACTATGGTGCCTGGTTGTTTTTATTTTTTAAGCAACCCGTTCGTCTGTTTTTTTTTTTTTGAAGTTTGGATTGGGAAAAATGTTAGTGTTTCACACTGTTGGATATATGGCTCAGCAAGATAATCAATTAGATCGGTATTACATATAGAGAACTCAAATAGAAGAGACACTAATCATGGATCTTTAGTATGTTTGGAATGTTATTCAAGAAGAGGAGGTTGTTTGGTTTTCGGTATTTTTATGCGTTGCCTTGGGCATTCCTTCTCTTTTACCTTTCAGTTTTACGACTCTATGTTACATTTTTTCATTGGTACTGATCCTGAAAACTCATTCGACTCATTATTAAGCCAACTTTATCAACCTAGATCTAAAATCAGTTGGCTTTAGTCCATTCTTTCCTGCTTTAAAATCTTGTCACAAATTTCCTGTTCGGCAGTCAAATGTTGGGCAGTCATATTTCTCTGCTTCATCAGTGGTGGCTGATGGAGGACCTATCTCTTCTATCTCTAGACAGAAAAAGTAGTAGCTCTATCGTGAAGCGTATCTGCAGAGAGTGGTCTGTATTACATCTTTCTGCACCAACTTTGTCATAGTTTCTCAACCTTCTGTTCCTCTCAGAATGTTATCAGTTATCACATTTCGTGCTATAGGTGGACTTCTTTGCACGCGACTGAACAATTGCAACTGGCTTTTGCTCACCAGGCTACTGCTGAGCTGTTTCTAATCTGGTGGTTTCTAATATGTTTCTGTTTAATTGTCCATGCACCTACATGAAGATTCTTGTTGAAACAAAATTTATGCATATGACTTTATTTGTTGTCCAGCACTCTGCCTAGTATATATGGAAAGCCTATGTGACCTCTCCATTGCATTTTAAAAATTTTCCCTATGTGGAGAAAGCTACAATATGTTACTTTTTTACAAATGAACCTATAATTTGTAATCGGTGTGCTCATTTACACTGTCTTATCTGTTTAGGCCAGCTTTTGGCGTTGTGTTTGTTTAGGCGACCTCTTGTTCTTACCCATTTATTTAATTGGATACTGGTGGCATGATGATGTGCTTTTCTTGTTATAAGGGACACAGAATTTGGTTAATCTATGAGAAATTGTAGAAATGAAACCTTTGATTCTGATTTCATATTAATTTGTATTTCTAGGTTTTGGATAATGGAGTGATATTATCAGAAGAGCTTTCAGTCACCATGGGTTGCCCACCTATGAGAAGCATTGCAGTTGTATCTCCTGTTGAAAGTCGAACAGTATTTCAAACTCAATTTTTGACCATCAAGTCATCTGAGTCAGAACTACCTGCTATCACATTTTATGAATGCAAGGACATTTACCTGCGTATAATTTTGTCAAATACCAGGCCATCTGATTGTTTTGGTAATGAGATGGTCGATGTTCCAGCAAAGGAAACCGATAAAATGGTATCGAACAGTTGCAAGTTATCTGCCAAAACACCTTATTTGCATCAAATGAAGCTTGATACATATTATAATTCAAGTATAGAAATTACTTTACAAGACAAACAGTGTGCACAGCTATTGAAGAACAATATTTTGTGGCTGCTTTCTGGTCGTGTTTTACTTTGTGGAAATATCATAACAGTTCCTCTATTTTGGGGACGATATAAGTTTCTTGTTGAAGAAGCAACAACATTGGCAGGGAAATGTTATCAAGAGAAGGAACTGAAAAATAACTTGAGCTTGCCATGCCATGCTGATGTTGCATTCCTGGTGGTTCCTGGCACAAAAGTACATTTTCTCCCATCCTTACCTGAGAAAGTGGATGAAGTGATCACTGGTATTAAGTTAGGTGGATTGCTGAAAGAGCTTGAAGAACTGAAAGCAATTATATTATCTAAGGTATGCAAATTATGTCCTTTGGGTATTCACGTCATCTTCTAGTTCTTTTAGGGGGTGTTGGGGGTGGGATTTCAAGGCTTCATCCTCCTCCTGAAAGCCAATGGGCTTCATCATCTTATATTTTTAGCTGGTTTTCTTTTCTGCTTCTCTTATATTCTTTGTTGATGGTTCATTTTGACATTAAGTTATCTTGGACATCTATTATGTTGCGAAAAGTCTCTTAGGTTTTGTTTTCAGCCTATG
The DNA here is from genome assembly GCA_039654745.1 of Houttuynia cordata. NCBI lineage: Eukaryota > Viridiplantae > Streptophyta > Magnoliopsida > Piperales > Saururaceae > Houttuynia > Houttuynia cordata. The sequence goes on from CM077507.1 coordinate 5,652,532, forward strand.
CATAGCATGGGCATGGTTTTTCCTACAGAGAGGAACAGGAATTACATATATAATGAACCGAAGAGTTCTATTTGAAAAAGAACCCATCCCATGTGTGGGTCCCATTTATTAAAGCATAACAAGTATTTACCTGTTGTTAAGGAAGCAAAGTCAGCCATGTATTGATGGGTCCGTGTTCTTTCAAATGCAGTCAGATTTCATTGAATGGAGGGAATATATAAGTATATTTCTCCCTCTGTCCCATATTTATACCATATTTATACCGTTTTTGGAAAAATAATGATTATTATTGAAGGGTGGGACCCACAGCTAAGGGAATGGTAAAAGCTTCTCTAGGTACTTACAAGAGCATCTCACAAGCTTTTTACAACTCATCTCACTAGTTAAGCCAGCAGATGAGTTGTAAGAAGCTTGTGAGATGACTTTTAAGTACCGAGCCACTTAAATTGAGCCAAATGTAGCAACTAATGCGGGACATGCATTTAAATGATGTTATTAAAATGGATCCAAGGTGTACAAGCTAATCTGGATCCAAGGCTTAAAAGTGAGGCTCACAATGGTGTTATGACCCTTAAGGTCCACACCTACTGCTTTTTTTAATTGGCTTAGCATTAGAACTTCACTTTCCTAGTTATATTATTCTTTGATTAGTACTTAGTAGTCGTTGCTTTCAGTTGGACTTTTAATTAGGTTAGAATGAATAAAGCCTAATAGACTTCTCTCAAATAGAGCAGTCGGCCCCAAACTCTTGTCATGATGGATTAATTTCAGAGCAATAGAATCAAGTTCTCAGGTCTCTCTCTCTCTCTCCACTGTTCGTTAATTCTTCTGCCCTTTCTTCCAATTTCTCCCAAACTTCTAGTACTTACCTTGCAGTTCCGTTGTGCTTACCTAGTAAATTAATCAGCTGAGTGTGCCAAAAAAAAGTGAGCAGCTGAGGGAGGGAAGGGAACAATTGCTATAGTTTTCCCTTTTTTGAGGTCTCCAGCGCTGTTAGGATCTTGCTCATAGTTTGTCTTGGTTTATGAGCACATCTATTCGCCAAAAAATCATACTGCTTATCTTATTATCCTAGTCTGTTAGCTTCTAACAAACTTCTTACATTGAGCATGGCGTCCAGTGAGTAACTGAGAGGAAAGCTCCCAATCTTTCCTTTTTATCAAAAGAATACTGCTCCATCCTATGTGGACGGTACTCGGAGAGAGAGAGAGAGAAAAGTAAGTTTTGTCTGAAAATTTTAGTGGACAGAGGGAGTACTGTTACATTAAATCAAATTCTTAGTATTAAGGAGAGCCTACAAAAGCCTACGCATGTTTACAAATAATGTATAATGTATCCGACAAAAAGAAGAAAAATGATAAGAAAGTCTTTGGGTTGCAAAATGGTTGATCAAGTTTGCAGTTTATTATAGGAGAGACAGGTGAGAGGCACGGGCCAGCCTAGAAATTGCAGGTCTGCATCCTAGCAGGACAATGTCATTGCCAAAACAAGCAAAGTTTTGAATAGGCATATCAATCCTCAGATGTTGATTACCGCATTAGACTGCTTGAATGCACGTTTGAGTTATTTCATTTTGCTTCTTTCTATTCTGCTTTAATAAAAGATAAACTATTTCCTTCTGTGCACATTCCTGATGATTATGCAAATTAACATTTATTTTAAACTCCGGCCTGTTGCTTCACATGTACAGTACTGGTGATGACGTAATTATTAAATTTTGATTAGAAGTTTTGTTTTAATGATTTTTTTGTTTTTTGTCACTAGGTTCATCATCATGCCAATTATACTGGTGTCCTCCTTCATGGCCCTTCTGGTACGGGAAAAACGTCTCTTGTTCGTTCTTGTGCTCAAGAAGTTGGTGTGAAGCTCTTTTCTGTAAGTGGGCCTGAGATCATTGGGCTGGGCCATGTTAAAGGGGATCAAGCATTGTGCAAGGTCTTTGATGAAGCTAGTCTGGAGGCTTCTGCTTTGGTTAGTGTTTCCTGTTGTTTTTATTGTTTCATACTGCGTAGGTATCTGCATTTTATCCCAGCTATCTTAGGCTGGCAATTTTGGAGTAGTATTGTATATCCTAGATGCAATGAGTAGAGAAATCTTAAAGTCAGACAGTTTTCGCCTTTGGTGGAGATGATCTGCAGTGAGGAATTTAATGGCACCACTCTCTAGCAATAGACTCTATAGATAAGGAAGCAAAAGCCTCTTACCTAGAGGCGATCACACCTCAACAGAGAATCAGAGAAAAGAAAGTCAAAACAAGGGAGGCCAAATCTCATTGCCACCAAATTTGAACTTTTGCAGACATTAACTTATTAAAATAACAATTCATGCTTCTCACTTAGGCCATCAACTCATAAAAAAAGGCAATGATGCTTCTCAATTAAATGAATGATGCCATATAGAAATGAGTATATTTTTTTATTATGACTATACTATACTATTCTAACAAGTGATATGGGTAGATCGAAGAATGAAGCTGAATTTGTTTTTGTTATTTTGTTATGTCAAATTTCAAATTAGACTTTTATTGGAAAAACTTGTTTTACTCATCAGTTTTATTTAAGAATAGCTTTTTCCAACCTTGTTTCTCCTGATCCTCTTTTTATTTTGTATACCTTATATGTATACTGTGGACCAAGTTTTCTTTTGTTTTTTTAAATTTTATTGTGAGAAGTTGCAGGAATGAATCCCAAGGGCTTAGGCTAAAACTGTTGATTGGTTGTTGAATCATGGTTAAAAGTTGATGGTTTTAATAATCTTTGTTCTTTATATGTTTTGGAATGTGGACATGGAAGCATAGAGGCTATGATCTCCTTCCATTACCTTTTTTGAAGGTTAATTAGCTTATCATTTAAGAGGAAAATTCTTCTTCTTACATGAATGTGGTGTCCAAACTATCTTCTGGATTTAGACTGACATGATATTCTATGAAAAGAAAGGATTTTCTTGAGGTAGAATTCAAAATATGAAACTATGAGCTTTCTTTGTAGTTCACAATGAATCCTGAAATTATATCAAGGATTGTTTACGTTTGTTTTGTCCAAAAAGATTTATGCAAGCAAGTTTGCAGGCATGGCCTTATGAAATATGTGAATTATTAAAATTTCTTTAGAATAAGTATAATATGCAGATATATTTTCCTATTATGAATCATTAAATAAAAATGTTCTACCTATTATGATTAATACCAATTTCTTCCTTAATGATTTTTGTTGCAAAATGGGAATGTCTTGGTGTAAGATGCTGTAATCCTTGGGAAGATTTGGTGCTCTTTGTGAACTATCTAGTTGTAGACCTTCATGGGATCTAAACTGAGAAGGTTTTTTTTAGTGTTCCTGTATTAAGAATTAAAAATGTTTATTGATTTTATGTATTATTAGTTGGTAGTATTCCTATTACTAAGTGGTCAGTATGTAATTAGAAGCCTTTTTTGAGTTGTTTAGAGTGTTTGCTGAGAAGAAGGAACATCTTTTTCGTTTTGGGTAAAGGTCGAACCGTTAGGAAACTGAAATCTTTATTATTTATTTTATGTTCCACCCCCCGACGTGCAAGCATCCAACAAGCGCAGCACATAGAACACAAAACCCAGGACCTCCCCTAACCTAGAGCTCTGATACCATGTAAGATAACCAAGTTTCCCAAAAGTTTGAGCCATTAGGAAACAGAAATCTTTATTATTTATTTTTATATTCCAACAGCCCCCTCACGTGCAAGCGTTTAACAAGTGCGGTACATGGAACACAATTGGGGTATAAAAGCCTTTCGATGAACTCAAGACATCTCATAACATACCTTGTAAGATAACCAAGTTTTCCCAAAAGCTCGAGCTGTTTGGAAACGGATATCTTATTTATATTTATATTCCAACACCCCCCCACCATCTGCAAATTCTTGACCAAGCAAAGTGCATGCGGGCAAGCAGTTGGTGTCCATGTCACTTGCCTTCCTCCTCTTCTATGACTGCCACCGCCAGGTCTGCCTTTTCATCTTTACCATTGACCTTTGCTTCTTGCTAGGCCTCGGCGGCAATTACCTACTCTTGCAGCTGCAAACTACCTCCTCTTTGAAATCAGGGTGCTTCCTGACTTGAGCCCCCACTCACTTGCTAGGCCCACCTGTGGAGGACCTGATTGTTATGATTGCTAATTAGAGTAGACTTTCCTAATTTAGTTAATCCTAGTTGGAGTAGGATTAGTTTATTAGTTTCTTAGTTTATGTTTTCTTAGGCATGCTACATCTATTATGATTTATTTCCTAGTTTGATTATATTCCTATTCATAGTAGAATTCAGCAATTGTAAAGGCTACATGCCTAATACTATAAATAGGGCTTTAGCCCTAGTGCTACATAACATGAATAGTAACGTGAATAGTGATTTCAGAAATAGATCATTAGTTTTCTTTTAGTCTCTTCCTTCTCCTCTTCATCTTATTCTCTTCCCTTTCACTCTATACTTCTCCCCTTTCATTCAACTTTCTTACTTAATCTATTGTAGATCCTTAAGCATATTAAGGAGATACAACATTGGTATCCAGAGCCTATCGATCCTAGGGACTTACAATGACAAAATCCAGCGGAGTTTCAACTGAGAAACCCCTTGAATTAAGTGCTTCCAAGGATCAGCAGGTTGAAGAGCAAGTTCAAGGCCCTACTATGGCGCAACTTGAGGCGAAATACTACGAGCTTGAGACGGTAGTTCAGACCTTGTCTCACTCGACGAATCAACGATTCCAATCCCTCGAAGCCAAGGTTGATCGGTTGCAAATCAACATAGCTGAGTCCCGCATAGAGTTAAATCAACAAATGGCCAAACTCTTTCAATGGCTTGATCAGTCGCAGCTGAACCAATCTGGCACTTCTTTCGCTTCCATACCCGCAACTTCTTTGGCAGTTTCTACCCCTATTTCAGGCACCACAATTTCAGCCACGTCGCAATTAGCTTCCCCTATTCCGACTACCACTGCAGGAAATCCAACAGCTCCCTTCACAACAACCCCTACTGGAATATCCACGGGTGTCTCACAGGTTCCTTTCGGTACTCCTCCACCCACTATCAGTGGTAACAACGAAGGGACAATATTAAGGATATTGCTGCTACAACAACCTTCCTTAACAATAGTGCAAGCCGAAGAAGCACCCCACATAAAAATTGATACAGAACAACCCATCATAGCACTGCCTTTGGGAAAAGAAGACTTTTGCGAGCTACAAGAAGACCAACAGCATTTGGCAACTCCCTTATACAGTGATGTGTATAACGAGGAGCATTGGTGGGCCCAAGTGATGTGTTTCCTTTTGCTTCATGCTCGCGCATATTCTCATCTCCGGACTAAGAATCGAAGATCACCTCGAGGACGAGGTGAAGCGGAAGCATTGGTGGATTGTTATGATTGCTAATTAGAGTAGACTTTCCTAATTTAGTTAATCCTAGTTGGAGTAGGATTAGTTTATTAGTTTCTTAGTTTATGTTTTCTTAGGCATGCTACATCTATTATGATTTATTTCCTAGTTTGATTATATTCCTATTCATAGTAGAATTCAGCAATTGTAAAGGCTACATGCCTAATACTATAAATAGGGCTTTAGCCCTAGTGCTACATAACATGAATAGTAACATGAATAGTGATTTCAGAAATAGATCATTAGTTTTCTTTTAGTCTCTTCCTTCTCCTCTTCATCTTATTCTCTTCCCTTTCACTCTATACTTCTCCCCTTTCATCCAACTTTCTTACTTAATCTATTGTAGATCCTTAAGCATATTAAGGAGATACAACACTGATGCTGTGGTTTTTTCTGCCATAGCGGCTGTGTACAGTATGCAAGTTGCTGGAAGCAACGAAGGGGATCCTCTGCAAGGCAGAGGAGCTAAAAATGTCCTCTATTACATGCTCGGGTAATTGGAGGTTGGTGGGTGGGTGGTTATTTGGAGAGATTGAAATATTGACTTTTCCCATCCAGTAGTGTATGACATGGCCTTTTGTTTTTAATTGTAAAGTAGGTGTGAGCCTCCATGTCTTTTCCCATGGACTCATTGTCAAAAGAAAATATGATTGGAAGATCGGTAGAAGTATGTATGACAAAAACAATAAGAAGTTGGTTTTTTAAAGAGTAATGTGAACTTGAGAGTAAAGTAGGTTTTTTCCCATCCAGCAGTGTATGAATTGATGAGAGTAAAGTAGGTTTGAATGTAAGATTAGAATTATGGAAGGAGGCTCTAGAATCAAAATGTTTCAAAATAAGTAGGACTAAAGCAGAGTGCATGAAATTTAATTTTAAGCAAGGTTCCGTTACTTAGGATCCATTATCTATAAAGAAGGGGATATTGATAGTGATGTGGTGCATAAGATAAATGCGGGGTTGGTAAAGTGGAGGGCAGCCTCGGGAGTTTTGTGTGATAGGCGTGTCCTAAGAAGGCTTAAAGGCAAGTTCTATAGGACAACTATTAGACCTGCAATACTCTATGGAGCGGAGTGTTGGGCACCAATGAAAAGTCATTGAATGTAGTTAAAATGAGAATGTTAAGGTGGATGCGTGGGATAATTAGGAGAGATGGATGCGTGGGATAATTAGGAGAGATAGAATTAGAAATGAGTATATTTTTGAGAGTTTAGGGGTAGCACCTTTAGGGAAGAAGTTGAGGGAGTAGGTTGCGTTGGTATGGGCATATGTAAAGAAGACCAATAGATGCCCTGTGAGAAGCTTAGAAATGGTGCCAAAAGAGGGAGAGGGAGACTTAAAAGAACTTGGATGGAGTTAATAAAATTGGATATGATTTTACTATCTATTACGAAAGAGTTGGCACAAAATAAGCTTTAATGGAGGCGTAAGATCCCAAGTAGTTGGGAAAAGGCGCTACTTGATTATGATTATGAATGTGGACTTGAGAATACACTATCTAATTAACAATTTTGGCTATTATTTTTATGTGATGAACTATGTAATTGATGGCTATCTTCTTCTCTGCTGTTTTCTCTGATCTTTAAAGGTATTCATTGATGAATTGGATGTAATTGCTCCTGGACGAAAATATGGAGGTGATACTTTCTGTCATAGGTTGTTGAACTTGCTTGATGTGAGAAAAGATGGTAGTGTACTTGTAATTGCAGCTGCTATTCAACTTGATGATATTGATCCTCTCTTGAGATGTCATGGCAGATTTGACCGAGTTATCGAAATTGGTATGTTCTTTTTCCTTGTCTTCTGAGTTTGTTTTGTATCCCATATAAGTTTCGCGAAACTTGTTTAGTTAAGTTTGGAAAATGTTACTTGTATTTCTACTATCAGGAAATAGACTTGCGAGTAGTTTTCCCTGTTTGCTTGTTGCCATTATTAGACGTAGATTATCTCCTCGAATTCTCAAGTTATATGTGCGCGGAATAAAATATACAGTGGAATATTCTGCCTGGCCTTTTTCTTTTTGCTAAGACCGCTCAATCTGGTAATGCATATAAAGTTCGCAGAAGTAATCTATGGAACTGACCAATTGTGAGTGGTTTTCCCTCTGCCATTTTGGTTTTGTTGCCATTATTTACACAGTTTATCACCTTGACTTTTCAAGTTATATGTACTAGGAGTAAATTAAGGGATAGAACATTTGGCTAAAATCTATTATGCATAATTTCCACTGAAGTACTTTACTCATTATAAGTTACATCAACCTCAAAATGTTAGGAAAGGGTGCTCTACTTGTTTAGTTTATGTTATGTATTCCTGTGACGGGGTTCGAGCATATAACGCTTTCACTTTGTTTTAGTCACTTATCAGATATTTTCGTGTCCATATGTTTACAAATTCCTCTGGGAACGTGATTAGAATCCTATTCTTGTCTTCTTAGTAAACTTAATGTTTGTTTGTGCTACTTAAGAATTCTATTATAGATTGGAGTTTGCCATGGCCTCTTCAGAAGGCTTACATAAGTTACCTACTGTCACTGGGCACATATTTTGGAGTAATGGGAAACATATTATCTCTTGGCATTTCGTTTGTCATCTATTTTCTTACATTGTGTATTACTGGGGTGTGGATAACAGAGCATTTTTTAGTGTTCATTCATATACATTCAGGCCCTTGAGGCATTTCGACGAACAACGGCATTTAACTTTAAGGACATTAGTAGAAGTTCTTAGTCTTTCATGACCATACCGTTGGAGATTGTTAGAAGTTTTTTTGACCTGTAACTGTTTGAGTGTTGAGAATAACCTTTGCCTATGTGGATATCCAAATACTGGTCAACTGCTGATTGTGGAAGCTAGTTAACTCTGAGGAACTATAAATAGAGAAGCTTAGTTCATTTTAGTATTCAGTGAACGTTTGTTTTTTGAAAATCAGAGGTCTTCCTCTATAAAAATGTGGAATTGGGGATGAATATCTCCTGTATCATCTCTGTAGATGCATAGAAGCTTGTGTTGCCTTAACTTCTGTTTTCTTTTCTGCACACTTCAATGCAAAACAGTTTTTGTTCAAATGCAGTTCTGCACTTCCATGCGTCATCAACTCACCTCCACATAAACCCGAATATTTTAATAGAATTGAAAAATTGGGTCTTACTTCTAGCAATGAAATGAGAGATAGTGAGTTCATTTAACATTCTACTTCTTTAATACACTCACTTACAAAATGAGATACCGACAAAAACTATATAATAGATCGAGCCCACTTTTGTGGGGAGGGGATGAACGGGCTACAACAACATAATGAACAAGCTTAAGTGCACAATAAAGATTTAACTTTTACTAAATTGTTGTTCAGTAACTTCTTCAAGCTTGTATTCATTACAAAATTAAAAATGCCATGAAAATGATATTCACGAAGAATTCCTGATGACACTAGGCTCTTTAATCTAAAGCTGTATAGCGTATACATCACCTAATTGAGAATGCCAAAGATATAACAAAGAAGAATCTGACAGTAGACGGAAAGACGAAAAGAGATGCATTAGCAGTGGCGGCAAAAGTAGGAACATGTAAGTCCTCCAACAAACAGCACTCCTGGTCTACGCTGTCTTTATCTGCAATCTGATGACCAAAACCGTAAGGAAACTTTCACTGCTAAGAGATTTGGGTGACTCTTTCACTGGAAACTGTGAGTAATATTACTTGTATCCAGGTTTGCAATCTTGGATCTTGCTCTCGTCTCGGTTAGCCGAAGAGAAGAGATCTCACTAATCCTAAAGAGGTTCTTTACATATGTTTTGGCAATCTATAGTATATATTAACATATGGAAAGCCCTAATACTTACCTAAAACAGGTGTTATAACATGATAAGACTATATTTGTATTAACATTGATTATGATAATTAAGTAGAAATACCATGATTTATGGGAGTAGCAAAGGATCTTCTTCTCTTCCTCTTCTTTTTTTTTTGTGATGTGAGCTTTTCTTTGTTTTTTTAAGGTAGGGGAGATTGCAGCTGCTTCAGTTTTTCCGGTGTTTTTTTTCATGTACGATAAGTTTGGGTGAGATATAGTGAGATCTCCGCCAAGATCATGTAAAATAAAGGCAAGAGAAGAAGTCATTTGCTAACCATTCACCAAAATAAAGGCAAGAGAAGAAAAGGAAAGAAAAAGGTTGAAATTTTTACGTGTGCCAACATATTCCTTTTCTACTTTATTGATGTTTAGATCTGTATGACTATTTGTCCTTCTTTGATGATGCAAGTAGTCTTATTTTAGATTTTTTTCAGGAGTTCCATCTCAAGAGCAGCGTCTAGATATTCTGTCAACTCTTCTCAATGATATGAATCATTCTCTTACCAATGAGGAACTTAAGGGTATTGCTTTGAAGACTCATGGGTTTGTCGGTTCAGATTTGGTGTCGCTATGTAACGAGGCAGCATTTACTTGTCTACAACGATATATTGAGGTCAAAAATTTTGATACCATCTCAATCACTACTGATCAAAACAAATGCAATATAAGTTGCAGAATTATTGACACTATGGTGCATATGAAGGATGAAAACCTCATAAGGCCATCTCAGTTTAGTGTTTCACTCGAATGTTTGGGGAAACGCTCCAAAGAGGTTGGGTTTATCAACAATGGACTGTTTGGGGGTAATGAAGGGGAAACTGTGGTGAAGAAGACACAATTGCTTAATATATCCATAATGGATTTTGAGAAGGCCTTGCTGACAGTGAAGGCGAGCACAATGCAGGAGGTACCATTGCATAATTTTGAAATTCTTGTGGTATTTTTATTCTTATTTCTCTTAGGGCATGCTTTTTGCAGATGGTGTAGTTTTAGTATGAGAGTAAAGTAGGTTTAAATGCAGAATTAGAATTATGGTGGGAGGTTCTAGAATCAAAAGATTTTAAAATGAGTAGGACTAAGACGGAAGTTCATAAAATTTAATTTTAAGGTAGAACTGTAGGTAGAGCCATAGTTGAAATAGATGGGCAGGAAGTGCCAAGGTGTGAGCAATTTCATTATTTAACATCCATTCTCCTCAAAGAAGAAGGATATAGCGATAATGATGTGGTACATAAGATAAGTGCGCGGTAGTGGAGGGCAGCCTTGGGAGTTTTGTGTGATAGACGTGTTCTAAATAGGCTTAAAGACAAGTTCTATAGGGTAGCCGTTAGGCAAGAAAAGTCATATAGATATTGAATGTAACCGAAATGAGAATGCTACGGTGGATATGTGGGATGATTAGGAGAGATAGGATTGAAATGAGATTTGTGAGAACTTAGAGGTAGCACTTTTTGGGAAGAAGTTAAGTGAGTGTAGGCTGCGTTGGTATTGGCATTGGATATTGTTAATAAAAAATGATATGGCTTTGCTATCTCATACAAAAGAGTTGGCACAAAACAGGTTAGAATGGAGGCGTAAGATCCATGTCGCCGACCCCAAAATGTTGGGAAATGGCGCTACTTGATTATGGTTAGGATTAGGATTTTTATTCTTAAGTTTAGATGACATCAAATTTCTAGGTGTTGCATTTATAAGTGTTTTCTCCTCCTTGTATTTATTAGCATGCAAGCGATAATTATTTCCTAATCTCGTTGTTCATCGTGATTTCCTTGTTTCATTTCTTTTTATCTTTTAGCTTCAATCTTATTTACTTGCCAAAATATGATAATTAATAGGATCATGTTAGTTGGTGCTAGGCATGTGCTGCACATAAGACTCTATGACTGGTAAGTCTGGGAAAACTGCTATGCACAATGTGTAGGTTCGGATGGTACAAGGGGTAATTGATGACTGATGGGGTTCAGAGGTCAAGGTCCTAGGATATTAAGTCTTCTTATATAGTTTGATTAAGTAGGGCCCACTGGTAGCAGCTTATGAATTCCACTTGCATTTAACAATTAAAGTTTCAGGAGCTTCTTTTTTCTGATAGCAAATGCGTCTGAAGGGGCAAGTTTCACGAGCTTTGATGTACACACTCCACATGTAAAATGTGCAAAAATTTGGGAGTCTTCTCTGGAAATCCTTTTTCAAATCTTCCTGCCCCAACTCCCATGTGAATGCTGTGGGTCCTACAAATTCAAGAACGTTTTAGGTAGTTCCAACATTTTATGTGTCACCTTTGTCAAATCCTTTTCCTCACAACTTGTGTTAATTCTTAAAAGTGCTCTTGTTAATACAAACTTTCCTGCCCTCCCTAACTCACACACACACAATCTGACTTCTTCCACGGTGCAGGAATTTTCCTGTGCAAGTGCTTAGGGTTTGGAAAATGTTAACAAGTGCATGGATGCGGAATAATTCTCGATGCTCATGTGGTCAGATGAAGATCTTAAACTGTGCGGATAACCGGGGTGGGCAGGATTAAAAATCATGTCTCTCTCTCTCTCTCTCCATCTATCTATCTATCTAAAACCCTCCCCATCAATAAGTACACATTTACGTACATACATACATATCTATAGATTGGAATGATAAATATGCGTTGAGTCAGATATTGGAAAGTATGGACAGAGAGAAATATAGAGAGGGAGGGATTCACTCAAATACTCTCTAATTAAAAGAATTGTTGACAAATGTAGCATTTAGCTTATTCTTTATTTTGCCAGGTTAAGTTGGAGGTTCCAAAGGTTAGCTGGGAAGATATTGGCGGGCAAGAAGAGGTCAAGAGAAAACTTAGAGAAGTTGTCGAATGGCCGCAGACACGCCAAAACGAGTTTGAAGATTTAGGTGTTCATCCTCAAAAAGGAGTTCTATTGTATGGTCCACCAGGGTGCAGTAAAACTCTAATGGCACGTGCAGTGGCTTCTAATGCAGGGCTAAACTTTTTCTCTGTGAAGGGTCCAGAACTGCTGAATAAGTGGGTGGGAGAATCTGAAAAGGCCGTGAAGTCGTTGTTCAAGAAAGCACGTGATGCTGCCCCCTCAGTTATTTTTTTTGATGAAATTGATGGTCTTGCTGTAATCCGTGGGAAAGATAGCGACGGGACTTCCGTGGGTGACAGGGTCATGAGTCAGCTTTTATCTGAGTTGGATGGTAAGAACAGTTGGTCTAACTTCTTTAATAATAATCTTTCTCGGTTTCTTTGTTGCATATGTATGGTCACTATATATTTAATCAGAGGCTAGTAAACCTTTCTGAACGATAGTGGTTGGTATTCGAGAATAAACTTCTAAGTAGAGTAGTTTTCTCGGTAAATTACACACATGTCACCTAACCTTTATAAAAACTAGACATAGACCTCTCACCTTTCATAAGTACACTTACATTCCTTGACCTTTGTCAAACTAGGTGCGGGAGCTCTCACCTTTCAGAAAACTACACTTAGATCCGTGGCTTTTCCAAACGGCAAAAATAGTTGTCTCATTGACAACCATGTTTTTCACTATTTCCCGATGTTGGCTTGCCTCACTGGCGCAGCATCAAACTGCCTTACTAGCTTTGGCATCGGCTTCAGTCCACCACATGACCCCCCAGCGCGCGCCCCTCTATGTCAGGGAGGCGGGGCCAATGATACTGGCTCCAGGAGTGTGTTAAAAAGGAGAGTAGTGAATGGTGTGGGTTTCAGTCTGTTGATTAAAGTAAAGATACGTTAGTGTATAGTTCGAAAGGTGAGAGATCTATGTCTAGTTTTGACATAGGTCGGAGATGTGACATCTTATACTTGAGGGAGTTTGTCTAGTCTTCACAAAGGTTAAGGGGGTGTTTGTGTAATCCACCCTCTTTTGGAGGAGGGTTATGGTTGGTTGTACACCCCTAAGACACCTTCAGACATGCCCAGCGATTGACCAATTAGTTTATTAACCAGTTTAACTGGTGCAGTGGGCCCCTTAACCACGACACGGATATCATTTGTCAAGGCAACTGATAATGCTGTGCTCATTTTTAAGGATTCCATGCGAAATGGGTTAATAGAGTCTTGGGAAGAAAATTTCTGGCTATTTGATAAAGTTCTACTTAATCAGTTTAGGTTTTACTTTGAAGATTTTACAATATAACCTCTCCTTTTGATGTGAGTTAATTTGACAATCTCTTTTTAATTTATCATAGCTATCTCACTTGGTTTTGGGTTGAAAATACAAATGATATATGACATTTACATGTTCAGATAGAAATTGGTCTTGGTTATTCTATTTTAATGCTTGAAATTGGTCTAGTACACCACCTAGTTGAGCAGCTGTTCAAAAGTAGACTTGTTTTCTCCCGGTCTGCTCCGCTCACTTCTGTTAGAGAGTGATAATTGTCTGTTACTTTGCATTTAGTATGCTCTCGTGCATGTATCTGGGAGATTCAATATGGCTGTGAGGCATTTTTTTCTCTGATGATTACTCTTGCATTTGCAAGAATATGACTGCATTAACTAAATTTACAAATGCAGGTGCAAGGGGAAGAGGTAATGTGACTGTTATAGCAGCTACAAATCGTCCTGACAAGATTGACCCAGCCCTTCTGAGAAAAGGTTTTGCTTAAGCTCCTCATGTGGAATGTTTGCTAGAACTTACTATTTGGTGCTAATAACTATATTCACAGGTCGCTTCGATCGCCTATTGTATGTGGCCCCCCCAAATGAACGTGACCGTGAAGCCATATTTAGGATTCATATGCGGGGTGTGCCTTGCAGTTCTGATGTCAAATTTGATGAGTTAGCTCGTCTTACGAATGGATATACAGGCGCAGACATATTTTCAATCTGCCAAAACGCGTCTTATGCAGCACTTGAGGCTAGTCTATCGGTCTCTCTCTCTCTCTCTCTCTCTCTCTCTCTCTCTCTCACACACACACACACACACCATGCTGATGCTTTATGTTTTAGAATTTCTAAGACAATGTGGTTTCTTAAATCATATCAGGAGGATGTTAATACATTGGTTGTATCAATGGCACATTTCAAGACTGCCATTAGTATTGTCCAGCCATCAAGGATACAATTATACAAGGAGTTTTTTGAAAGGTTTGCTTGCAGGGATAACTTGACTGATGGATGTAAGCCAATGGATTGCCACAAGGTGCGTAGAAATGTGTGTTTTTGTGGTTGGTTATTCACCGTCACTTTCTATTTATGTTGTTTAAAATATTGGCCAGATATTCAAGGTACTTCAGAAGAAGATTGGAAAACAACGGATGACCTTCTGCATGGTGCTGGCTTGTTATCTTTTAATGCACATCCTGTCCTTTTCCCCTCAAAATTGGCATACTGATGTCTTCCCAAGTTAGTTAAGTGAGGTCTTTGGTCATCAGTTGATTACTACATTGCAATGGGAGCTTTTTGGTTGTAAGTGGATTTTATATTTAGATCAGTTTGTAACACCCCGTTTGGGAGCAATTTTGTTTTTGAAACGTTTTTGTCCTCATTAGTGCACTTTAGATTTTTGTCCCAAATTCTGAAATTGTCCATTGTCCCACTTTAACACGTTTGGCATGACACTACTGATTTCCAAAAAGTATGAAGCACAAGCAATTTGCCCTAAAACTACCAGAATCCCTGAAGAAAATTTTTTGAGGTAAACCAAATAAAAACAACCATGGTTTAACTTGAGAGAAAATTATTCCTTACATCTTACCAGTGAAAAGTCTCACAGAAATGCATCTTAAAAATCTCACATTTTGAATCCAAGTCAGCAAAACAAAAAAAAAAGTGTAGAAAATTGAAATAAAGAGAAGCAATCAAGGTAACCTAAAACAAAGAAATAATATAGGAACGTGGTGAACACAGTTGAACCAAAGAGAAAAGTCGGGATTTGCTCGAAAGGGGAAGCAAGGGAGAAGATCTTCAATGTATTGGAGGTTCTTCGATTTGAGAAGAGTGGCTGACGCGAAAGATTGCAATCTAGGGATGGAGACGAGCTTTTATTTAAGAAAAGAAGCCAAGAAGAGCAAAAGGGCCGTGAGGGAGAAGAAGGGGCTATGTGTTGAGTGCCTGAGCTGTGATCCCCCGAGCGGTTTTGGGCCCCTTAAGGTCTTCAATTCCAAAATCTAGGAAGAAAAACCCATTTAAAATGCAACCAAACCGGCTCTAAGTTGTTTATTTATAAATTGTGCCAAACTTTTTAAGCACTTAATTTAAACATTTAGTGCAAAAATTATCTATGTAATTGTTTGGATTGGCTGATATGTTACTTTTGTAAAGAAGGCGATAAATGTGGAAAATGAACTATGATCCTTGAATGGTCACATACTTAGGTTCTTTGACATAGTAAGCTTGATTGCAAGATATTCTATGTGAGATTTTTTACTAGATTTATAATTGTGCGCTGTACTGTGTGCATGACCCTAATAACACTGAATTTTGATAATTTGAATTGTCATATCATTCTTATTCACTTTTAATATGCATACATTAACTATGAAAGGTAGCTAAAGAGAAATCACAAGCTAGGTTGGATCTTGGGAGAGGATTTGCTTTCCTAAGAAAAAACTAGGATGAATCATTTTCTATCATTGTACTTTTATGCGCTCCTTTTCTAGTAGAACAATTTACAAGTTTCATCTTGACCGAACAAATGGATGGAGAGAAAACCGAACTTATGCACAAGAAAAGACTCTCTCGTGCAAAATAAGATTTGTACATGTCGCAGGGTCCAATTGTATGAAGATGAATAACTGATTGATAGAAGCTATAGCCTGTAGGCTCTCTCGTACAAATTATTCCCCTTAAAATGTCGTACTTTTGTAGGGCATTCTATCTATACATAAATGCTTTAATCCAAATTTCTGCGAACAAATTAAACAAAACGAAAGCATGAACTATCAAATTGATCAACTACTTATAGCCCCAATGTATCATGTTGTTATTAGCTCAGAACTTGAGCTAATACCTTCAGAAAATTAATTCGCTAGAATTTTAATTGAGCTATATTAAAATTAAAAATTACAAAATTATTTACACCAGGTAGAAAAAAGTAAATCCAGATAAAAGTAAAAGTTACATTCCAGTGTTTGCTCTCTTTCTCGTTTGCATTTTCAAATGCTGGGTGAGGAGTGGCAAAAAGAAACGGTCAATGTTAATTAAGTCAAAACAAATATCCTGTTCACCAATTTGAAAAATTCACCTGATTATCTGAGACTTTGAGAAAAAAAAAAGGAATGAAGAGATAAGCATAAGATAGAAAACGACCAACTAAAACGAAAAAGGTACTCCCTCTGTCCAAATTACCTGTCTGGGTTAGAAAACCCTTGACAGGTAATGTTGGACGGAGGGAGTACTTTCCATCATATTTGTGCAATAAAAAAAGGATTCTCGTATAAATATACAGTACCATATTTGTCAAACCATTAACGTTGCAGTTTCCAATTCAATAACTTCTTGGTGTATTACATCCATTTGTTCTGTACATTGTTTAAATTTACCATTTTTATCTTCAATTACTCCGTAAACACGGTCATCCCAGCAGCAACATCACAAAAGTTTTTATATTCTTCTGCTGAACTAAGGGTCATTGTCTCTAAAAGTTGAAGCTATATATAACCTGAGTATAGAGCACTTTGAATGATTTCTCTTCTTCATTCATGAAGATGAAGAAGTACAGGGAATTTGACTAAACTGATAAAGAAGTTTAAGTTCCATATTTGACATCTTGTAACCCTAAATCACGGATACGTGAACAAAGGCAATGTTTAACTCAGTAAGAGCCCCTTGCTTCCCTCAATTGCAAATGAGAATGAGATAGCTAGCAATAAGGATGGAATAATTGTTATAGTAGCAGTGAATTTCAATTTGTATCCTAACATGGTGTAAAGGGTAGGAGAGTAATGATGTTCAAAGAGCGAGGCAACCCTTTCCAAACTATACGAGTTGTCTATCTATGTAATATACATTAGAACTCAAATGTACTAACGTAGTAAATAGACAATTTTTACTTCCTCTGTCCTATACAACTTGTCTTCATTAGAAAAACAAAATCAACTTATTTGTTGCATTTTGGCATTCTAATGCAGACAACTAATATGGGCCAGAGGGAATATGGAATACACCACTACCACAAGTCTACAACTCTACTACGGCCAACACGTACCTTTTGGAACCGAACGAAAAAGATTGGCTCAAATGTTTTGTGCGGCCTAGTCAGTCCTAGCCCATTATAGGCCCACACTTATATTAGCCCACTCTTCCTCCTTGGCCCTTCTTACTGAGTTCTTCTCAGTTCTCAGAGCTCTTTCTAGTCCAAAATACCACGTACCGACTGGCAAGTCCAACAAAGCGTAGCGCTGAGGCCTGGCATAGATACAAATGGAGGAGACGGCAATGGCTCCGACCAAGAAGACGAGGAAGAGGGTACCGGCAACGTCGAGGACAAGCACCAGCGGCAAGTTACCTTCTCCAAACAAACGCCGGTCCGGCCTTTTCAACAAGGCTTCTGAGTTCTGTGTCCTCACCAGTTCTTCACTCGCCATCCTAGTCTTCTCCCCCTCCGACTTTGATGATCCTAGTTCTGGGCGGATCAACTCGAATTCTCCGACTTTGATGATCTTCGGTTGGTGATGGAAGAAGCAGAGTTGCCTACAGCCTTGTGCTCTGCATCCGAGTGTGATGACATTGCTTCCCTTCTTTTTGATGATCAAGATTCTTCCCCAGTGGACTTGGTTTCCATATTTTCTTGAAGATTATTCCTTCTGCATGGTGGTGGACATATAGCTGAGTTTCATGTAAATGGGTTTAATTCTAATTAGTGAAGTAATCAATGTTTTCTCCACTAAGAGTTCTTTTTGAAGATCTATTCGGGTGGAATCATAGTATGCTTACGAGTCATTGCTAGATCTGCTGTGATATTCGATATTTAGAAATTTTGATTCCTTATTGCCAGAAAGAAGGCAAATACGTACGTTTAGGCTGATTGACATTAAGGAAGGTTTTCAGTCTCCGACCATAGTGTCCTTAAACACTAATGGGGCTAGCATCCTAGATGCGTGGCCGGGTTCCGAAGGTAGAACCTTTAGGATAAATCTAGTCAATAGCCACTTGGGTGGCATATTCAGCGAGCTGAAATTGTAACTCCTTGCACTATGGATGCCTAGAGCCTTTAGTATTTTGACCATTATCTCCTTACACCGGTATTTATTTGGAGTCTTATTGATATTATTCTTCCCCACATCATTAATGCACCTCTCTATGTGCCCTAATAAACTCTGGCAATTTTTTCAGAGAAAAAAGTGAGGATTTGGTTTGTGCGAGGGGCTCTGCCTTGAGCGCCGGAGACGGGCCTGGAAGTCGGGACTTGTTTCTTTCCATATGGGCGGGAATGCCGTCGATGGGCTGGAAGCAGGGAAGGAGGCAATCCCGTCTTCCACCCACCACAGTGATGACAAGGAAGACAAAGAAGATGAAGAACAAGAACAAGTAGTGGCTGCTACTCTAAGATTAACTTCTTCTCTTTCCTTACAATTCAATTTGTGTTTTTTCGACTAAATTTCAAAGATGAAGAACCAAGTTAACCAAATTGCCAAAACAAAATGGTTACAGTTTCTGTTATGTTCTTGGTTGCTTGCTGCAATTCACATTTATGAAGTCCATAGAGGTTCCCGGCATTAGAGCAATAAGTGACAAAGGAAAGTGTTCTAAGCTGGAGGCAAAGGAAGATAAGCTGATGTCTTAGTCTTCTTTTTCCTATTAAATGTGGTATACCCAATTAATATGGTGGCGTCTATACAGGGTAAGGGACTAATGAGAAAAATGGGATGAATTTTTTTGGTAGTGGGGTACACAACCTTTTAGTGGGGTGGAAAATTTTATACTCCAGACAGGTAATTTTGGAGTAAAATTATTTTGATTATTTAATCCAGATAGGTAACTTTGAATGGAGTTTTTTTATATAAGTGTGTTATTTACATCAATGCGCCTCTCTATGTGCCCTAATAAACTCTGGCCTTTTTTTCAGAGAAAAAAGTCAGGCTTTGGTTTCGGGGAGGGGCTTTGCCTTGAACGCCAGTGATGGGCCCGAAAGTCAGGACTTGTTTCTTTCCTTGGGGGCGGGAATGCCGTCAATGGGCCGAAAGCAGGGAAGGAGGCAATCCCGCCTTCTATCAACACATGTTTCTTCACTTGCAGATAAAACTTACCTTACCTGAATAGAAACTATATTTAAGGACAACACTAATTCAATGTATGGATTGAATGAATAACAATTCAAGACTCCGAACGATCATCGCATAAGGAAAAAAATAATAAATAAGATATGACTCCAGACATCAATAGTGTAAGAAGATTTCAATTTCTGCTCTCATATCTGCCCACTTCCCGTGTGGAAAATTACTAGAACATCATAGAGATTCTCTCTTTTGAACCCGACCATGTATCTAGGGATGTTGGCCTCATCGGTACTTATAGGCACAATGGGCGGAGACTGCAGACCTTCCGTAATATCATACAGTTTAAAATGTACGTGTGTCTTCATAGGCTAAACTTCATAGGTTCAATATAAATTGGATATCACCATGGATCTAGGAATGGCTAGTGAGCATACTATGATTCCACCTCAGAGAGTCTCGAAGAGTTTTATAACAAGAACTCTTAGTGGAAGAAACAGTTTACAGGGAATTGAATGGTAAATCACAACAACAGAGGTTATATCAAATAACTCAAGTTTCTCAGCTTTCAAGGTTCGACTCACGTAAGAGTACTAATGAGATTTCAATATCTCAATCAGCAATCGATTCACTAGAGGAGTAATAAAAAACTAATTCGAACTTGATCATCAATCGACTCATAAGAGATATATCAACAGTTTTTGACTCATCACATATTTTTACTGTGCATAGCCCTAGATAGGAATTCCCAACACCACGGGTCACAGAATGCCATTGTCCTCAAGTGGACGAGACACTAGGGTCCGAAAGATTATGCAAGAGCTACAATTAAGCAGTTCCGCTGAAGATGACTCCACCCTGCACAGCTTCCCAAGAAAATTTATTCTTACTGTAATCATCATTATTCATGCCTTCCCACATTTTATTGCGTTTAATGTGATTAAAACTTATTAAAACTTGCTATCATGGAATACATATTTATGGAATTTAAATCATGTTTATCTATAGATTAAGATTTATAATTCATGAAGAATGATTGGTGATTAGGTTTCTAGATATGCTTCTGATTATCATGTTGGAAAAGTAGAATCAATGAATGCTCAGATAGAGAACTGGAATTATGCTCCAGCATATTATGTTCTCTGTCAAAGTTGGTGTCAAGTCCCAACAACAAGTCAAGTGTCGTAGGACGACTTGTCGTTGAACATTGAATAACAATTTGTTAAAATGCAACTGTAGAAGTAGTTAAATCACTAAGTAAGATATTAGATGGTTTAAGAGAAATAGTATGAGTAGTTGAATCCAGAAAATCATCTGAGAATTCAACAACAACAACAACAACCCAACGACAAGTCATATGTCGTTAGATGCACTTTCAGTGAAATCTGACAAGTAAATAAAAATGAAGAAGTAATGAAAGAATGAAACATTAGGTTGTACAAATAGCAACTAGACAGGTAGCATTAGTGAGTTGTATGTGAACCAATGGGATGGGGACAACAAACTAAAGAATTACAAAGGTCATTAATCTAGTAGAGATGTACACCACACAAAATAAACAATATCAATTAATTAGATTACACTTGCATATATATATATATATATATATATATAAGAGTCCAGTTTACATGAGATAGGTCTCACACAGCTTGCATGAGCCGAATCATCTCGAGCCATCAGATTTTGACATGGCAACTAGTGTCAAATCAATGTGTAGGTGAGTGTGAATCACTGATCATTTCAAATGTAGTACCCTCGTAAGTATACAAGGCTATGTGAATAGGCAAGTATAAAGAGTTATCGTACTTCATGGACGGATGGATTATTCTACAAAATTCAAGAGAAAATGTTGTTTTTAATCAAATAAAAGAAAAGCAAGCAATTAATTCTAATAATGTAAAGTGAGTTTACTAATGTAGAGAAATTCAAAGGCACCGAATCCACCACTAATTAAACCAATTCTATCATCTCTCTCTCTCTCTCTCTCGTGAAATTCGTAGTTGATGTAATTAACATATTCCTCTTGGACATACACTAACAAAATAAACTAATTATGCAAACTCCCCTCGGACGTAGGCACTTAAGACAGTTAAAGCAATTAAGTTAGAAGCTATCTCTCTCGACCATAGATTCAATAAAATTAAGAACTTTGTTAAAAAATAGCTCGATTTGCACACGTTCCTATTGGACACGGGCATTCATCGAATTAAGTCCATAAAATCTATTTTACCCTCTCTCGAGCGCATAGAATAAACTTCAATGAAACTAACATTAATTATGAAATAAGAGTTCATACATCGTAATAAGAGTTCAATCTAATTAGGGTTTCATCTATGCCTCAGACGGGGAACGAGGAGAATGCCGGTTTTTGGTTGAAATCATTTTTTACTATTCATGGCACTATTTTACTATTCACTGAACACCGTTTACATGCATTGCTCATGGGTTACTGCAGTAGAAACACGGTTTATACATTACTGTAGCAGAACCACTGTTCACCGCTCCCTTCGTTTAGCCGTGGTATAATCTACACATGAAATATGTATATTATAAGCCCTTAAACTTATATTTTATGTTAGCGTTTGATTAGATTTAGTGATATTTTAATATAGTTTTTAGTTTTTGTAGGAAAACAAGAGTAAGATACAAAAATAAGGGAAAAAGTAACTCCAATGATTGAATTTTCATGATTCTGTTCACACATCTCAGATTGGACTGATTCAAATTTCATGCTAAAGTTCACGAAGTCAGCTTTCCAAAGCCACTAACCATTTGTAATTTGGAGTTCTGAGCAAAAAGTAATGATCATTAGAAATATAGCACACGAAAGAGACATGACTAAAGAGAAGAACCGTCAAGATGAGATCGAATGGATGAGAGAAATACGACGGGTTTTCGCCTAATAAGAACCGAGCCGAAGCTCGGGCCTTCAAGAACAGAGGCGCTCGAGTCTCTACTCGAGCCCCGGTGAAGGAACCATGGTGGCGGAGCTCGAGATTTTGGGTCTGGACGGCGGTCTCATGGCGACGATGGGTTCATGGCAAAGCGACAACGGCAGTTCATGGTAAAGTCAACATAGGCGTGATTGCACTAAAATCCAAAATAGAAATGGAATGCTGGAAAACGGACAGACTCCTACTCGATTTCGAATTCGATTTGGAAATGGAACTGAGGCGTGCTCATGGGAAGTTACGAATTTGGAATCGTGCTTGGATTTAGACTTGGAAGGCCTATTAAAGAAAGAGCTTTTGGAGGAAAAGGAGAGAACTTGCACCGGATTTCGTGGCTGTTTTGGCCGAATTCTGGTGGCAACAAGGTGTGGGTTTGGCCGGAAGAGAAGGAGGCTAGAGGAGAAAAATAGGGAAGAAAGGAGTGATTTTGGGCTGATTTGTAGATTTTCTACAGTAACCGAACACATGCTACAGTACTGGTGGCTTGGAGAAGATGATAAACAGTAGCCGCCGTGAACAGTAAATTGCTACAGTGAATAGTGAACAGTGTTTTGGTGAATAGTGAACATGACTCTGGTAAAGTAGCAGCGTTCTCCTCGTCTGATGGCCAACTAAATTCCTATCCAAGGCATAGATGAAGCCCTAGATTTGTGTTTTATTACTCTTGATTGCTTCATTTAATATAGTTGATATGATTTATGCTTAATGCGATTTCATAAATTTTCTTTTGAGTATTTGACCATAGACTTGATTGATTATGAATGAGATTTGATGTTGTTAATACCGGTTTCTAACCAAGGATATGATTAATTACATTATAGTGGGTGACCTTTCATGTCCAACCAAGAACGTAAGTGCATTCACTGGTGATTCGTGTGTCTGACCAAGAACACTAGTTACCGTGTCATGTCAATTTGTACGCAATAATAATTGAGAGTAGTAATTACATATCTAGTGGTGGATTTGTTGCCTTGGTATTTCTTCCACATATTGATTAAATCTCAATTAGATTAATTAAAGTACATTGCTTTCTTTTGAGTTACTAAAAACTGCTCTTTTCTCTTGAATTTGGTAAATTGTTTAACCGTCCCTGAGGTTCGACAACCCCTAATACTCGCTATAGTACACAATTGCCTTGTGCACTTGCAAGGATTTAATTTTAAATGATCATGGTACTATAACACTGCCATAGTACTGTAGCAATGCTAAAAATAGCCCTTTCCTTCTCATTTTCTTCCCCTATCTTCTGGTCAATTCCCTTCCATCTTCCCTCTCTTTTTCCACCCAAAAACACCCAAAAGAATCCTCTTTTCTCCTCAAATTGACCTCCCCTTTTCTCCGGCCAAAAGTTTTGTTTTTATAAAAGGTTCGAAAAAGTCCTAAAACCAGACGCTTCAGCTAGTCCCTATCGAGGACAAATCAAATCCGAAGAGAGAAGCTTTTCCAATCTAAATCCAAATATGTTTCCATTTGAACATGCCTCTGTTATCTTCAATTTGAGCACAAAATCGAACTTTCACAGTCACTATTGAAGACGCCTCCGACCTCTTTCAAAACCAACTTCTATTGAGTGGAATCTGAGCCCAGCCAATTCTAAATTTGCCCCTTCAATCATGTCTCAGGTGGGCGATGTTCATCTTCTCCTTCCGTTCGAGTCTTTTGTTTAGACGGACTGCAAGTGCACATTTTCTTTTCTTATTTCATTTCTTAAAATCCATTGTATCTGTCTTGTCTTTAGAGCACGTCTATGACTCAGCGGCCGTTTGGATCATGAAAATTGAGAAACATCCACTAATCCCTTTTGGGATTATCTGGTTAGTGGATGATCTCAAAAATCCACCTGGTTGGTAGATTTTTGGGAGTGGATGTTTGGGATTTTTCACGAATCAAACAGCCCCTCAGAATTGCTTCTTCTTTAAGTCTTCTATTTTAATATATTTTGGAGCATTTAAGAAACCCGCTATAGCTCATCTAGCCATCCGATCCTTAATAAATGGACAGTGATATTCCTAAATCAGTTTTCCAACAGCACTGACATACACAGCCACGTGGCTTGCAGTGAATGGAAAACTAATGTTAGAATATCATCATTTGCATTGACTTCATTCACTGCAAGCCACGTGGCTGTGTATGTCAGTGTTGTAGGAAAACTGATGTAGAAATATCATTTTCCGTAATAAATTGAACTCTTCATAGAAAACCCATTTGACGCTTTTCAATTCGACGATCCGCATCTCAAACTCTTGAAATCTACATAGACACAATTAAATTCAATTTAAACGCATAACAAAAATATATTCTATTAATCCATTAATGCATCTAAATCAACTAATCACAGTAAATTTATTATTAATCTCCTAATTCCTAATCTAACCTCAATAACTCATATTTATCCTTTTTTTAATTAGAAATTATGATTCACATATAGGTAGAAAGGCATATAGATAATGTGTATATTTTGTATATATCAATCACCACCCACCCGCCCTTGGCGCTATCAGATCAAGCTCATGCAAGATTTGACAGCTCGAGAATATTACTCGGGTTCATGCAAGCTGCGTGAGACCAGTCTCATTTAAAATTTTCCTTATATATAATCAAAACTTGATCAAATGACATTAACTATATCCAAAAAATGGCACACAACAAAACTTGTTTCTAGGATTTTGAATTTCGACTTAAGGAAGATGTGAAATAATGAAAAATCTCTTTCTACAAAAAAAAGATTAAAACAAAGTTTATTTAAGAAAGTTGAGGACGAAGAGATTCTGATTTTAAAAAATTCTTACATATATATAATAAAGTTTTATACTCCGTCCTCTACTTATAAACTTTTTTAAGACTTTTTAAAAATTTATTAAATTGATATATACTATTCTTATTTTCTATACAATTTCTGTTTCTAATTCCATGGTCCACTTCTACATCCCACTTTTCAACTAGTCCTCGACTGTTCGGACTCCGGAGATGTGCCGTAGCTGTAACAAGAACCTATCACATCCATAAAGTGGAGGACGCATATGTCGATGACCCACAAAGATCTGCTACTCCCAGCGATCATACCATGGAAAGTTGTATCGACGATATATCATTATCGGGCCTCAACTAATAAAAAGATATTATGTAATCTCGGTTTATGCAGTTTTTCAAAATATCACCTATATATGGCGATACACAACCGATATATCGATTTTGGTTCGATATATAGGTAGTTTTTAAAACAAAATTATTTTTTTAAAAAAGGAAAAAAATCAACTTTCCTGATTGTTTCCTATCCTATGCCAAATGGAAGAATGTATGTTTAAAACGCAAACACATATTTTGAATTATATACGTATTTTTTATGCATATTTTGAAAGTTATGCTTGTCTAAATTTTTATCACTCATTTTAGAAATTATATTGTAAAAATATATGCTAAAAGCTAGTTTTATACCACCGATATTTTTTTACACAATATCTCCGATATTTTGTCTCTTTGATATACCAATATTTTACCGATATCCGATATGGCATTCCTTGGATCGGACAACTTGAAATTAAAAAGATGTTTCCAAGAATGGAGGCTACTCCTGACCCTCTCCCGGTTGCACACAATCGTAGGCAGTCGCCATTTTAGCATGGCCTTCCCCACCTGGAGTGGGTAAATGTTGTGATCCTATTATGATTAGGATTAGGATTAGCCTACTCCTATGTCAATTAAGACTATAGCTTAGGGTCTATCCTATGTCAATTAGGACTATGGCTTAAGAACCTATAAATATGTAAAGGTCTTCCTTAATCCATAATCGAAGAATCAATGAAGCTTTAGTTTATTTTATGTGTTTTACTTTTTTAGTTATAGATGTATTCCTCTATGGATTCTCTTGTAGACAACGGTCTACAACAGTAAACCAACATTTTTGCTAGCAATAGGCACATGGCACTAAGGTTTTCTCTATTTACCACCCTAGAGAAACTATTATGCTAAGAAGTTGGTTTTAATTTTTTTTGCTAAACGCGCTTGATTGAACTCATTCTTGTTTTTGCTTTTTGCTTTTTGCTTTTTGCCATAACATGGAGTATTTAGTATTTTTTTATACAAATGGAGTATTTAGTATTTGAAGCAACAGAACTTTGAACTTTGGAGCTCGGTAGAGCGTAGGTAAGTGATAACTAATTGATGTACCTTTTTCTCTATTATTTACATGAGATGAGTTTACATGAGATCGTTCTCATATAAGGAGCATGAGGCCAATCTTTATTGCCGTTAGATTCCGATCGGAGGGTGGATATCAAATCAGTGGGTAGGTGAGTGTGTCACATCAAAGAGTGGGTGAGATCATTATGGATATTTGTAGCCGTCAGATCAAGATCCAACGGCTATGATTCAAAGTGGCCTCATATAAGCAATATGAGAGCGATCTCATTTAAACTTTTCCTTATTTACATTAGCATAAAATTGAAAAAAAAGCACAAGAAGAGTGAGCTTCCGTAGCACACACTGGCGCCTGGCAGAGCCGGGGGTGGCAACGCTGGGCCAATTATACACTAGAAGTGATTAATATTGAGGTAATTTCGCAAATATGCCTTGTTTTGTTTTTCGGATAGGCCCCCAAAAATTGTCCTTTTCCTAATACAGAGGAGCTCGGTACGTTAGATAACACTTGATTACTTTGTTCAATGTCAATAGTCATATTTGGTTTATTAAAAGAAAATCAAACTGTTAATATGGGACCGAGGGACTAATATAGAAAACCTTCATAATAGAATAAAATTTTTTAGTGTCATACCTAGGCCTTGAACCTTTCGTCTAACAAATTCAAAAAATATGATTTGCCTCAACTTCTTCTGCCTGAGAGCGTTTCTGGCAAAATGATAGTACACAAAAGAAGGAATACATTAATACAAAATCCTGCCTTTCTTGCCGGTCGCCCGCACCTCCTTCTTTCATTCATTGCTATTTGTTGCGCTCCTTACAATTTAGATATTAAGAAAAAAAAAGTCAAAATCATTTTAAATGCTCCCTCCATCTGAAAAAGATCAATATAGTTCATTTTTTATTTAGACCGAAGAAAATATCAGGTAGAGTTAAGCTCAGTCCTCATGCACCTAGGCCTTTTTCACTTGCGGGTTCAGTGTGGCTTAAAAGAATTCGGTGTATTACACTATACCTATCTTTTTCAAATGGGGAAGTATATATGTATATATCATAAAGCCCTATTTTTCTCCTTTTAAACGTTTATAAGCAAATACTCCCTTCGTTGGGAATTATTATTAACACAAGATGTTTCAAGATACCTCTACTATATTTTGAAAACCCTCGTATAGATAATAATTCCGGATAGAGAGAGTGAGACACATCGTCGTGCACATCATAGACAAGCATAAAAAGAGTGTAAAAAGTTATATTTACAATACTTTGTTTTTATAGTTGGTCTTGACAAAATACTAGATGAAATTTTTTGTCCCCCTAGTCAAAATTCCTGGCTCTGGTAGCACAATTACCTAATCTTAAATCTTAAAAACAATATAATAGCAATATCTTTACAACAAAGTTTGTTCTCCTTCATACTTTGTTCTCCCTGCTTGATGCTTAATGAAATTATTCAATTACCCAAAATAAAACTTTACAACGTATTGGTGTATGAGCGGTTAGGTTTATCTATTCTATCATCTTTATGAAACAATTTATATGTGCTAATCCCCGCATGTGCTAATGCTAATGTTCAACAAGACCCAATGGGTATGTTAGGTTACTGAGAAATTAAAAATTTTTAGGCTGAAAGAGGTGAAAACTGTTTAGATATTAATTGAGCTCGACTGTTGATGGTGAAAGGTAAAATTTTTCACCTATGAGTAGTCAGTGTGTTTGGAAACTGAAATGGAGGATTTTCACTCATGACGGTGAAAACTGAAAAAAAAATCAAAAAATCACCCATAAAAAAAGTAAAAATATTTATTCTTATTCGAATGAGCATCAACCTTGAATTTTTTTCCTCGTCATCTCATCACCTCCTATTGCCACCGCCATAGCTGCCACCCACCACTGCCACCACCACCACCACTGCCATCGCTGCCGCCCACTGCTGTCGCCAACACCACCGCCACCGCCGCCATCGCTGTCATCCAAAACATAAATTTTTCACCTATTCTGCCAAATGCAAATTACACTTGATTTTTTTTAGGATCCTAAACACAAGTCACAAATCAGGTTGATTTTTGTAGACTGAAAATATGGTTAAATTTAGCTTCCCATACGAGTTTTTCACAATTAAAAAAATTACCTACAAATCATCTTGAATTTTTTTCGGCTGACATTTTTTTTTCACATTTCCTTATCTGTATCCAGACGCACCCAATATTTACAAGCCTGATTAGAATAAATATTGCATCAATTGATGTATGAAACTCCAACTTAAACAGGGCGTGGCAATTGCCATGAGAAGAACCATGGCACATCTGCATTGGACGTCGTACGGAAGACGAGTCATGCAAGCTTTGAAATTTATTAGAAAAACCATTCTAAAGGAGGAAGCCGGTCAAATATATATGGTCCGGGCGTGGTACTGTACAACAGAGAGCATGCCAGACTATTCTTCCGTTAAGAAACGTGCGTTCTGATGTCTCTCCGCAGTCCTCAAAATTAGACATTAGTTCGCAGGCCTGCGCCAGCTGGAGAGGAGAATCCATCCATTTCGGGTAACTGTTTTGGGAGCAACACTGGTCATGCATTGATGATTGATTTCACGTACCTTCTTTGAGATTTAAATGGTACAAAAAAATGGGGTGGGAGTGGGGCTTCTCCATTATCACAAACGGCTGTACATGTATGATGTCTATAAACTCGCCAGAGAGCCAGGTCGCTTGGACAGTTTGACTGCTGACCCAAAGAGATACGGAGAACGACGTTATTAAACACGTATTCTCCACACAATGCTGTATACATACAGATTTTTGTTACTGCATAGGTTTTCATGGTAGCTGCCTATATAAGAACATTCCCACTCTCTCCCTCCTTCCTCGGTCCCTCCCGACAGTTTGCTCTCTTTCGCAGTGTCTTCTCCTTCTTTTTAGTCCATGGAAGCCATCGGATGTGGCGCTACTGGTCCCGGCGACATGGTTTTCCCATTCAAGTTCAAGCGCAGGCATTTCTCTGTCCACCTTCCTTCTCTGTAGTGTCCTTTTTTTCATCTTTGCCATTTTTTCATAGTGACTATTTTTCGTTATTGAATCTTTCAGGGCAAACGGAGAAGAAGACATCACAGTAACGATTCTCTTCTGTGGGATCTGCCGGTCGGACTTGCACGCTATACGCAACGACCATGAAGACACCGTTTACCCTCTCGTCCCTGGGTATATATGAAGTGATTGATAGCTAGCATTGTTACCTACTTATTAACACTAAAAAAGAAGAACGCCAAAGATAGGACTAACTAGCTAGCCTCCTTGTTTGGTGTGTTTTGGACAGACACGAGATCGTCGGTGAAGTCACTGACGTTGGATTGAAAGTGACTAAGTTCAAGATCGGGGACAAGGTTGGGGTAGGGTGCATTGCGAACTCCTGCCGTGCTTGCCCCAGCTGCAACCAGGACGCTGAGAACTACTGCCCTCGGGCTATTCGAACCTACAACGCCGTCGACTATGACGGCAACCGCACATACGGCGGCTACTCCGACTGTATAGTAGTCAACGAGCACTACGCAGTCCGCATGCCGGACGGGTTGCCTCTTCACAGAGCCGCGCCGCTCCTTTGCGCTGGCATCACCGTGTACACTGCACTCCGACACTTCGGCCTCGCCAGCCCCGTCGTGCATGTCGCCGTTGTGGGCCTCGGCGGGCTGGGCCACCTGGCGGTTAAGTTCGCCAAGGCATTCGGAGCCATGGTAACAGTGATCAGCGAGACCATCCCGAAGAAGGAAGATGCCGTCGAGCAGCTCGGTGCCGACGCCTGCGTGCTGAAATGGGAATACCATCACCTCCAGGTAACGTACGTGTAACCAAAACCAAGTCTACGCATAAAAGAGGGAACCGGATCCTGTGGTGAAGCTTCACCAGCGAGGCCGCTTGTGAAGTTTCACCAGCCGTCGATCGTACGGAATCGACGGCGCACATGAAAACCATGTGCACTCGGCCAAAAGACGCGCTTTTGGCTGAGCGCACATCATACCCATGTGCGCCGTCGATTCCGTGCGATCGACGGCTGGTGAAACTTTACCAGCGGCCTCGCTGGTGAAGCTTCACCAGAGGATCCGGACTCTAAAAGAGGAGCTTTTCTGCTCCCCAAATGGATCCGGCCTCTTCATATCTCTCTGTGATATGGCTAATCAAGTCTACTCGGTCATAATAGTTAAAAGCTTTGTTCTATTTAATGCTGATCATCATTTACTTTGATTTGATATTGTTGCAATGTGGTTGATGTTAATCAAGTCTACTGATCATCAAAGGCAATCAAGAGCTAGCGTGGTGTTTCATTTTATTTAAATTGTCACAACCAGTGGCGAGTTTGTTCTGGAACCAACTAATCTTCTTTCTCTTTCTTGATGTCGGATTAATTAGTTGTGACATGCATGTTGGGTGTGCTTACTTAATACAACGTACACCGTACTTTAGAAAGTAATTTATAGGAGTACTATATAAAGTTTATGTTTTGAGTCCTTACATTAGTTACTGATTTTACCATGAGATTTCTTGGAATTACATGTCCGAAAGCCGCTAATGACAGGCTCTTAGCTACATGAACCATGAAAGTTTTGGTTGTTGATAATGTTAGATGATTATATTTTAGCTAATGAACTTTAATATTGGTGATGACAGGCTCTTATGGGCAGCTTCGATGGAATCCTTTACACACGCCCATGTGATGACTCTCTCCTATCTTTGCTGAGCCTCCTTAAGACCGATGGAAAACTCATAGTATTGGGCACGCCTAGTAAAGATTATCAATTTTATCTGCATCGGTCTCACCTCTCAATGGGTGCACCGGAGCGTCAGCCGGATGGTTCATACTCTGTGCTCATGGGTATAATAACTAGAAATTAGTTATGAGTTAATTTACAACTATGTTTTGCCTCTAGAGCTAACTTATGCCTGTTGCAGGGAGTAAGATTATAGCAGGGAGTCGTGGTGGAGGGATGAAAGAGACTCAGGAGATGATCGACTTTGCTGCTGAACACGAGATCATGCCGGATGTTGAAGTCATTGAGATGAACTCTTTGAACGAGGCCATGAACAATCTCATCTCACGTGACGTGCGCTATCGTTATGTCATTAACGTTGCCAAGGCCTTCATGTAATCCTTCTGTTTATTAGCCTTTTTACCTGCTCCCTGAACTAATTATATATGAATACTATATATTTTCAGTATGTGTCATTAAAATGACAGAACAACTATGTTTGCTTATTGGGTATCACATTTGGCGGTGAAATTCTCTATATTAACCAATGAAGATGTTCTTACGCATTTACATACGTTGAGGCTGTGATCTTTTGAAACGTACGTGTTAACAACTTTACAGGGGTTAGTAGAATTTATTAGGATTTTTGGTTTATAATTGTGTGAGTTCCCCATCCCAATTAACGTACGCGACGTGGGGAGCTTGATCGACGAGCCCATGAGGCCCAGCTACAAGCATGCATGCAAGGGGCCTGAGCCTGAACCTCAACCACGATGGTCACCAAGAGAACGTGGCCTGGTCCTAATATGTAATGACATATCCCTGTTGTGTCTCTACGTTGGGGTCACGGTCGTGGATCCCCGTTGGCTTACCTGTAGATCCGACCTCCGCGATTTGCTGTACGACGACACGCGCGCGCGTTTGGGCGATGTTGTGCTAATGTAGGCTAACGGTGTCGCGCGCTTGTTATCGTACATAAAACGAATATTCCTATATTAGTTGTTGGAAAATTCTATACTGTATGTAGTAGAAATCAAAAGGGATCGTACTTTATCCGTTCGTGTTGAATAATAATCAAATAGAACCTGAAATTGCAAACACAAATCCAATTATCCGAGGCACAGTGATGAACTGCTGACTTTGAAACAGATATTGCCACCCTCTTATGCACGGGTTTTCTTCTGGCAATCTATTCAAAGATACAACGAACCAGAATGACAGGATGTGCACTTCTCCTTGTCAAACTCGAACTCAGAGAATCAGAAAACTATTGCCTTTGGAAGAATATCACTTTTTGGAAAAGAGAGAAATCCACACAAATTTGTTCTTTGTTGTTCTCCTATATATATCTTTGACTTTTCCCGTTCATAATATATATGGGAAAACTCAAAGGTTTATTATTTATGGAAAAGATGCAACTTTTTAAAGAAAAAACGGCCAAAAACGCATGAAATCGCACGTAACTGCTCGTAGCGATCGATCGCTTCCATAGGCGATCGATCGCCTCGGGCACAAAACACTATTTTCATTTTTTCCAGTAGATACGATCGATCGGTTTCACAGTCGATCGATCGCGGCCGGTCATCTATCAGTTTTGTGAAAATCACAGTAGATACGATCGATCGTATTTGTATCCGATCGATCGATCGCGCTATCAAACCGATCGATCGGCTCGTAATTTTCACAAAATTAATAGCCGTTTGATCAAAATCAAAGGCTCTAGATGCCACGTTGCGCGCGCGCATGTGTGTGCGCGTGCGCGCGTGCGTGTGTGTGTGCCCATGAATGTGTGCACTATCAATTGGAGAGAGTCACTACACCAATAAGATACATAAAGAAAAAGATTATTTCCTCTTATATACCTTAACACACTCATGTGTATTTCCTATGTGGGACTAAGGGCCCGTTTGGGGCGTGATTATTGCAAAAATATCCAGTCTGGATTTTGGATATCTACTGTAGCAT
The DNA here is from genome assembly GCA_039654745.1 of Houttuynia cordata. Lineage (NCBI taxonomy): Eukaryota > Viridiplantae > Streptophyta > Magnoliopsida > Piperales > Saururaceae > Houttuynia > Houttuynia cordata. Next base: position 5,685,745 of record CM077507.1, read on the forward strand.
CCATGTAGATTTTTACATCCAGCTGAAACACGTCCTGAGGTGTTTCAGCTGGATATATAAAATATCTAGATGCTACAGTGTAGCAAAACATCCAATCTCGATGTTTTACTTTTAATCATGCCCTAAACGGCCCCTAAAAGAAACTCTTTCTCTCCAAAACTTAGCAGATAACTAAACATTAATTCTAATTCAATCAATCTAAAAACATGTGGGCTTAAGATGAGCCCATTACCCGTACCGAAAACCCAACATTAGTCGTTGCTCTCTCTCCATCATTTCGGCTCTAGCTTCTGCTCCTCTAAGTCTCTCTATTATCCTCACTCTCTCTCAGTTCTTTCTTGATTCTCTGCACAATGTCTGAAGGACCTCGGCAAGTTTCTGGGTGGGGGGTGGTCGATGCTTCCGGGACTTTCAAACAAATATCCTTCGATCGCAGGTCTTTTTTTCCTTTCTCTGTTTTTTTTTATGTTTTCTTTCTTCTGCCCCAGACGGTCCCAGAGCAGCAGAGTAAGCTGGTCTTCCTCTTCGTCCGCTGGCTTTTTCTATTTTTCGCTTCCATGAAATAGAAAGAGCCGCTGGGGGGCTTTTGTTGATATACATTGCATCTTCCACGGTTCCTGATTTATATTTTTCTTTAGTTTTAGCTTTTTTTGGAGATGCTTGCTAGTGCCTGGTAATAGCGTATTCGATATTTGTATTTTCGATTACAAATAGAAAGCTGCTGGGGGGGGGGGGGGGTGTTATTTATGTTGTTGAGCTGCATGTCTCCTCTTGTTCTTATTCTTCTTCTTTCTATTCGTTTTTTTTCTTGGTATGTTTTTCTCTGTGCTGTTTTTTCCCGCATGGGATGCTTGCTAGTAACAGTGTTTTCTTCTTGCGGTTATTTTGGATTGGAATGGATTGTGCTCATGTCTGTTCTCAGTGAAGGTGGTTCTGTGGGATGTTCTAGTATTAGGAAAGGATCTCCAAACCATGAATGGAGAGTGTGACAAGGCCGCTTTCCTCCATGGTCTTCCTCCCCAGAACCTACAAAATATTTCGCAAGGCTGCATATCCGTTTCCATTGTTACTGTTGGTCCTTTTTGTGCCTTTTCAGCTGGGAAATGCGTTTGGTCTCTCATTTTGTCGTCTTTCTCTATTTGATGTTTTTTGTTTCCCCTCGGAATGGATTAGTCTTCACGAAATGTCTGTTTCCGTGACATGTTCCATTCGGATGAGGAGGACCTGAAATTCATCAATGGAAAGTGGGAAAAAGTCACTTGACCTTTATCCTAGAAGTCACTTTGTAAGCTGGTTCCTTTTGTTTTTTTGGCTTTGCTTTTGTTTCGTCGATTGTTTGTTCTCCACCACAGATAGCTTCCTCGTCTTTTTTTTTTGGCTTTTTTCCCTTGTTTATTATGCTTTTCTCCCTGGAAGGGAAGCTTAACCAAAAAACTCCTGCTCTTTCTTGTTCGTTTTTTTTCTTTCATCCTTTGACCTTTGGAATAGAAGAAGAAGAGCGACGGGGCTTCTTCTGGTAACCTTGAGCACTTGTCTTCTTCCACGGCCGTCTTCTTCTTTTTCATTTTGGCTTTTTTATTAAAAAATACGTTTGCTGGTGGCATCGCTTGGTTTTATTTTTTTCTCGCGTGCTATTCGGCGAGTGTGTGTGTACTTTGCTGACACAATGGGACTTAGTTTCTCTAAAGTATGTTTTCTGACGATGTGTTATATTTGCGGTTATTCTCTTATCAGTTTGGGGAGGAATGTTTGGATTGATAATCGGCTCTTGGCCTTGGTGGCCCGTGATGCTGTGCCTAATTAGTGTTGTACCTTATCATTCATATTTTATGGTTTGGGGTGATTGTAATGTGGTTAACCATGTGCTTTTGAGTATGTTTGTATTTAGCTTGTACTAGCCAGTTATGCTGTGTATGGTGAGCTTGTATTTCCTCAGTTCGGAAATACTGTGTACATTTGAAAAACTAATTATATCCATTCGAAAATACAAAAATACTGTGTACATTTGAAAAACTAATTTAATGTTATAAATTATTTTTTAAAATATACACAGTATTTCCTAACGGAGGGAGTATAATTTAGTAGAGCCAACATATATGGGCTCTTTGGTTGCTTACTTCGCTTGCTTTCAGTTACATGCTCTTAAGTGAATTTCTGGGCATCTTAATAAAAAAAATGCTTAGCATAGCCTACTTCCATTTATCAAGCTTTCATTTAGGGTGACTACTGATAGCGGATGGGCGGGCATAGGCCGAACCGCTGGGGCACTTTCTTGTAATCTTGAGCCCCAATCGTCATGATTGTTCCTATGGTCTTCATCTTCTTGTTTTCTTTTCTCTTTCTGGTTTTTTTGTTTTGGTTTGTCTTTTCACTATACAATGAAATGAAGAGGTTGCTTCCTTCTTTACAAACAAAATTAAACGAGGAAGAGATGTCTCCTGGGCTAACATGTTCTATGTGTTTTGTTTGACCTATTTTTTTCTTCCTGTTTGGTGTTTGTTATACCGTTCGTGTTTTTTCTATTTAATAACCTTTGCGTTAACCTAGACTAAGAATTTTCTATGTTAACTTTTAGACAGTTCTATGTACAATAATTTATTTGTTTGGAATTTATGTACTATATTTTATTGATTTTTCTTTCTGTGGTTGTTACAGATTTGCTGGGGACTTTTGTTTTAAGTACCCTATTCATTTTCGTTTTGATTTCTACTTCCGTTATTGTTGTTTCATATTTGAAATAGAAATGTATAGATGTTTTTTCTTTACTGAATATTACTGGGTTAATAGTTGCCAAAAAAAAGGTAAGTGGGCTGAAAAGGTGTGCATGAATAGAATAGACTCTGTTAGCTAGTCATAAGGTTTTTTAGATAATGAATTTTGTTTTGTAGTTTTCTAATTTCTCTTTTGTTTATCCATGTAATTGAATTTGCCTCTTATGCTAAGGAAAATGATATTTGTACAGCAGATTCTTATACATTTTCCATACACAGCTGATGTGTATGGAAATGAGTGGGTCAGCTGATGTGACCCACATCAGCTGACCCACTCATTTCCATACACATCAGCTGTGTATGGAAAAGTGTAGGAATCTGCATTAGGGTTATCACTGCCCGCTAAGGGAAATGATATTTGTACAGCAGTAGGGTTATCACTGCCATTATGCTAATGTCTGTTTTTTTAGAGAGATGGGCGACGAGGACGTGGTGCTAAGCATCGTCTGCTGTGGGCTATGCGGCTTTGATCGAGAAACCATTGATGAAAAGTGGCACCACACATATCCCATCTTCCTGGGGTACGTTAATGATGTTTTGGTATCTTTCCCTCAAGTTAGGAAGCTCCCCAGGGGTGAGCTATAATGGTTTGTAAACCATTCGCAGACACGAGATTGTTGGGAAAGTGATAGGCACTGGGCCGAAGGTGACCAAGTTCAGAGTTGGCAACCGGGCCGGGGTGGGGTACATTGTTGACTCGTGTCGTGTCTGCGCAAACTGCAAGCGGGGTGCCGAGCACCATTGTCCCAAGGCTGTTTTTACTTCTAATGACTTGTACTCCGATGGTACCCGGACGCGTGGCGGCCTTGCAGACGTAATTGTGGTCAACCAGCGGTATGTTGTCAGCTTGCCCCTTCAGCTGAGTTTCGAGGACGCTGTGCCTCTTCTTTGCGCAGGTATCACTATTTATCATCCTCTTCGCCGTTTTGGCCTTGCACGCCCTGGAATGCACATCGGAGTGGTCGGCATAGGCCGGCTTGGCCAAACGGCGATCAAGTTTATTAAAGCGGTGAGGGGGAATGTCACGGTCCTGGCAAATAGCTTGAATGAGAAAGAGTTTGCAATCACACATGGGGCTGATAATTGTCTCGTTCTTTGGGAATCAGAGAAGATGTTGGTAAATATTCTAGTCTAAATCTCTCTGTCACCTTTATTAGTTTGTCTTTTTTGTTTATCTCTGACATTTATCAAAATTTTGTTTGTTTGTAGGAAGCCTTTGGGACTTTTGATGCCATTCTGGATACCGTGACAGAAGTGCATCCGCTGGTGCCGTTACTAAATCTTTTGAAAATGGATGGAAAATTAGTGATGGTGGGCACGCCCCAACGAGGATTTACATTGCCAAGTTTTATCAATTTATATGGGAAGCCACGCCATGCCTTTGAAATAACAGCATCTTCCCTTCAAATGGGTAAAATAAATTTAACAGCTCTTGATTAATAATGTCATAAGTTATCTCTGTATATGTAAATATTGAATTATGTTTGTCACAGGGAGGAAAATTATATCTGGGTCTTCGATTGCTGGCATGAATGAAATGCAAGAAATGCTTACCTTCGCTGCCGAACGGAATATCAAGCTTGGCCCCTGTTCAGTCTATCAAATGCATGAGTTGAAGAAAGCAATATTAGATGATCTAAAGGATGACAAGCATCCATGGTGTATCATGGACGTATGTGGGAGCTACGTAGGGTCTGACGATTGCTTCCCAGTTATCCGATTTGCAAATCGGTATTTATCTTAGTTGAAGTCCGGAAGTGGCCTGCCCCTGCTTGCTACTTTTCTTATACACTGGTTGCTCTTATTAGTGTATGTGGAGTTCGTGGACATTCTACTAACTTTTGGGAAAGGGGCTCAGGTTTAGGCTTGTTTTGTTTTATGCCTTCTTTTTGGGGAACAGGATCTTGGCAGTTTTGGCTTGTTGTTTTGCTAAATACAGTGTCTAAAACGTGTTCTAATATTTCTCGTTCTTCTATTTTGGGAAACATATGCTGAGTCTAGGGTTCTGAATTGGCTGCTCGTGAGGTTAAAAGTACTTCAGTTATGCAGTTCTTGACGATTGGATATTGGCCGTGTGTTTATAGCATCTGCCTTTTACTAGCAGCTCCTCTTTTAACTTGTAATGTCAATATATATTTATTTCAAGCGGTAAACTGAGGTAAAATTAATGGTTGTGCTAAGCTCTTCGACCTTGAATTTGCTTTTTGTTAGAGAAAATTGCATCCTTACGTCGACATTTGAATGGGTGATCGTTTAAATATAAACTCTTGCAGGTGCACAAGGCAATTGTACTACGGCGAATATAGAAAGGGTTGTCGAACTTCAGGAACGGATAAATATTTTACTGAACTCAAAAGAAGAAAAGTTATAGTTTAATTAATTCTAAATAAAGCAATGAATTTTACTTAATCTAATTTAGATTTAATCAATATAGATAAGTATCAAGGCAATTAATCCACCATTAGAAATACAATTACTACTCTTAATTATTATTTAGCATAAGTTAATATTATATAGTAACTTGTATTCATTTTTAGACACACAAATCACAATGAATTCACTCACGTTCTTGGTCGGACACGAAAGTTCATCCACTATCATGTAATTAATTCTATCCTTCGTCGGACATAAAATCAATCACAAACCGACGTCTTAGTCTTCTTTTTACTATTAAATGGGGTATACCCGACTAATATAGTGGGGTCTATATGGGATAAGGGACTAATGAGATAAATGGGAGGAGTTTATTTGAATGGGAGGAGTTTATTTGGTAGACTTTGGGGGAGAGGCTTTGCCTTGAGCGCCGGAGACGGGCCTAGAAGTCGGGATTTGTTTCTTTCTGTGGCGGCGGGAATGCCGTTGGTGGGCCGGAAGCAGGGAAGAAGGTAATCCCGTCTTCCATCATCTCATGTTTCTTAACTTGCAGGAAGAAGCACCCACCACAGTGACGACAAGGAAGATGAAGAACAAGAACAAGAACAAGTAGTGGCTGCTGCTCTAAGATTAACTTCTTCTCTTTCCTTACAATTCAATTTGCATTTTTTTGACTAAATTTCAAAGATGAATAACCAACTTAACCAAATTTTCAAACAAAAATGGTGACAATCTTGCTGCATTTTCACATTTATGAAGTCCATAGAGGTTCCCTGCGTTAGAGCAATAAGTGACAAAGGAACGTGTTGTAAGCTGGAGGCAAAGGAAGACAAGCCGACGTCTTAGTCTTCTTTTTTCCTATTAAATGGGGTATACCCGACTAATATGGTGGGGATATAGGGTAAGGGACTAATGAGAAAAATGGGAGGAATTTTTTTGGTAGTGGGGTACACGACCTTTTTTGGAGTAAATTTTTTTTTATTATTTAATCAAGGCCGGTAACTTTGAACAGAGTTTTTTTTATACAAGAGTGTTATTTACATCAGTGCGCTTCTCTATGTGCCCTAATGAACTCTAGCCATTTTTTCAGAGAAAAAAGTCAGGATTTGGTTTAGGTGAGGGGACCTTGAGCGTCGGAGATGGGCTTGGAAGTTGGGACTTGTTTCTTTCCGTGGGGGCGGGAATGCTGTTGGTGGACTAGAAGCCAGGAAGGTGGCAACCCAACTTCCATCAACTCATGTTTCGTCACTTGCGGGAAGAAGTACCCACCACAGTGACCACAAAGAAAATGAAGAAGAACAAGAACAAGTAGCGGTTGCTGCTCTAAGATTAACTTCTTATCTATCCTTACAATGCAATTTGCATTTTTTTGACTAAATTTCAAAGATGAAGAACCAAGTTAACCTTATTGCCAAAACAAAATGGTGACAATTTTCGTTATGTTCTTGGCCGCTTGCTGCATCTTCAAATTTATGAAGTCCATAGAGGTTCCCAGTGTTAGAGCAATAACTGACAAAGGAAAGTGTTGTAAGCTGGAGGCAAAGGAAGATAATCCGACGTTTTAGTCTTCTTTTTCCTATTAAATGGGGTATACCCGACTAATATGGTGGGATCTATACGGGGTAAGGGACTAATGGGAAAATTGGGAGAAATTTTTTTGGTAGTGGGGTACACGACCTTTTAGTGGGGTGGAAAATTTTATACTTCAGGCAGGTAATTTTGGAGTAAAATTATTTTGATTATTTAATCCAGACAGGTAATTTTGAAAGGAATTTTTTTTATGCAAGAGTTTTATTTACATCAATGCGCCTCTCTATGTGCACTAATAAACTCTGGTCGTTTTTTCAGAGAAAAAAGTCAGGCTTTGGTTTGGGGGAGGGGCTCTGCCTTGAGCGCCGGATACGGGCCTGGAAGTCGGGACTTGTTTCTTTCCGTGGGGGCAAGAATGTCGTCGGTGGGCCGAAAGTAGGGAAGGAGGCAATCCCGTCTTCCATCAACTCATGTTTCTTCACTTGCATGAAGAAGCACCCACCATTGTTACGACAAGGAAGATGAAGAACAAGAACAAGAACAAGTAGGGTCTGCTGCTCTAAGATTAACTTCTTCTCTTTCCTTACAATTCAATTTGCGTTTTTTCGACTAAATTTCAAAGATAAAGAACTAAGTTAACTAAATTGCCAAAGCAAATTGGTGACAATTTCCGTTATTTTCATGGCCGCTTGTTGCATTTTCACATTTATGAAGTCCATCGAGGTTCCCGGCGTTAGGGAAATAAGTGACAAAGGAATGTGTTGTATGCTGGAGGCAAAGGAAGACAATCCGACATCTTAGTCTTCTTTTTCCTATTAAATGGGGTATACCCGACTAATATGGTGGGGTCTATACGGGGTAAGGGACTAATGGGAAAAATGGGAGGAATTTTTTTGGTAGTGGGGTGATGTAAATTTTAATATAATACTCACAAGCACACGAATCTAATGCAGAATAATGGCTACGAGGTCGATCCCTTAGAGACTTAATAGGATATTCAACCTAATTCTAAGAGCATGTGTAACAAGCAAAAATAAAATGAAAAGTTCTAATTTTTATTTTCTAATTAAGCAATCAGATGTTCAACTAAGCTTAAAACATAGAAATTAACTAGACAAAATATAAAATAAGAAAAAGCTTGTTCTCTGCTTTTAGTTCGTCTGCAATTACTCCTGGTTCTGCACTCCTGTCCTACTTTGCTATCTCCTCTACCTTCTGCAACAATCTCTCGATTGCACGCCTCAACCGTTATGCTCTTTCTCTCGAACAGAGCAGAACAGTCCCTAATTCTAGCCAAAGCAAAGCTCTCCCCCTCTTGACTCAGCACCTTTTCTCTCTCTCGAGCAAAAATGGCAAATGGTTCTGCTTTGCTCTCTCGAGCCAAAGCAATGACTTTGTTTATAATTTCTTGAGCCAAACAAGACTACTTCTCTGTCTCTCGACCAAAGCAGCAGTCCTCCTCCAACACAGTCCTCTTCCTTCTCTACCGATCAGCCAAAGCAGCCTTTCTCAGTCAACAAGCAGAATCAAACCTTCTCAAATCAGACGCCACCAACAGCCTCTTCTCTGCACAGCTGGCCAGAACAGAGCCTTCTCTCTCTCTCGAGTAGATAGCCCTCTGCAAACACAATTCCGGCCTCCCTTTCCTCTGCAAAAGCAACTCCCTTCTCTGCCTCTCAACAGAGCAGCCGCCACCAAAACCCCTCTTTGCACAGCCGACCTCTTTTCTTTTCTTTCTCAACCAGCAACCAGTCTCCTTTTATTGACGATCGCCCACCTTTGAATAGCAGCTTTTCAATTTAAGGCCGGCCCCAAAACAATATTTCCTTACTCTGTCGACAAAAGCACTTTCTCCTCCTCACTGCCCAGCCGCCTGCTGTCTCAAATCAGAAAATTCTCTAAATCAAACTCACCTAAATCGACCAGTCCCTGCTATCTTCCAACTGTGAACCAAACTTCCAATTTGAGATTCTGTTTCGGGCAAATCAAAAAGCTTTCCAAATCGAGAACGTTTCCTCTGTTTTTTTTTACTATTTGCCATTGCCTCCGAGCTCGATTCTTCATCTCCTTGCTTCTTCGCCGCCACATCGCCGTCGTGCTTCTCTATCGCCGTCGGACCTATGAGCTCGAACCCATTGCTCAATTTTGAACCCAGCCGTCACTGCTGACCGTCCACAAACTCCTCACCGTTGACTGTTCGCCGTCGTCGTAGCCTCGCCGCCGTCTGAACCATCGGTCGCAATCGCTGCAAGAATCCATCGGCCACCTCATCGCCGGCCGTCATCGTCGAGACATATCGAGCAGAGCTTCTGCTCTGTTCTGAGTAACGCCCGAGCCATCGGCTCGGGTCTTTCTCTCTCTCTTTTTTTTATTTAAACCGAACCAAACCATTGAATAATTGAACCGGTCTTTCCTCTTTTCAGTGTGCTACCCGTTGCAGTGATCTCCACCGCCGGAACTAATCTCTTCACATAAACTGCTTGACGCGCGTTCACTTGTAGTGATTTGAATATGGAACATTAAAACCTGAATAAATAAAATTAAACCTTAATTAGACGCATAATAAAATATAAATCTCTTAAATCCAATTGATGCATCTGAATAACTCAATTAAGCGCATTTATTCATTAAACTCCTAATTATTCACTTAACACTAATAACCATTAATTATCATTATTTAACTAAAATTACGACTAACATATAAGTAGAAAGGCATATAAAAATGTGTACATTTTGCATATATCATGGGGTACATGACCTTTTAGTGGGGTGGCAAATTTTATACTCGAGAAAGGTAATTTTGGAGTAAAATTATTTCGATTATTTAATCCAGACAGGTAACTTTGAACGGAGTTTTTTTTTACAAGAGTGTTATTTACATCAATGCGCCTCTCTATGTGCCCTAATAAACTTTGACCTTTTTTTCAGAGAAAAAAGTCAGGCTTTGGTTTGGGGAGGGTCAATCTCTCCCAATAACCACCCACCCACCAACCTCCAATTACCCGAGTATGTAATAGAGATCATTTTTAGCTGCTCTGCCTTGCCGAGCATCCCCTTCGTTGCTTCCAGCAGCTTGCATACTGTACACAGCCGCTATGGCAGAAAAAACCACAGCATCAGGTCCTCCACAGGTGGGCCTAGCAAGTGAGTGGGGGCTCAAGTCAGGAAGATCTCTGCACCCTGATTTCACAGAGGAGGTAGTTTGCAGCTGCAAGAGTAGGTAATTGCCGCCGAGCCTAGCAGAAGGCAAAGGTCAATGGTAAAGATGGAAAGGCAGACCTGGAGGTGGCAGACATAGAAGAGGAGGAAGGCAAGTGACATGGACACCAACTGTTCGAAAAGCTTGCCCGCATGCACTTTGCTTGGTCAAGAATTTGCAGATGGTAGGGGGGTGTTGAAATATAAAATATAAATGAGATATCCATTTCCTAATAGCTCAAGCTTTTGGGAAAACTTGGTTATCTTACATGGTATCAGAGCTTCAGGTTATGAGATGTCCTGGGTTCATCAAAAGGCTTTTATACCCCAATTGTGTTCCATGTGCCGCGCTTGTTAAACACTTGCACGTGAAAGGGTGTTGGAATATAAAAATAAATAATAAACATTTCTGTTTCCTAATGGCTCAAGCTTTTGGGAAACTTGGTTATCTTACATGGTATCAGAGCTCCTAGTTAGGGGAGGTATGCGCTTGTTGGACGCTTGCACATGGGGGGGAGGTTGGAATATAAAATAAATAATAAAGATTTCAGTTTCCTAACAGTTCGACCTTTACCCAAAACGAAAAAGATGTTCCTTCTTCTCAGCAAACACTCTAAATTACTCAAAAAAGGCTTCTAATTACGTACTGACAACTTAGTAATGGGAATACATACCAACTAATAACACATAAAATCAATAAACACTTTTAATTCTTAATACTGGAACACTAAAAAAAACCTTCTCGGTCTAGATCCCATGAAGGTCTACAACTATATAGTTCACAAAGAGCACCAAATCTTCGCAAGGATTACAGCATCTTACACTAAGACATTCCCATTTTTTGCAACAAAAGTCATTAAGGAAGAAATTGGTATTAATCATAATAGGTAGAACATTTTTATTTAATGATTCATAATAGGAAATATATCTGCACTTTATACTTATTCTAAAGAAATTTTAATAATTCACATATTTCATAAGGTCATGCCTGCAAACTTGCTTGCATAAATCTTTTTGGACAAATCAAACGTAAACAATCCTTAATATAATTTCAGGATTCATTGTAAACTACAAAGAAAGCTCATAGTTTCGTATTTTGAATTCTATCTCAAGAAAATCCTTTCTTTTCATAGAATATCATGTCAGTCTAAATCCAGAAGATAGTTTGGACACCACATTCATGTAAGAAGAAGATAAGCTAATTAATCTTCAAAAAAGGTAATGGAAGGAGATCATAGCCTCTATGCTTCCATGTCCACATTCCAAAACATATAAAGAACAAAGATTATTAGAACCATCAACTTTTAACCATGATCCAACAACCAATCAACAGTTTTAGCCTAGAGCCCTTGGGATTCACTCCTGCAACTTCTCACATAAAAATTTAAAAAAACAAAAGCAAACTTGATCCACAGTATACATATAAGGTATACAAAATAAAAAGAGGATCAGGAGAAACAAGGTTGGAAAAAGCTATTCTTAAACAAAACTGATGAGTAAAACAAGTTTTTCCAATAAAAGTCTAATTTGAAATTTGACATAACAAAATAACAAAAATAAATTCAGCTTCATTCTTCGATCTATCCATTTCACTTGTTAGAATAGTATAGTATAGTCATAACAAAAAAATATACTTATTTCTACATGGCATCATTCATTTAATTGAGAAGCATCATTGCCTTTTATGAGTTGATGGCCTAAGTGAGAAGCATGAATTGCTATTTTAATAAGTTAATGTCTGCAAAAGTTCAAATTTGGTGGCAATCAGATTTGGCCTCCCTTATTTTGACTTTCTTTTCTCTGATTCTCTGTTGAGGTGTGATCGCCTCTAGGTAAGAGGCTTTTGCTTCCTTATCTATAGAGTCTATTGCTAGAGAGTGGTGCCATTAAATTCCTCACTGCAGATCCACCAAGGGCGAAAACTGTCTGACTTTAATATTTCTCTACTCATTGCATCTAGGATACACAATACTACTCCAAAATTGCCAGCCTAAGGTAGCTGGGATAAAATGCAGATACCTATGCAGTATGAAATAATAAAAACAACAGGAAACACTAACCAAAGCAGAAGCCTCCAGACTAGCTTCATCAAAGACCTTGCACAATGCTTGATCCCCTTTACCATGGCCCAGCCCAATGATCTCAGGCTCACTTACAGAAAAGGCTTAACACCAACTTCTTGATCACAAGAACGAACAAGAGATGTTTTTCCCGTACCAGAAGGGCCATGAAGGAGGATACCAGTATAATTGGCATGATGATGAACCTAGTGACAAAAAACAAAAAAAGCATTAAAACAAAACTTCTTATCAAAATTTAATAATCACGTCATCACCAGTAATGTACATGTGAAGCAACAGGCCGGAGTTTAAAATAAATGTTAATTTGCATAATCATCAGGAATGTGCACAGAAGGAAATAGTTTATCTTTTATTAAAGCAGAATACAAAGAAGCAAAATGAAATAACTCAAACGTACATTCAAGCAGTCTAATGCGGTAATCAACATCTGAGGATTGATATGCCTATTCAAAACTTTGCTTGTTTTGGCAATGACATTGTCCTGCTACGATGCAGACCTGCAATTTCCAGGCTGGCCCATGCCTCTCACCTGTCTCTCCTATAATGCACTGCAAACTTGATCAACCATTTTGCAACCCAAAGACTTTCTTATCATTTTTCTTCTTTTTGTCGTATACATTATACATTATGTGTAAACATGTGTGGGCTTTTGTAGGCTCTCCCTAATACTAAGAATTTGATTTAATGTAACAGTACTCCCTCTGTCCACTAAAATTTTCAGACAAAACTTACTTTTCTTTCTCTCTCCGAGTACCGTCCACATAGGATGGAGCAGTATTCTTTTGATAAAAAGGAAAGATTGGGAGCTTTCCTCTCAGTTACTCACTGGACGCCATGCTCAATGTAAGAAGTTTGTTAGAAGCTAACAAACTAGGATAATAAGAAGCAGTATGATTTTTTGGCGAATAGATGTTCTCATAAACCAAGATAAGAAAATAACGTCCTATGAGAAAGATCCTCACAGCGCCGGAGACCTCAAAAAAGGGAAAACTATAGCAATTGTTCCCTTCCCTCCCTCAGCTGCTCACTTTTTTTTGGCACACTCAGCTGATTAATTTACTAGGTAAGCACAACGGAACTGCAAGGTAAGTACTAGAAGTTTGGGAGAAATTGGAAGAAAGGGCAGAAGAATTAACGAACAGTGGAGAGAGAGAGAGAGAGACCTGAGAACTTGATTCTATTGCTCTGAAATTAATCCATCATGACAAGAGTTTGGGGCCGACTGCTCTATTTGAGAGAAGTCTATTAGGCTTTATTCATTCTAACCTAATTAAAAGTCCAACTGAAAGCAACGACTACTAAGTACTAATCAAAGCATAACATAACTAAGAAAGTGAAGTTCTAATGCTAAGCCAATTAAAAAAAGCAGTAGATGTGGACCTTAAGGGTCATAACACCATTGCGAGCCTCACTTTTAAGCCTTGGATCCAGATTAGCTTGTACACCTTGGATCCATTTAATAACAACATATAAATGCATGTCCTGCATTACTTGATACATTTGGATCAATTTAAGTGGCTTCGTACTTAAAAGTCATCTCACAAGCTTCTTACAACTCATCTGCTGGCTTAACTAGTGAGATGAGTTGTAAAAAGCTTGTGAGATGCTCTTTTAAGTACCTAGAGAAGTTTTTACCATTCCCTTAGCTGTGGGTCCCATCCTTCAATAATAATCATTATTTTTCCAAAAACGGTATAAATATAAGACAGAGGGAGTTATATATATTCCCTCCGTCCAATGAAATTTGACTGCATTTGAAAGAACACGGACCCATCAATACATGGCTGACTTTGCTTCCTTAATAACAGGTAAATACTTGTTATACTTTAATAAATGGGACCCATACGTGGGATGGGTTCTTTAACCCTACCTCAAATAGAACTTTCGGTTCATTATATATGTAACTCCTGTTCCTTTCTGTAGGAAAAACCATGCCCATGCCAAACAAAACCTAAGAGACTTTTCGCAACATAATAGATTTCCAAGATAATTTAATGTCAAAATGAACCATCAACAAAGAATATAAGAGAAGCAGAAAAGAAAACCAGCTAAAAATATAAGATGATGAAGCCCATTGGCTTTCAGAAGGAGGATGAAGCTTTGAAATCCCACCCCCAACACCCCCTAAAAGAACTAGAAGATGACGTGAATACCCAAAGGACATAATTTGCATACCTTAGATAATATAATTGCTTTCAGTTCTTCAAGCTCTTTCAGCAATCCACCGAACTTAATACCAGTGATCACTTCATTCACTTTCTCAGGTAAGGATGGGAGAAAATGTAATCTTGTGCCAGGAACCACCAGGAATGCAACATCAGCATGACATGGCAATCTCAAGTTATTTCCCTGCCAATGTTGTTGCTTCTTCAACAAGAAACTTATATCGTCCCCAAAAGGAACTGTTATGATATTTCCACAAAATAAAGCACGACCAGAAAGCAGCCACAAAATATTGTTCTTCAATAGCTGTGCACAGGATTCTAAAGCAGGAAAGAATGGACTAATGCCAACTGATTTTAGATCTAGGTTGATAAAGTTGGGTTAATAATGAGTCAAATGAGTTTTCAGGATCAGTACCAATGAACAAAATGTAACATAGAGTCGTAAAACTGAAAGGTAAAAGAGAAGGAATGCCCAAGGCAACGCATAAAAATACCGAAAACCAAACAACCTCTGCTTCTTGAATAACATTCCAAACATACTAAAGATCCATGATTAGTGTCTCTTCTATTTGAGTTCTCTATATGTAATACCGATCTAATTGATTATCTTGCTGAGCCATATATCCAACAGTGTGAAACACTAAACATTTTTCCCAATCCAAACTTCAAAAAAAAAAAAACACAGGCAAACGGGTTGCTTAAAAGGAGAAAAACAACCAGGCACCATAGTTGAATTAATAATGTTCCCCCCATGGTCATGTTTTACAAAAATAGTACAAAAAAAATGCTTTACAAAATTTAGTGAAGCAAATAATAAAAAAGATCAAAATACTAAAAAAAAATCCACGCATACAAAGTTTTAAGATATGAGAGACTACAAACAATAATAACACAATCAAAAGAGCATCTCGTGGGTTCACTCTAAAATTAGCGTGAACCATGACAACAGTCAATGTCAAGACGGAAATGAAGGAAAAGCCTGAATTCAGTACACACCTTACAAATTTGAACAACTGCAAGAGCAAAGAAGCTTCCAGGTTTATCAGCAAATTACATCACCATCCTTAATCCCACATCTTTCACCCGATAAATGGTAAAGAGGGAAGGCATTCAAACCCACACTGCTTGAGGCAGCAAGAGAGACCTGTAAAGTATAAGTAGCGGAATGTTAGTTACAAAAAGGTATGGCAGCTGATTGTAAAGCAGCTCTTTTCAATAAGAATGCATCTGAGCGAAAGCAATAACATGTGTACCTGTGCATGTGAATGGGTTGGGGGCATGCCAACCCATTCAAAACCTTAGACTCAAAATCTTAGACGAGAAACTGTTACCAAGCATTCTGCTATAAAATCACTGAACCAGCTACCACCACTACACAATACATCTTGACTTGGTTTCGACCAACTACTTCAGAATGCACAAGAACATTACTTCTTGTTAATGAAACTTGCCAGCTTACAGGAAATTGCTAGAGGTTTAAATAGTCTAAATGGCACTTCTATTCATATAAAACGCGCTATATGATCAGTTTCAAGCGGTTCAAAAACATCGGAAACCTTTACGCTAGAAAAACACTAAAGTTGCCATCATTTCCTTGTTTATAGAACTTTACATTGCTTCTTGCTGACAATGACTTGTCACACATCTCACCAAGCCACCTTATCTAACCCTCTCATGTAGTAGGAACAAGAGTCAAGCTTAACAAGTTCTCCCCCCAATCAAAGGCTATTTTCCTATCAGCCCGTTGCTATTTTGATTGATAGTGGGAGTACCCACAATTTCATTAATGACAGGGTGGCACAGCGTATGGGCTGTCACGTTACTCACGCATGTGTTTTTGACGTCCTTATTGGTGATGGTATACACATGCGTAGTAAGGGCCTATGCCCACGTGTTCCTTTGCATATTCAAGGGTATGACTTTGTTGTGGATCTCCATCTTCTACCCACCAAAGGGGCTGATATTGTATTGGGGGTCCGGTTACAGGGGTCTTTTGTCTTGTTGTGGAATTTCAAAGACCCTCGTTATGTCTTTTGGGGTGGATGATCAACCGGTCCGGTTACAGGGGTCAATTCCAGGCACTCTGCAATCAGCCCAAGCCGTGGAGTCCTTCTTTCGGCACTCAGCTCTGGGTTTGTGCTGCAGCTTATGACCATATCAGGCATGACTCCGCCAAACCTTCCGGCCGACTAATAGCCCTCCTGGCTGACTATGCGTCTCTCTTTGGGGAGCCGTCGAGTTTACCACCCTCCGCGTGGGTACGACCATCAGATTCCCATTCTTCCAAGGTCGAGCCCAGCTAATGTTCGGCCATACTGTTACCCATATGTGCAGAAAGATGAGATCGAGCATTTGGTGGCTGAGATGTTAGCGGCTGGTATCATTCGTCCCAGCTCCAGCTCGTATTCTTCTCCGGTCTTGTTGGTCCAGAAGAAAGATGGGACATGGCGATTTTGCTTGGATTATCGTGCCTTAAATGCCATTACACTAAAGGACAAGTATCCGATTCCTGTCATTGAGGAGCTTCTCGACGAGTTGTCAGGTGCGAAATACTTCTCTAAACTTGATTTACGTTCTGGCTATCATCAGATACGGATTGCACCTAGCTAATATTCATAAGACTGCTTTTCGTACACATGCCGGTCATTATGAGTTTCTTGTGATGCCCTTCGGGTTAACTAATGCCCACCAGCCACCTTCCAAAGTCTAATGAATGATATTTTTTGGCCTTTCTTGCGCCAGTTCATTTTGGTATTCTTCGATGATATATTAGTCTATAGCGCTTCATGGGATGATCATATTTTGCCATCTTCGGACTGTATTTGATCTATTGGCTGGCCACTCTCTTTTGTTGAAGAGGTCAAAATGTTCTTTTGGCCAACTCCAGATTGATTATTTGGCTATATTATTGCGGAACATGGAGTCTCTACTGATCCGGCCAAGGTGGCCGCCATGTTTGATTGGCCCACTCCTAAATCACCGAAGGCCTTACATGGTTTTCTTGGGCTGACCAAGCTACTATCGGCAATTTATTGCCCATTATGGTACTTTGGCTGCACCCCTTACTACCTCACTGAAGGCTGGCGCCTTTGCCTGTGAGTCCTGCAGCCCAGACGGCCTTCAAACACTTTGAAGCAGACTATGTCGTCCGCACCCAGTTTTGGCTTTGCCAGATTTTTCTCAGTAGTTTGTGGTGGAAACTGATGCTTCAGATAGCGGGTTGGGTGCTGTCCTTCTAATGGCCCATCGCCTTCTTTAGCAAGGCCTTATCTGGACGCTCCCTCCGTTTGTCGGCCTACGAACGCAAGATGTTTGCTATTGTGCATGTCGTTATGAAATGGTGTCCATATCTGTTTGGGCCGGCACTTCATTATTCGGACGGACCACTAGCCCCTAAAGTATTTTTCATGACTAGCGGATCTCCACTCCAGCCCAGCAGCGTTGGGTCACTAAGCTTATGGGTTATCATTATGATATGGTTTATAAACGGGGGTCTGACAAATCAGTGGCCGACGCTCTATCCCAGGTGCGATGTTGAGGTGTCCCCTCATGGGCCTATTCGTCCCCACCTTTCCCTTTATGTCTGACTTGCTTCAGACTTACCGGGATGTTCCTGAGGCTCTGGATATCTTGCAGCGCCTCCAGGCTGAGCCGATATGCTTACCCTATTTTGTTTTGCAGGGGTGATTATATCTTATGGAAGCAGCGTTTATGGGTTCCTCCAAGTCCGACACTTCGGTAGACCATTATCTCATTCTTTCATGATACTCCTAGTGCTGGTCATGAAGGTTCCTTCCATACCTACAAGCGTGTGAGTCAGAATTTTCTTTTGGCGGAAAATCAAAAAGGCTGTCCATTCTTATGTGGCGGCTTGTGATGTGTGCCAGCGCGCAAAGGCCTCTACTACTACTCCTGCGGGCCTTCTGCAACCCCCTCCCTATTCCTGATCGCATATGGGAGGATGTCTCCATGGACTTTATTGAGGCTCTACCTGCGGTCCAAGGTAAATCCGTTATCCTTGTGGTCGTGGATCGCCTATCTAAATATGCTCATTTTTGCACCCTTGGTCACCCCTATACGGCTAAAGCTATAGCAGAACTTTATGTGCGCGAAGTGGCCAAGCTACATGGTATGCCTCAGACGATTGTGTCGGATAGAGATAGAATATTTGTCTCTCTCTTCTGGCGGGAGTTCTTTGCCTTGCAGGATACTAAGTTGCATATGAGTACAGCCTATCATCCCCAGAGTGATGGACAAACGGAGGTTGTCAATCGTTGTCTGGAATAGTACCTACGTTGTTTTGTCGGAGAGGAGCCTCGACGGTGGCTCCAACTTCTTCCCTAGGATGAATGGTCATATAATACTGCTTATCATACATCTATCGGATTCACTCCTTTCGAGGTGGTTTATGGCTGACCTCCGCCTACGGTCATCCGTTATTTACCTTTCAGTTCTTCTGTGAGTGAGGTGGACTATGCGCTTCAGACGCGAGATGAGATCCTACGTCAGCTTAAGGCGAATCTAGCCGCTGCCCAGAATCGGATGAAGCAGGTGTATGATCGCTCTCATATGGATCGGAAGTTCTCAATTGGGGATCTGGTTTATGTTAATATCATGCCCTATCGGCAACATTCTTTGGTGGTTGTTGCTTCTGCCAAACTGGCCCATCGGTTCCATGGACCTTATCCGGTGCTGAGGTGTATCGAGCCGGTTGCTTATCGTCTGCAGTTACCACCCACTTCCCAAGTCCATCCGGTTTTTCATGTGTCCCGTCTTCGGCGCTTTGTGGGGGATCCTTCTCGCCTTGCTCGCGAGGTACTAGCACCGTTACTCTTACCGGCGGATCCTCCTGACCTTCCTTTGTCTATCTTGGATGGCCGTCGGGTTCGTCGCTTTGGACGCTTGATGACTGAGGTGTTAGTTGCATGGCATGATCATTCTTTGGACGATGCGACATGGGAATTCAAGGATGATTTCTATGCTCGTTTTCCTACATTTTCGCCTTGAGGTAAGGCTATAGCGGAGCATGGTGGAATGTTACGACTCCTTAGTATTAGGCTAGTATTAAGCTATTTACTTATTTCATTATGGCCATGTGGGCCGCTGCAGTAGGAATAGGCTATTTAAGTATTTGCTTGTTATGGCCCATCAGCTCTCAAGCTCAGCGCCTATATGTAGGGGACGACCTGTCCTATTTTCATTATTGATGAATGAATCCCTAGTTTCTCATCTCTTTCCTCTCTACTTTCACCCCCTTCCCCACTCTTTGCCGCCGGTTCTTGTGCATCCTCCTAGGGTGCACAACACGGTGTTGGGGCTTATTTGCCAGAACCCAATCATATGCTACCTGAGAAGCCTCATGGAGCTTAAGCAATTCAACCTCATATTCATGCATGACAGCCACTTCAGCAACCTTATGAATCATCCTGACCACTTAGCCTTTGCTTCCTTTGTGCCCCTTTCCTCGGAACCCTCTATCTCGCAAGTTGTACTCCAAGTGCCACACACGATGAGCATGAAAACCATCTGGGAATACGCTTGGAACAACTACGATCAATCCTTTGTCCCTACCAGATATCATAATGATAATCCCGCCATGAGCAATGCAATGTCAAACATGTGTTAAGAACCACCACCAGTTATCCTCAGTTTCATTATCAACAACTCCATAGGCTAATGGGAAAATATGGTTGTCAGAATCCACTGAAGAAGCTACTAGAAGAGTCCCCTTGGCCTTGACATAGAGAAAAGTCTTATCCACAAAAACAACTGGCCGACAATGTTCAAACCCTTGGATGGATGCATTTGATGCAACAAAGCAACGAACAAACCTCCTGGTTTCAAGATTGACCTAATAGGTTATTGTCTTGATTTTAACTCTTTTTACTCGCAATCACACGAGCCTAGTCATAGACTAGCATATACGAGTTCGAACCCAAAGGATTTCTATAATTGAACCTAATGCTAACAAAGGAGTTGATTTTGCAATAAACAAAGAAATATTGTCAACCCGGAGTGCTAAAAAGTGTGTGGCCCTCCTACAGTGTCACAAAAGATGCACTGGACTAATTAAAGAAGTGGGTTTTTCCATGATTTTCAAAGCTCAGGGTCATAGTTTCTAGGAAACTCATTGACCATTTGCTGAGGTATTGGGATGAATCGGCTAAGGTCTTCAATATAAAGGTGAGGTCGCTAAATTTCACAGAGCAAGAAGTTGCTCTTATCACTGGATTGCCCGTAAAGGGCAAAGATTTTGAGATTGTTCCCGCTAAGGGCAACCGACCCCAAGGAGAATTCTTCAGGAAATACTTCTCGGTGCGGAAACCGGATATTTTTATAGAGGAAATGATTGAGAAGCTTAACATTGGAGCAATGAAGATAGTAGAGGATGACATGGCAAAAATGATCATCTGCCTCGTCTTCTACACGATTTTGTTTCCACAGAGCACTACAGCACTGCTACCATGTTTTTTTCAATACATAGAAGACCTCTCAAGATTGAGCTCGTACAATTGGCCCCAAGCAATCCATAAGATGTTGGTTTCTGGTATAACCCACACTAGCAGACATGTAGGGGCAAGATGTGAAGGACAGTCAGGGAGCAGTGGTTACCTAAATGGTGCCGCATATGTCACTCAGGTAAGCCATTCTTAGTGCTTTTTAGTGTCGTCGAGAACACAACAAGAAGTCAGGTCATGTCTTCGAGAACATGACTTCAAGTCATTTCGTGTCGTCGAGAACATGACTTGAACTCAGGTCGTGTCTTCAAAGACACGACTTTCCTGTATCGTGTTAAGTTCTTATACACACCTATTACTAATGTTTTGTTATATTCACTGTGTAGATTTGGTTTTTTGAGCATACCACAATCTTTCACGCTGTCATGGGGCCTACCAGTCCGAGGGTAAGAAGGTGGCCAGGATCAGACGCCCTAATTACGGAGGTGCAGCAGGGAGCACATAAGAAGCACTATATGAGCAGAATTGGTCGACATCATTACTGGAAGATGATTTTTGATAATGTCGACAGATGGGCAGAATTGGTCGACATCATTAGTCCACTGCTAGAAGAGGAAGTCCTCATTTCATCTCCTATTGTGGACCCTCCTCCGCGATGACAGAAGACAGAGAGGCAAGAAATAAAGAGGACCCCCGTTCATGCTTCCCCCTCTTCCTCGAGGCCACCCGCTCAGTCGAACGCAATGGGGGGGGGATTGGAGGTGTGTTTTCAGAGCATTAAGGCATTAAGTGAGCTCGCTCTGGAGAGGTATGACAAGATGAGAATTAGTGGGGGACCGCTGCAAAAACTTCTTCACTCTATGAAGGCAACTACCAATACAACGTCACTGGTGGTGGAGGGCATGAAAAAGGAGGACAAGAACCTTGTGGAGCTGAAGAAGGAGGAGAAGATTGAGGATCCGAGGAAAGAGGAGAAGAAGACAACAGAGAAGAAGAAGAAGGAGGAAAAGTCAACAGTGCAACAGACAGAGGATCCGAAGAAGAAAACTGAAAAGGAGGAGGAGGAGAAGAAGGAGAAGACTCTAGCACACATTCGGAGGAAGACTGGCGCACAAGACAGTCGATGACTCCTTCAAATGGGGTAAGGGTAAGTAAGATAGATCAACCCGAAATTTTTTCTTTTTTGGACATGCTTCTCGACACACGACTGAAGTCAGTAGTCGTGTGTGGGGAAGCACAACTTATTAATTATCGTGTCACGTTATACACGACTGTTTCATTTTGTGTGTCTACTGACACGATTGTTAAATATTTCAATGTAGCTCCAAGGAAGCGCTCGCATGATGAAGAGAAGGTAGAATGAGCCACAAAGAGAGCCTTCGCCAAGATGTTACTGAAGAAGCTCCAACCAGACTTCGTCGAAGATATGGAGCATGCAGAAGTGGAAAAGCATCAGAAGTACAGATGGGATCTATTCCCCCCAGGTTCTGTGGTAAGGAGGAGAAGGAAGCATGTCCCGGAGAGGGAATTGCAGAGGCTACGGGAAGAGGAGCACATAAGGAGAATGGTGGTGGAGCAGGCGCGGAGAAATTTGGCAGAAGATCAGAAATCTGACTCCGAGGAGACCGTCTCCAATTGACAAACAACTGCTATCATTAATGAGGTGATCTCTTCCTTGAAGGAGTGGGATATCGGGGCGGCCAAGGCGGAGGAGGAGGAGAAGAAGGTTGAGGACGAGAAGGAGGAGAAGAAGGTTGAGGACGAGAAGGAGGGGAGCAGAAGGAGATGGAGGATAAGAAAGATGAAGAGGATGAGAAGAAGGAATCCGAGCATGTTGAAGTTGATCTCCTCCAAACGCCTCCACTGGCTCCAATGGAACTCCCAGAACAATATGCAGATATGGAGTTGTGCTTCGAGATGGGAGTGTTGTTAGAAAGTGATAGAGTGACAATCGATGGGTGGATCGCCAATCCGAGAAAGCCTTATCCAATCCCCACCCTATGCGATGAAGACTACAAATCGCTCATGCAAACTACAAAAATAAACACCAATGTAAGTATACACGAGCTGTTTTGTTTTTTCTTTTTTCCTACTTGAAAGCAAACAGGCAGGTCGTGTTTATGAACACACGACTTGATAGTAGTTGTGTTCTTGAAAACACGACTACTCAGAGAGTCGTGTTATCGTATACACGACTACTCATGAACTCTTGTTTTTGTATGCACGAGTTGCATGTTTGCGGTTGTTTCCATTTTCATATGCAATAGAAGAGTTTCTTATTCTGTTGTGCTAAAATTCACAGGTTATAGATGAATTTTTTAGTCTCTTACGGCAACGCAATGAAAGAGACTGAACAAAGTATCCGTTTTGTTTTTTTGGATCCCATGCATTTAAAAAAATCTTCGACAATGTAACTGCTCCCTGCATGCCATGGCATTCCATTTCATTTACTCCTTTACCAAATTTAATGTACATGGCCCCGCTTTTGCAGGAATACAGAGATGATGCCGAAAATACAAAGTTGATTTGTAAGTTTGGGAGGATGTTAAACGGATTGAACAAGAATATGTTCTATGTCTTTTTCCCAATCCGAACCGGCTCTCACTTCTGCCTCCTATACGTTTATTTCCCAAATTGTGTATGGCGCTTCTACAACCCGCTCTCCGACAACTCCCAGCTGTACCCACATCACAGGGCCGTAATAGATAAATTCAGGAAGTTCATGAACGTTGTGATGACAAAAAAGTTGAGGTGGGTGGGTTGCTTGGACTGGAGGATGAGTCAGATTGCAAAAGCATCGTGCCAAACGAACTCAACAGACTGTGGCATATTTGTCATGATGTACGCGGTGCACTTGGCGTCCAATGTCAACCCACCGGAGTTTGATCAGGACAGAATTACATGTTTGTGGTGCCCAATCATTGTTGCTTGTATGATTCAGGGGAGATTCACTGCGAGTTCGACGACGATTTAATTAAAGACGCAGATTAGGAAGTCACAGTTGCGGGATTCTTGAGGATACAGATGAAGAGTGACGAATAATACACATTTTTGTTGTAGTCACAGTACAAATATTATTTGTTGTACATACAATTCTGTACAAATATTCCTTGGTGTACAAACATTTCTATCCATAAATATTCAAATACTTCAACTAAACTTCCATACGATCTACGTGAAGAATTGTGGGGGCTTAGGCAAGTTAGAGCGACGTATCTGTGATCCCTTGTTGCGGGAATCTTTGATTCTTGTGCTTTCACTACAACAAAATTAGCTTTTAACGGCGGATAAAAAAAATCCGTTGATAATATCTATCATTGGTGGCATAAATAAATCTGTCGTAAAATAGAGTATATTAGCGACATATGTTTCCGGCGGGTGTGTATCCGTCGGTATCCATTGGTATGAAGCCGTTTATTTCGACGAAAAAAAATTACAACCCAGCGCTCACTCCCCTCTCCGCTCTCGGCTGCCACCTTCTCCTAGGGTTTTCCCTGCGAGCCCCACTGCCCCTGGCCGTCCCCTCCCGTTTCTACGGTTTCCTCCTCGCCTCGCCGGACTCCCCGGCGGTGGCATTCGTCCTCCACGGCGGTCTTCGTACAGAATCATCTTGACGAGTTCTCCACCCGCCCGGACGAGGAGCCGTCGTTGGGGTGATGGGGTCGGATGCTGCCTTTGTCTCTTCGTCAGCTGCTGCGATTGGGGTATGTGCTCTTCTATAAGGCCTGTTGATCTGAGTCATGTGATGTGCACCAGAAATTGGGTATGGACGAGAGGCTCCTTTGAGAATCTTCACTTCGCATGGATTGTTTGATTGGAGACTCGAAATCGTATTCGCATTCTGCATGAGGTACATTTCCGCTGAACTTTGAGATTTTCGGACATAGGACAGCTGAATTGTTCTGAAAGTTGTTTTTTTTTTTCAATTGAATTTGCTTTCCACTACATTGGATATCTGTGATTGCAAATGAACTATTATGTTCCCCATGTACAAGATTATATGTGCCCATTTGTCTTACACGATCCAGTAGTTGCCCAACTTTGCCTTCACCCAATTCCATATACTACTCAAGCAGTGGTCCACAAGAGAAGACCACGACGACTTCCAGTCCTGTCACTGGCCTATGCAGGAGAGGATGGCATCTGAGCTGGCCCAGAAATTTGGTATTCTTATCACATGAAGCTCTGCCTGGTTATGGTCATCATATTGCATTTGCCCGTCGAAGCTGGCAAAAGAAGTATCAGACTCCATCGTCTTCTGTACACTGGCCAAAATATTCCTATTAGTCTATAACTCGAATCCATCTTTTACCATGTTTGTTTATTTTCTTATTACTACTTTATATATCAAGTTAATTGATATGAAAATCATGTTAATTAATGTGTTGGAACGAGGTTCAGCGTGGCCAACTTGTTGTTTGTTTCATCAAACTTTTATAGAGCTTTCTGGAGTTCAATCAGAATTTAGATGATATTGGTTGATAATTTACAATATAATGAGGCTAAATGCTCTTTTGAGACTGACGATGAGTGGGGGAACTGACAAATCAAGGCTCTTCTCTATTTTTGACAATTTTCGACTGTATTATAGTTACATAAACTGATATAGATCTGCCCACATATAGAAAACAAAAATCATGGGGGCCTGTAGTATGCAGATGACAAAACATGTTAGTTGAGGTCCATTGCAAGATGATCCAATCGGAAAATGCATCTTTGGCTCCCTAAATATGGAAGATGTGCAAAGCCACAGATCTGTTTGTGGAAGGATAGTGGCTGGAGTCTCTTGGCCTGCATATTGCTACTTTGTCCTGCCTGCGGTTCATTTCTTTCTCCAACATATTGTGATATTTATACAAGGACTTATATATTTTGTAAATTTCTGTTAGATTGCAGGAAATTGTAGTGGTTTATTTTGTGTCAAAACCAGTCCACAATTTCGGTGACTAGTTTTTTTTCTATTGATATACCTGATAGACCGCAGGAAGTTATGATGATTTATTTTGTGTTGAAAATAGTCCACAACTTGACTGACTAGGAATTTTGATTGAATTATCTGTTTCCTGATTATTGCAAGTGAGAAACATGGTTGGCAGGGAATATGAGTATATTGCTCTTTTTTATATTTATTTATGGTCAAACCTGTTACATTTCTATCTGGTCGCATTTTTTATAATTTCTATGTAGTGCTGGCCGTGGCTGGTGCTAGTTTTCACTTTTTACCTATGCTGAATTCTTTTTGGAGCTTAAGTCACGGCCAACTCCTTCGATAACTAAAACATCTGAAAAATAACATCACCTGCTAACAGTCTGATCTGAAATTATGCTATCCATGTCATCTCAATATGGAACTAATCTTTGTTGGCCACACAAAAATTGGCCAAGACCTGGGTCCATCTAGTCTGACCCCTGAAAAGGAAGGCTTGAGGCATTATCCTTCCCATGTTTATTTAACTTTTGTTGATTATTAAATTTGAGCATGTCTGTCGTATGTTATGAGAATTTAAGGCAGAGTGAAAGCAAATTAACTGAATGAAATTTCTCTTGTTCAATAAATCATGGACAGTAAATTGGTTCTCCAGGTCTAGGGTTGGTTCAACCCTGTTACAACTTATCTGAACCAAATCAAGATTCACATTTTATAATGACTTATGCCCTATCACATGCAAATCTTTGAGTACCAAGGATCAGCATAGTCCTTGGAGTGTTCTGGTCCAAACAAAAAGAGCATTCTATTTTGTCATGCTTCTCTTAGTAAGTTGTGCGGTAACATATGCACTGTGCATAGTCCAAAAAATACTTTGTGGCCCTTCTAATCATTTAGGACATAAAATCCTTGCTTCAGGTTAAGAGGTCTGTTCATCCTCATTCTGGGGGAAGAGAATGGTTAGTGTCAGTTAGTTGACTATGAGTTATATCTTGTAGTCCAAAATTGAGTTTATGATTTGGCAATCTAACATGTCTGTTTGGGTGCTTCAGCTACTGATGACACACAGCGTATGATGCAAATGGCTGGATTTGGTTTCGATTCTGCAAAGGTAAGATTATATTGTTCAACTGAAAAATTCTATTCCTGAATGCTTCTAAAGGTATGCCTTTTGTGCATAAAATCATTTATTTTGGAAGGGCTTGAGTGCATGTCTTATGAAAAAAATAGTGAGCAAAATCTAAGGGCGTTTTTTCAGCTGTCATCATGGGGAGTGGAAGTAATGGGGAAAGGTGTTTGTGGATGCCCAGATCGATGGCTGTGAAAAAATACACAGCAAATGAGATTGGCAATGGTGATGATTATGTGAGGTTAGGTGAACTATAGGAACAAATGAACATTGCACGAGATACTGACCTAGAGTAATTGGTGATTGTTAACAAAGTGAAGGTTAAGAGTGATATGCCATTAGATGTGTAGTATTAAGCCAGTCTAGTATTACTGATCTTGAAGTAGTCTCAACTAGGAGGTTTCACTTTAAGTGAGCTGGAGTTAGAAGGAAAATATTTTGAGCTGAACCAATAGAACTGCCCTCTCAAATCATGTAAATGGTGTAGCCTTTCTATACTTGTGCCAACTGCCAACAAGATGGATTTTTTTTCGGTTTTGTAGTTGTAATCTATATTCTTTGTCTGATTGGCGGCTAATAGCTAAGTTGTGACATTTCTTTGTCAGAGCTTGAGTGCTGAGAAAGACAATCTTGATATGATGATTGTTGGTCTTCTTGGTATTCTACATGAAGTTTCATATGCACATATACATAATTTTTATTTCATCTATGTCATATATCATATGTCATGATCCTTTCTTGTTTTCTTTTATAATTTTTAAGATGAGTAATATTGTGTTATTACATACTTTGATTTGTGAATGTTATGGACAGGTGGTTCTCTATGATTATACATGCATATGGCTCCATCGAGAAACTAGGGAACAACGCAGCATTTAATCAATGCATAGTATGAGATGTGCGATTCATAAATCTGCATGATGGACGTAGAACCAGGGAAAACAAGTCACTCTCTACTTATTTTTATTTTTGCACTTCACTTTTAATTACTCATGTATTTGGCCTCTTGTAACAAGCTTCCCACTTTATTATATGCATATATTGTGCTTTGACCTTGTAAATTTATTTTTTTAAAACATTGTAAAGTTGTTATTTATCAATACAAATTTTTTTATCATGGTTCTTTTTTTTATAGTGAAATAGTTTTAATTGACAGCAAAAAGTCAATTATATATATGTTGTTTGTATACAATATGGTAATTATATGAATATGAGAATATCTTTTGCATTTATGAATAATGCTTGTTATCCATATTTAGCACTTTGATGTGGACACAGCGTCTACAACGGAGAAGAACGAGGCTAAACTAGAACAAAATAAGTAAACATAAACTAATCTGTGATTCTCATTGATAATCCCGTTTTGGCCATAGGCCTTACATATATAAAGAGTAAAAATATCCTAATACTAATAGAAGTAGTAAATCCTAACTAGGAAACACTATTAAATAAGAAATCCTAGTTCTAATAGAAGTAAGAGGTTGTAATTGAGTCCATAACATTCCACCACGCTCCGCATCGTCTTGTCCTCAAGACGACCAACCTGGATACTGCTCCAAAAAATCCTCCTCGCGCATCCAAGCAGCATCTTCAGGAGCACGGTGTAACCATGTAACGAGAACTTCAGTAATAACACGCCCACGACGACGAACACAGCGACGCTCAAGGATAGCATGAGGCACTGGGCGAGACTCATCGAATGGCAACGGTGGCGGAACAGGCTGCGGAAGAGCAGAAGGATCACCCATAAACTTCCTGAGTCGAGAAACATGAAACACAGGATGAACCTGAGCCTCAGGAGGTAATTTAAGCGATATGCGACTGGACCAATACGCTCAACAATAGGATATGGGCCATGGAAGCGATGAGAAAGCTTCTCATTGCTCGGCTTATGTATCGAAGTCTGCCGATAAGGCTGGTGGCAAAGATAGACAAGATCGCCAACCTCAAACGCACGATCGACATGGTGCCTATCATAAACTTGGCGCATGCGGTTCTGGGAGGCTACCAAGTTAAGGCGAAGCTGGCGCAACACCTCATCGCGAGTCTGAAGTGTAGTGTCTACCTCAGCTATAGAAGTGCGAAGACGCACATAGTGAAGCACTGTAGAGGGTGGTCTACCATAAACAATTTGGAATGGTGTATAACCCGCTGATGTATGGAACGTAGTGTTATAAGACCACTCCACCCAAGGAAGAAAAGATAACCAAGTGCGGGGCCTATCTCCGGCGAAACACTGTAAATACTGCTCAAGGCAACGATTAACCACCTCAGTTTGTCCATCCGTTTGAGGGTGATAAGAAGAACTCATTCGAAACGTAGTGCCCTGTAAACGGAAGTACTCTTGCCAAAAGGAAGAGATAAACACCCTGTCACGATCACAAACAATAGACTTTGGCATCCCATGGAGACGAGCGATATCACGGACAAAAAGTTCAGCAACACTCTTAGCCGTATAGGGATGGGAAAGAGCAGAAAAATGTGCGTACTTGGATAGCCGATCAACCACCACAAGCACAACTGATTTACTTTGAACTGTAGGCAAACCCTCTATAAAATCCATACTAATATCCTCCCACACCCGTTCAGGAATTGGCAATGGCTGGAGAAGGCCAGAGGGAGTGGTAGAGTCACTCTTAGCACGCTGACACACATCGCACTGGGCTACAAAAAGTTGTACGGATCGTTTGAGACCACGCCAGGCAAAACTTTGAGAGACCCGTTTATAAGTACGAAAAACCCCTTCATGGCCAGCTGGTGGAGTAGAATGGAAAAGATGAAGAATATCCGTGTGTAGCTTCTCAGAGTTAGGCACCCATAGCCGCCCATGCCAGAACACAAGACCATCCTGCAAAATATATCCTGGAGAAGAAGAAGGGTTGGCCTGCAGGCAGGAAATAAGATCACCCATATCAGAGTCCACCAAATAAGCAGCCCGTAACTCGTCCAGAAAAGGAAAAACAGGAGTGGAAAGGGCATGGAGGGAAGAATCCTCAAACTGTCGGGATAAGGCATCTGCAGCGCGGTTCTCAGAACCCCGCTTATAGACCATCTCATAATCATATCCCAGCAATTTGGAGACCCAACGTTGTTGCGCGGGAGTAGCCACTCGCTGATCCAAGAAGTATTTGAGCAGTTGGTGATCAGTCCGAATAATGAAGTGACGACCTAAGAGGTAGGGGCGCCACTTAGTCACTGCATGGACGATAGCAAGCATCTCACGCTCATAAGCAGATAGAAGTAAAGACCGTCCCGACAAAGCCTTGCTGAAAAAGGCAATAGGATGCTCATCCTGCATAAGAACGACTCCAAGACCAACATCTGAAGCATCACTCTCAACAACAAAGATCTTTACAAAATCCGGTAAGGCAAGTACAGGGGCAGAAATAAGCGCTGCTTTGAGTGCCTCAAAAGCGTGCTCAGCAGTGTCAGACCAACCAAATGCTCCCTTTTTCAACAATGCAGTCAAGGGTGCAACAATAGTGCCATAAGAGGAGATAAAACGCCTATAATAACCTGCAAGTCCCAGAAAACCACGTAATGCCCTTGGGGTAGAAGGTCGAGGCCAATCCCGAACTGCAACAATCTTGGTGGGATCCGTGGCCACACCATCAGCAGAAATAACATGCCCCAAATACTCAATCTGGCGGCAACCAAAGGAACACTTTGAGCGCTTTAAGAAGAGACTATGCTCATGAAGGAGAGAGAAGACGGACCGTAAGTGCTCCAAATGGGTATCCCACGTAGGGCTATAAATGAAAATATCATAAAAAAATACCAGCACGAAGCGCCGTAGACAAGCCCGGAAAATATCATTCATCAAACACTGGAAGGTAGAAGGGGCATTAGTGAGGCCGAAGGGCATGACAAGAAACTTGTAATGGCCGTCATGTGTGCGGAACCCCGTCTTGGAAATATCATCAGGGTGCATGCGAATCTGATGATAACCCGAACGGAGGTCCAGCTTCGAAAAGAACTGCGCATCGGCCAACTCATCAAATAGCTCCTCAATAACTTGAATAGGGTACTTATCCTTAAGTGTAATAAGATTAAGTGCCCTATAATCCACACAAAAGCGCCAAGAACCATCCTTCTTGCGAACAAGGAGGACTGGAGAGGAATAAGAAGACTGACTGGGACGAATAATGCCAGATGAAAGCATCTCACGAACAAGTCACTCAATCTCAGTCTTCTGAGCATGGGGGTAGCGATAAGGCCGCACATTGGCTGGAGGCGCACCTGGCTGGATAGGAATCCTGTGATCATAAGCACGAGGAGGAGGTAGTCCACGAGGCTCCTCAAAAAGAGCATGATGCTCCTCAAGTAAGGTGGCCAAATCCGGTGAAATAGCCATGGTGTCAGGAACATCAACTACCAGCCAGTGCTGCAGCAAGTAGCCAGAACATTGATAATGACAAAGTATTGCTGCAGATTCTGCAGACTGAAGACGGCCCGGTGGTTGAGCAGTGATACGGACCGGATTTCCCTCATAAGTAAAATCCATCGTCATATGTCAAAAATCCCAAGAAACAGGGCCCAAATCCTCAAGCCATTGAACACCGAGGACCACATCAGCCCCCTTGGTGGGAAGCAAGTATAAGTCCATAATATAAGATTGGCCCTGTAACTGCAAAGCAACGTTAGAGCAAACACCAGAACTCTTGAGACGATTTCCATCACCAATCAGCACATCAAAAGTCGCAGAGTCCTGGATAGGGTAGCCCAGACGGCGAGCAACACGGTCATTAACAAAATTGTGGGTACTACCACTATCAATCAAAACTGAAACCGGTTATTTTTTAATCAACCCTTTGACGCGCATAGTACGTGGAGTAAAGGTACCAGAAAAGGCCTGCAACGTAATCTCCATCTCACAAGCCTCAATAGGGGTCAAATCCTCCTCAACAATATCAGCACACGTGTCATCCTCATAATTTGTATCATAGCACTCATCCAGCATATATAACCGACATGTAGTGCAGTGATGACCAGGGACATATTTTTCATCACAATTATAACACAGTCCTTTGGAACGCCGATCTGCCATGTGCGAAGGAGAAAGCCGAGTAATAGGAGGAGTTGAGAAATTACCAGGGGGTCGAGTCGCACGGGGCTGTCCAGATGACGGAGGCAAGGGGGAAGGAGAAGGGGAAGGCCTAGAGAAAGAATGTCCCAACTGAGTCAGCTTTTCCTCACAAACACGAGCCATACGCATCGTTTCTGTTAATGAGACGCATGGAAAAGACTGCAACTCAGCTTTAATATCCGCCCGTAAGCCTGCTTCAAAAACTCCCATAAGTGTATGCTCAGGCCATCCCTGAACACGGTTCACCAATCGCTCAAACTCATCCTGATAGTCCTGAACTGACCCACGCTGGCGAATTTGAGGAAGTAGGCTATTATAATTCGTATAAGCGGTTTGGCCAAAGCGTAGGCGAAGGGCTTGCTCAAACTCGTCCCATGTAGAATCAGGGTGACACTCCAAATACTGGTCCACCCAATGCATAGCACGCCCTTCCATATGGAAGGAAGCCAACTCACAACGCTCATGAGCGGGGGTCCGATGAAAGTGGAAGAAGCGTTTGGCACGTGAAATCCACACATCTGGGTCGCGTCCATTAAAGACAGGAAACGTGACACGTACTGGCCGAGCCTGGACAGTGGCCCTCACGAGTAATAGGGGCATCCGCGTAGCGACGGTCCACAGGACCATGATTGTGCCGTCCACGTCCACGATAGTTCACATGAGCTGGAAACTCGTCATCAGAGGCATAATAATCATCCGCATTAGCAGAAGCAGATGCGTGTGGAGGCTGAAACCCAGGGTGCACCGGAATATATATAGGGGACCCACAGCCAGGCCCACATGGGGTTGAACACCTGATAGATGAGTGGCCCGGATTTGGGAAACGGGGTGGGTTGAACTAGGACCGGATCGTGGGAACGGGCCGGACCCTAGAATAACGGGTCCGTCCGTGCCCGGGTGACTAAAGCCCGTGGGCAGGCTCGACTGGAGGGGAGGAGCTAGGGCAGGGGAGGGACACGCGATCGGGGCGGCAGCGGCGGCAGACCGAGGCGGTGAAGTGTCCGGCGGTGGCTGCTGGTCCGGCGAGGGCCACAAAAACCCCCAGAAGAGCCGATCGAAGGATGAACCTCGACAAAAGGCTGAAGGGGAGGCCCGGCGAGAGCCACGGTGGCGGCGGAAGAGGGGATCTGGCCGAAGGACGTCTGTAGTGGTCTGCCGGAAGGGGGAAAAGCTCCAGGAAGTAGAAAGGCACCACCTTGAGCAAGGTGGTGCTGCCGATCGAGGGAGGCGAGGGGGTGTGAAGGAGGGGCCGGCGTTGCCATCGAAGGTGGAGGCTGGACCACGACAGCAAAAGACTGGTCGGGCACCGCCATGGTCTCCGACAGAGACGGCGCCGACAAGGAGGCGGCGTCCACGATGCCTGTGGTCGGGAGAGAGGGTGCGGTGGAAAGCAGGGGTGCCAACGAGCCGAAGGCGTCTGGTGTGGCTAACCCGGACGGATCTGCGTCTGCCGAGATGGTTCCCGCTGGTGTGAGGCCCTGCCACGGCGGCATGCCGACCAGCGGCAATTGTGTGCCAGCGGGGAAAGACTGATGCGGAAACACGAACGGAGAGGCGCCGAAGCTCGGAGGAGGAGCCGACACCGGCTGGCGATGCAA
Organism: Houttuynia cordata; assembly: GCA_039654745.1. Taxonomy (NCBI): domain Eukaryota; kingdom Viridiplantae; phylum Streptophyta; class Magnoliopsida; order Piperales; family Saururaceae; genus Houttuynia; species Houttuynia cordata. The sequence continues at coordinate 5,719,061 of CM077507.1, forward strand.
GGACAGCAAAAGCTCCTCAACGGGTAGCATCCGGTGTGAGGGTGGTAACGGGGACGTCGTGAAAGTCCGATGGCTTAGGCGTCACGGACGAGGGTCCGGAGGACATCAGCAGTGGGTCGGGACTCTTCCGACGGTCACCTGTCATGGCGACAGTAAGGGTGGGTGGGTGGGAACCAGGGTCGAAACGGCTCTGATACCAATGATGTAGACACGGCGTCTACAACGGAGAAGAACGAGGCTAAACTAGAACAAAATAAGTAAACATAAATTAATCTGTGATTCTCATTGATAATCCCGTTTTGGCCATAGGCCTTACATATATAAAGAGTAAAAATATCCTAATACTAATAGAAGTAGTAAATCATAACTAGGAAACTGTTCTAAGTGCCTCAAAGTTTTGAGTTTTCCCTAGATCGATCCTCAAGTGTTTGGCACGTGCGTTTCGAGGAGCAAGGCGTTGGTGTGAAAAAGAATCGGTGTTCTACGCGAAGAGTTGAAGAACTCATCGTGTGCGGTAGTAGGATGTGCTTTTCCCTATTCCACTTTTGATTGATCTTTGTTCCATGATTCTAAAAGTATTTCATGAGATAGTTTGATCCATTATTTTTATTGTGGTAATGCTCATTGTCTACTAAGATACCTATTCGAATGGTTATATATGCATAAATCATGAGGATGAGTTGTATTTCAATGTGCTAGTACCTAGATGGTTCCCATATTGAAAATAATCTTATTTGATGTCCTAGTATAGTGCTGGGTGAGTAACCAACGTACTGTCCCATATTTGTTGCCTCCTTATTGTGTAGTTCTAGGGGATCTAAAACAAGTATCATCTATGAATGGTAAGTAAATACTCCTAGTGTGTATTGTGATCAATCCTCATGTTTGATGATCTATTTGGTATCTCGACTATTGATTCACAAGAAAGTCGACTCTTTTATGATTCCATCTGTTTGATTAGCCTTCATGTTCGTGTCCGGGATTGAATGATACATTTGGATAAAAAGGTTTACTATTATGATATTAATATCATAAACAGTTTATGTAAGTGAAAGGTATCATGGTATGAGAAATATTACCTATGACTAAAAGCCTTAAGGGTCTGTAATACACCTTGGGGAATGGGTAATGATGATTAATATCACTAATTAGAGTCATATTAGTATTTAATGTGATTAGAATATATTAAAGTAAGATTCTCTCTCTCGGCCAGAACTGTTCCTACGCCGACGAGTGGTGATTAAAATATCATAACTAATTTTAAAAAATTTGGAAAAATATGCCGTTTATTGGATTGGAAAATAAATTCATTGGCCATTATATTGTAAAAATTTCAGAACCTGAATCGAACTGTGAAAATTGTAGTAAGTGTTGGAAGTGGGTGTTATGCGAATAACAGTGCACAGAAATAAAGGGTTACACACTATTACATAGTATAACATGGTCGTATGAGGGTTATTGGTTAAGGAAACTTAATAATGATGGAAAGACTTGAGTATTAGTTATCACAGTAAGAACAATCTAATAATGAAGATGACCTTAGTCGTGTTATTCATAATCAAGTTAGCGTTCATCACATTTCAGTTTCTGTATACCGAGTTAGTCGATGGAACTCTAACTAGGGTTGCACCTTGGACCCTAGCTTTCTGATTTGCTTAATGACCTTGGAAGCCTACAATCAGTGTTGGGAATTGCTATCTAGGGCTATGCATAGAGAATACATTGAATAAGTTAAAATCTATTGTTACATCTCATACGAGTTGGTTGATGTTAAGGAAGGAATTGTTTTCAATTACTCCATTGGTGAGTCTATCTTGAATTGTGAATTTTTATTCATTACTCCTCTAATGAATCAAATTACTGATTGAGATATTGGAATTTCAGTGGTACTCCTATGTGAGTCAATCCTTGAGAAATGAGAATTTGAGTGTTTGATACAACCCCTTCGTTGCAAGTTATCATTCAGTTCCCTGTAAACTGTTTTCTTCCTCTAAGAGTTATTGGTAGAAACTCTCCAAGGTGGAATCATAGTATGCTCACGAGCCATTGCTAGATCCTTAGTGATCTTTGATTTATTATGAACCTCTGTAGTTCAGCTGATGAAGGCACACATACGTTATTAGACTGTATGATATTATGAAAGGTCTGCAGTCTCCGCCCATTGTGCCTGTAAGCACCGATGGGGCCAGCATCCCTAGACGCATGGTCGGGTTCCTCTGAAGAACCTCTAGGATGTTCTGGTATAGAAGTCTATAGGGGAAGTGGACTGATCTGAGAGCAAAAGTTGATATTTTCTCCTTACACTATGGATGTTTGGAGTCTGATCATATTGTTATTTTCTCCTTATGCGATGTACGTTCGGAGTCTTGAATGATTATTCTATCTATTCAATGAACTGTTGTTGTCTTTGAGTATGACCAATATGTAAGAAAGGTAAACACTGTATTTGTGATTCCTGATTCTATTGAACTCTAAAATGCTTCACTAGTACTTAATATCTATACATTTCTTCATTCCTTTTATCTGTGGGGTTTTTGGCATCCTACTGGATATTTCCTTTGGAATACTCATGCATCATCTGATGCAGGAATCAAAAGGGAGTGAAGCTGAGCAGGTATAGATTTCTAAGGCTGCTATGGATGGTTGAAGCGCGAAGTTGAAAGTTCTTTTATATTTTACTGATGACTGACTTTTGTTAATTGGTTGGCTTATGTGCCTGAAACTGGATTTTGATTATGGATTATTTGAATTGCTATAATAGACTAAGTAGTTTTTTTTTTGGTAATGTTATGTTAAGATTTAGTACTTGAATATTGTTTTGTCATATTGATCTTATACATCTTAATTTGGGTAATTGAGTTGTGATCAATCTAGTATTCGATCGCACTTCAGAACTCATGATAGTCTATGATTGGTTGTTTCCGTGCTCTAATCGAGGTCTGAAAATTTAGGGCATGACAAAAAGAAAGGTGGCTCCAGGTAATATGCAAAACGCTCGACGGAGAGACTAACAAATTGGAGAAAAGGCATGCCTTGGAGTTCCCTTCATATTAAAACTGTAGCAATCCAATGATACAACCTTTCTAAACCCATTGCAGACTTGGCTATTGTCGCCTAGCTGATCTCTGCATTTCCTTGTTAGTATCTCTTTAATTAGATGCATATGTCGGCAGCGATAAAGGCTATCTCTGCCATAACTAGAATTAGCCAGCCACACTTAGGCATGCCAACTTCCATGTCAAACGGGCTAAGGGGCAATGGGGGCTGGGTGATGGCGCCATCTCAGGCTTTATTTGAACTGGAAGGCAATTTCATCGTGCTACCTTCTTTAATAATGTGACTAGAGAAAGTAGCACTATTACATCAACGGTGACTTAGCCAATGGGGTGCTACTGTGAAGGCTAGGGGGGGACTACTGGAGGTCTAACTTTGAACCCTCACTCCGTTGGCCATCCACCCAGCATTACATCCCGATATACATGGTGCGTATGAAGGGTGGGCCTTATATGCAACCGAGGGGATTGGCGGTGGGATATGGTGTCACGCCCCAAAATTCCTGGCCTCATCGGAGTGCGGAAGACATTTTTTTTTCTTTCATGAATATGTTTGAGGCCAGAAACCCTGAGATATGACCGAATACTTGAACATCCTGTCTAATACATCACCATGAATAGGTGTGTACTCGACATAACACAACTAAGTCTTTAAATAATATCATTAACACATACGAAATGAGAACTTAATAATCTTAAATTAATCCATAATACAAGTCATCTAAAATAATTAAAAATCAAAATCATTAAAATGCTTTGGCCAACATGCCAATAACACTAAATTTAAAATAATACAGATAGCTTTATCTTCTACGACTGTCTTCGAGTCTTCCATTATCTGCACTTACCATAACTATACTTTCTTCATGCCTGCATCAGAGAATGCATGAGTATTCCGAAGAAATACCCAGTAGAATGCAAAAACCCACAAGAATAGAATATACAATATAGGACAAAGAATAGGGTTTAATATGAGACAGTTGAATAATCAAGAATATTTGAACTGATCAACAAGAATTCCACTATAAGAGGAATTAACATCATCAATGAAGACTCCTAAACATCCAAAGTGTAAGGAGAGAAATTACTATAATCCAAGACTCCGAACATCAAAGCTTCCTGACTCTCAAGTATAGAGCAAGGACAATAAATTATACGACTCCAAACAAATACCTGTGTAAGGAGAGAATGGTTAAAATACCAAAGGCTCCAGGCATCTAAAGTGCAAGGAGTTACAATTTCTGCTCGCCGAATTTACCGATCTCAAAAGGTAAAATATACCAGAATCATGCTAGAGGTTCTCCCTTCGAAACCCGGCCACGCGTCTAGACATGCTGGCCCCATCCGTGCTTACGGGCACAATGGGCGGAGACTGCAGACCTTCCGTAATATCATACAGCCTAAACGTACGTATTTGCCTCCTTTCGGGCAATAAGGAATCAAAATTCCATAAATATCGGAGGTCACTCATGACCTAGCAATGGCTCGTGAGCATACTATGATTCCACCTTTTAATAAGTGGAGAAATAGGTCAATGTCAAACTAGACAATGATTCAACAATAGCAGAGGTCTCAACTTGCTGAGAATTGGGTGACTCTTACATCAATGACTAACTCATGGAGTATGAATAGAACAGCAAAGACTCTTAACAACGTATGACTCACGTTTTGGAGTATGAAATAGAATAGCAAACACTCTCAACAATGTATGACTCACATTCTGGAGTATGAATAGAATAGCAAAGACTCTCAACAATGACCATGTTACACATACGTAGCCCTAGATAAGACTTATGAAGAAAGACTTGATCAAGAATTGCCTTTCAAGACTCCAAGAAAACTCAAGTTATATCATGAAGAATATCAAGTTCTGGTTTCGAAGAAGACTTGACTCAAACAGACTCAATAATAGGTCAACTGAAGTTTCTCAAACGAATGGAAATGCATTGATCAAATAGAAATAGATGGTTCGGTTTCCAATTGGAAACACGAATCGAGTCAATATCACCGGTTGACGTATAAGACTTCATGAACATCAAACCACTCACCATTAGCCCATGATACTATAGTATTATACTTAGTCCATCCTACTGTAATACTTACTTAAAGTCTTATATAATACATATAAAGTTCTTAGTATACTTATTATAGCATAGACTATTGTTTTGATAAAGTTTTCCCAACCTTTACCATAATTACAGTGTTCTGTTTTTACATATTAGTCAACTTCCGACCCTTACCAACGTCAAAACAGAAGGAATTAGACTCTGAAAATTTTACTGTGATTACTCCTATGTGTCTAGTTTACAACCCAACAAACAGCATATTTTTATAATTTTTATATAATTAGTTACAAATATTTTACTGAAGGTCGTCAGTGCAGAAACAGTTCTGGCCGAGACCCTTAATCATAGTTCTAATCAAATTATGAGTGTGTTTACCCCATAATCCATTCAATAATATATAGTATAATTGAATATCTTCCATATCTTACTTATTCCAGAACTTTATTAGGTATGATATGTCATAATATTTACAAGGATTGAGGTGTACTTTCATTATCTTAATTCATCTCACACACATACCCCTTTTTCTAGTTGAATTAAGCAAACTGGACAACTAATTAAGGACAATAAAATTTGGACAGCAATGTCAGAGACCAAAAGTGACACAAGGAAGCTTCAAATAAGACTCCAAATAATTCAAACTTCTCATCATTGGGCTAACATGTGTAACAATTAGGAATTTGAACATCAAGGTTCACACGATTAAGCAACAAAACGTAATAACTGGATAATTCAAAAGATTGGTACATAGAGATTGACTCTCATGAAGACTCACAATCATAAATCAATATATTGGCACAAGAAGCACTTGAACAAGGTATGAAATTCAGATCTAAGAGTATGGGAAAAATCATCCTACCTAGTCCAAACGTAGTATCTTCTTGCTTCCTTGCGAAGGCTTTTGATTCCTCTACACGATGTCGCCCTTTAACACTTCGATCGTTGACCCTTGAGATGAAGGAAAAGGTATAAAACTTTCTGGAACAAAGGAGATGGAGAAGGAGAAAGTCTTGGGACGTTCACAAAGGATTTGGCTTGAAAAATACCAGCCAGCCCTCTCTCTTGTGCTTATATAGACCCAAAACCTACTACAACTAGGATATCTCCAAATCAAGACTCCTTCCTAATCCAAACTCTCACTACCAATTAAAATCTCTCCCTCATTAGTAAGGGACATTCAACCATGTTAATCCATTGGGTTTTCCTCATTTGATTAGGATTTCAAATCTCTAATAAGATTCGTTCACTATCTTAATCCTAATTACAGCATACTGTCATATGCATAACAGTCCACTTCCGACTCTTCCCACGGTCAGTCCAGTTGGAAATAGACTCTGAAATTTTTATTGGAGTTATCCATATGAGTCTAGTTTCTAACTGCACTAATTTTTTATTTTCCTGATTTGTCTTGAATTAGTTATGATTTAATTACTACAGACTGTCGACACAGAAATAATACTGGCCGAGCTTATAATCTTAATCATACTTTTCATATCTCGTTCCAAACTAGAAAACTACCATATCTAGGCCAACCAACTAGACGTCCCCTTCCTATTGGTTGATTAAAAATGAAATATTTATCTCTTTTTAATTAAGATTTATCTTCCCTAATTATCTCAATCGAACTGATACTTCCCGATCCTCCGCGATACTTACCATATTTATCGCTATTAGGTCAAATCGTAGATTTTGCTCCAAGATTCGCTCCCACCATCCGAAGATCATCTTATGGCAAGGTTACCCACGTTCATAAATTACCCCTAGGCCAGTGCCACGTGGCTCAGTGCCCAGGTCCTGCGGCTTGGCTCCTACGCGCACAGGTCTCTGAGGTCCCGCAGTTGCACTACTCGTCATACTAACACGTGTGCATTACTAACCACACATCAAAACCAAATTCACTTTACTAATTAAAAGTAATCCACTGAACACATGCCCTGGCACCTGGCCCCTCTCCTGGCGTCAAGTGTTCTCTGACCCTGGCGTCAGGCTGGCCTCAAATTGCCAAAACAAAATGATGACAATTACCGTTATGTTCTTGGCCGCTTGCTACATTTTCACATTTATGAAGTCCATAAAGGTTCCCGGCATTAGAGCAATAAGTGACAAAGGAAAATGTTGTAAGCTGGAGGCAAAGGAAGACAAGTCGACGTCTTAGTCTTCTTTTTCCTATTAAATGGGGTATACCCGACTAATATGGTGGGGTCTATACGGGATAAGGGACTAATGAGAAAAATGGGATGAATTTTTTTGGTAGTGGGGTACACGACCTTTTAGTGGGGTGGAAAATTTTATACTCGAGACAGGTAATTTTGAGTAAAATTATTTTGATTATTTAATCTAGACATGTAACTTTGAACGGAGTTTTTTTTATACAAGAGTGTTATTTACATTAATGCGCCTCTCTATGTGCCCTAATAAACTCCGGCAATTTTTTCAATGAAAAAAGCGAGGATTTGGTTTGTGGGAGGGGCTCTGCCTTGAGCGCCGGAGACGGGCCTGGAAGTTGGGACTTGTTTCTTTCCGTGGGGGCGGGAATGCCGTTGGTGGGCCGGAAGCAGGGAAGGAGGCAATCCCAACTTCCATCAACTCATGTTTCTTCACCTGCGGGAAAGAGCACTGTAACACCCAAAAAATTGGTACATTTCTTGAAACTGAATTAAGACCTTTTTTATGTTTGATTTTGTTATGTTCTGCTTCATGGTGTTAAAGATGGTGAAAAGAGTTTTCCAACGCCATCGACTATGCGCGATTTGGAGTTCAGAGCAAAAAGATAGGAGATTTTGAATTTCGGAAAACCGAGGTTGCGATCGATCGCCGTGGCGCCGATCGATGGCCGGCATCGTGGTCGCTTTGCGGTAGCAAGCCGCGATCGATTGCCTGGTGCTGCGATTGATCGCGCCGTACAGTGAACTTGCGTTTTGCAATTTTTTTTTGGCTATTTTGGTTAGGATTTTTGTGGGAATGATACCATATCCTAATTAAACTTGGATTGCACGTTCCTAAGGAGATCTTAGAGCATTCTTATTGGTGGAAAGAGTCCATGACATGGAAGGATTTGTTTTAAGAAGAGAAATCTCCAAACTCTATATAAACCCTTGAGAAGTTGGATTGTGCTATTGAAACCCTAGCCTTAGAACGTCCTTAGCCTTTTTTCTTCACCTTCCCACGTTCACCCTTCTCTTAAAAATCTTCTTCTTGTTGAGAGTTCAACAAGAGCTTGGAGCGGGAGCTTGGTTGCGAAGAAAGGAAGGCAAACAACGTGTGCAAAAGCGGATCTTTGTAAGATAAGAGTAGGATGGTTTTTCCCCTTCACTTTTTCTTCATTCATGTGATGTTTATAGTGTTCTTAATCAGTATCATGATGTATTGCTTTGATTCATGTGAGATTGTTGAATTATGACTCTATTTTCCATTCATATTTTGATATAATCCTGTATACTTTCATGCTCCGTGTCTAGATGAGATTCATACCGAAAGTTGGTTGCTTTATTCATTATACAGAGGCCTGAATTCCTAATCTTGCTTTGTTGACCTTAATCACGTTGGTTCTTGTGTCATGATGGTTGTCTTGTATTAATAGTCCTATTTATGAAGCATTAACACCTAAGATGGTGATATATGTTAAGAAACATGATAAAAGGGTATACTTTGGTAATTTTAGACAATCATAGGATTTGTAATTGACCTAGGAGGGGAGTAATTAAGAATCCTAATCTCGGCCATAAAGTGTTAGTATGTGAGATACTTGAGTTTAATTAAGAATCCTAATCTCGGTCAGAACTGTTTCTATGCCGACAGTCGGTATGAAATAATTCATAACATTCAAGAAAAATCGGAAAAAATCAGTGTATAAAGTAATCAAGAGTAGCAATACAAGTTAGGGCTTCATCTAACCTTGATAAAAAGTTTAGCTAGACATAGAGAAAGAGAGTAAAAACCTGTTTTGATGGATTCATTGACATGTCTTCAACAAATCTCTCATCGTAGTTCTTCTTCTTTGGTCGTCAAAAAACTCCTTCTCTAACTCCTCTCTAACTTTAATCTTTCGTCTCTCGTTCTCTATTTTTGAGCCCTCTCTAAAGCTTATATAGTAGGGTAAGAAAAACCACGAAACCCCTCTCCAAATCCGACTTGAAAAAGGTTCTGTTTTAGGTTTCCGTATATGGCAATCGATTGCTTGGTTCTGCCAATTGATCGTTCGTCGATCGATCACGTATTTTCAACGTCTGTTCACTGCATCCGTGATCGTTCATCAACTTCTCTTTACATGGCGATCAATCGCCAAAAACCCTATCGATCGCTACCATCGAAACATAAATCACAGTACTTACGATCGATCGAGACAAGGGTGATCGATTGTTTTGGTTTTGGTGATCGATCGCGTCAATGTACTGATCGATCGCACATTGCTTTTGCATCATAATCTTCCAAAGTTAAGGTAAAAATTCTATTTTAAAACATTCTGAAATGGATTCAAAAACTCGTCTTTCTCGATTCAGTGCTCAAAATCAAAGTTTTTATTTAAAAAACATACCAAATTAGAGCTTCTGTTCGTATTGTTCGCCGTCCTTCTTCACCGTTGGCGTTGATCATCTCCATCGGTAGCCGTGACCCATCGCCAATGGCCGAATTTGCCTTCACCGGCATTAGCCTCGTTCGAGCAGAGCTTCTGCTCTTCTTGTTACCAGCGCTTGAGCAGTCTGCTCGAGCACTCTGTTCTGGCTGACCACCCGAGCTTCGGCTCAGGTCGTTTTTATTTTTTTCTTCTCCTTACCAAACCGGACTGAACCACCTCTCTTTTCATTTTTTTCTTGATGGGGTTAAAACCCGTTGTATAAATCTCCACATCCGGATCTAATCTCTTCATAGAAACTGCTTGACGTGCTCCACTTTTATCGATCTGTATCTCAAACTCTCAAAGCCTACATAAAGAAAATTAAATATTAAATTAAATGCATAATAAAATATAAATATCTTAAATCCAATTAATGCATCTAAAATAATCAATTAAGCGCATTATTTTTTAAAATCCTAATTACTGACTCAATATTAATAACCATTAATTATCCTTATTTCAGCTAAAATTACGACTAACATATAGGTAGAAAGACATATAAAAATGTGTATATTTTGTATATATCAATAGGCAACTATAGTACCTGGATTTGTGGCCATGAGCTTATTCAGATACCATAGAATGTCATTATTAGAATCCTTGTAATCACCATATAGAGCTCCCACAGCTGCCTCCTTTGCACGCCATGCCTTCTGATAAGTGATGTTCATGCCATACTCTACACGCATGTCATTTGTCGAATATGAGGGACTATCTCTTACTTACCAACAATCAACCCTGACAATAAACTTTGTGACGCATGAGGGTAATATTGCTTGCTTGTTCCTCCAGCACATGTATGATTCCCATCATACTTCTTCACCTCAAACAAACTTGTCTCCGTATATAAACTCGCATTCAAATTCCATTTGCAACCTTCACTTGCACACACTACTGTAAGCCGGCGCTTTCCATTTTTCTACCACTTGTATGAAAAGTTATTGGCTATTGAAAGTTGTCTCAATGTCTTCCTCAATTCAAACCATTATGTGATCTACTGCCCAATTCCTACCAAGTTGTTCTGCCAAACACTCAAACGCAATGCTTTACCTAACTGCTGCCAATCTTGACTGGACTGACATACATCTTGCATTCAAGTTTATTGATTGGAGAATTCCTTATCATTGGATGTTCTCCTTCATCACAAAATAGCACCTTACAAAAACCATGTTGAATAAATTAAGCAGTTCCTCAACTCAGTCAATCCATGATCATTTGACACAAACATAAGATCTTTGATGTCGGGGTATATGTATGTGAAATATACTTTGTCTTCATCAATGTTGAAATGTTCAACCAACACTTTAGCAAATGAATTGAAAGTATCACTAATAGGACTGCACCAAAAACCCAGACCCGACCCAACCTAGATGGAACCTACCCACCATTGACCCGGGTCGAGTCGGGTCCTATCTCAGGTAGGGTCGGGTTGGGCTTTAAAATACCCAAGAACCGAGATATACTATTTAAATCCCTTCTTTTTTAATATATATAATTTTTATTATTATTATAATTATATAAATTATTTTATTAAAAATTTGTATAATTATATTAATTATTTTATTAAAATCTCAGCTCCTATCTCGGGTTCTCGGGTATTGCTGATTTTATCTCGGGTAGGGTCAGGTTTAGGATTCTCGGGTTCTATCTCGGGTAGGGTCGGGTTTAGGGTTCTCGGGTCCTTTCTCAGGTAGGGTCGGGTACCAACCCAAGATGCAGCCCTAATCACTAGGGGAAAGGGTGTGAGCGTGGCATATGCCTCCAACTATCGTCACATTACTACCGAGAGTATGATCATTGTTGCCACCATAGCATACCAATACCCTCAAACTGCCCCCTTTTGCCTATAATTGTCGTAATCTATCATAACATCGCAATACAATCGCAATTCAAGTGAATTAATATTGCAACAGTCACAAATACATCACAACTTAGTAATAAAAGTATCACAACTATAACAAATTGGCATCGCAAATGTAACGTAATTGAATAAAAATGTGTCATGACTTAACTATAATGTATATCTCAATTTAACTAATTTGACATCACAAATGCAACTACTAAACATGACAACAGAATCCAAAATGCATCGCAATTAATTAAGATATAATATATCCAAGCATATCTGAAAGACATCGCAACAGGTATTTCATTTATCACAACTAATCTATAATCCATGATAACGAATACCATAACCACAAAGTCATGCAACACAACATGTACATGAGGCAACACATCATGCAACACGACAACATATATACGAGGCAACACGTTATGCAACATGACAATATGTACATGCGACAACACACACATCCAATGGAGCAACTAAAATACCCCTATTGGATCTGGTCCTAAATCACAAAGGAGCTATATCATACCAAACATCACTACAGTTAAAAAAATTGAAGTTTTTTATATTTACTTTCATGGTTTCTGCAGGTCGCTGCTCTCCTTTGATTATGAGAATAACAAGGTCTTGTCCGTGGATGTCGACGCCTTGCTGTTTGCAATGGCAGAAGGCCAGATAAAAGCGCCGTCGTTTAGACTGAGTCTCGTATGAAGAGTAAAACACAGTGGCCGCACGAGAGAGTTGCAGCCGCCTCAATGGCCGAATGGGGGAAAGGAAGAGTGGAGAAAAAAATGGAAGATAATAAGACAAAAAGAATAAAGACAGGGGGTTTGACTAATGTGTTTTTTGGCGAAAAAAATTGGCGGGAAAGTGAGGGCATTAACGGGAGATGTTTTCCCACTCGATGATCCAAAATTATTTACGCTTTAGGGTCGGTCCCAAAGTGTATTTAAAACCCTAAACCCTAATTCCCCCCTTTGTATACTTCCTGAATCCCCCGTTTGTGGTGTCTCCGTGCGACGATTCACCGGCTTCCACTTCTACTGTGATCCTCCTCCATGAGATGGGGGGGCTTGTCGCTTTTGCAGAAAGCAGCAGCCCCAATGATAGCTGCTCCAGTCGTGCGCAAACGACGACTCTTTTGTCGGGCAACGCCGCAGCAGTGCAAGCTCTTAGAAGACTCATCATCTACCCCACCCTTTACGCTGAAGAAAACAAGATTCTTGGCACCAGAGTAAACCATCAACTTCTATTTTTCTGTTTTCTCCTCATGCTCTTGTTGGGTATAGGCGATTGAGATTCCTGTTTTCTGCTTGTTTCTTTAGCCGAGAGGAGGGTTGCTGTTGCATGGGCCTCCAGGGAGTGGAAAGGTGTGCGTCTTTGTTCCTTTGCGATTCTGTTGAAACTTTGAGTTAAACATATTTTCTACTATAGTTGAATGCGTTTGATTTTCTTTTGAGAATAGTTCTAATAAGATGAGGTGGACCTCGGTCCTTACACTTTCGAACGTGCAATTAGGCATTCGGGATGCGTTTTTGTGTTTTTCTTGTTGGTCAATCAAAATATAGTGTCAGATGATAACATGGCTAGTAAACAATGCTCTCATTCTATATTTTTTTCCTCCTGTAATATGTACAACATCTTCAAATTTGTTTTCTTTAGCATCAGGGATTTATCCAATATTATATAAACATGATATGAACAATCTCCAGAGCATATGAAAGGTGTGCCGTGTGTCATTTGTTCCTTTGTGATTTTGTTTGAAACATGAAATATATCTTTTCTGTTAAATTTAAATGCTCTTGATTTTCTTTGGGGTTGTAGTTCTCATAAGGTGAGGTGAAACTCGTTCCTTACATTTTAGAGCGAGCAATCAGGCATTCATGATGCATTTTACACCCTCCATTCAATACTAATAGTCTTATTTGGTTTTGCAAAATGACTGAAATCAGATAAGCCTTTTTTAGAAGACATTCTTTTAATCCATGACAGAATATTACAAATCAATGGAAATATTCTTAATCAATAATCAGTTTCCAAAAATATTCTTCATTAGGCATTTACTTAGTCAATAATCCTAATAAATCAGTGTCAAAAGTCCAACTCAGACTATTAATGATATTAGTTAAGTGGTTTAGAATTTTAGTAATTAGGAATTTTCTGCCAAACTATTACGATATGCTTTGCAGGGTTTTAAAAGTCGAACTCTACTTCTTATGGGATTATCATAGTTGGAGAAATAATTGAAAATATGGTAATTTCTATTCGTATAGATTGTGTATCCTGTCAGCACATGCATGTTTGATTAGTGTCAATTAAACAAAAGTGATGACACTACCACTGTTTCAAAATTCGCAACTTGCCACAAACAATGCATACAAGTCAATTATCAAAGTAAAGTTAAACAAGTCAGAGATTAAGCAGAAAACAAGGTGCATTTTGGAAATTAAAACAAGAGGCTAGGTGTTTATTAAAGAAAACAAGTTGAATGAGATAAAACTCATAACTAAGGATGATGACCAGAAAAGTGGTTAGGTAATTTTGGATACTGGGATTTGTTGGGTTCAGCGATCCGGCTCACTCTATGCAAAGTACAAAAGTTTAACGTCATGGTATTTAAATAATAAGAGAAACCCACTTAGAAGGATAGAGACTAGCAACTTACATGTGGGTCTGTGTCACGGCTATCGAGCTGTCTGGAAACTGTCATTTTAGAAAAAAGGGAATATTGTGCCGAAACAGTGAAGTCCGACAATGGAGAACTCCGGATGAAGTCTTATCTCGAGGGCAACAGAGATATTACCAACTGATGATAGAATATGTGTTCCACGACCAGTGGAAAGAAGAGCTTATCATCCTGGCTTTTTAATTGGGGTTCCATGCGACCAACTGATGTTTTATGACGAGGACATTGTAATAAACACCACCGTAGATGGTTGTTTGAAGTTCCATGGAGGCATGAGATAGAAATGCGTGAATATGCTAGAGGCAGAATACAACACTGCCTCAACTATACACTGTTTAAGAACATATAACCCGTTTAAAAACCATATTGAGAATCGTAAATTGGAGTACTTACATTTACCTTCCTTCTATTATGATGAACACTAACAAAAATACCTGGTTAAAAGTAAAACAATGTAACACAAGCAAATTGGTAAATCTACTAACACTTGCTGAACCCACTATTTGAACAGCGAGGGTATAGAAATTTATTACACATGAAAGCCATCAAGGATAAGTAAAAGAAATTAGACAATAGTATCGAAGGTACATATATCAGCATATTTAGTTAACATGTGAAGCAGCCCCCACTCTCTAGGCCACTTATGTCCTCATTCCTGAGGGGGGAAGGTCATATAGAAATCAATCAGTAAAAGAGAGTACTATAGCAAGTCTTTCTGCTAATTTTTTGAGGAGGCTGCTGCCTTTGCTTGTCTGAAATGGATTTACAAGGGAAGAGGTGAGGAAGAAGCAAAAAGGAGGAAAAAAGGTGGTGTATCGGGGCTTCAGGGCTCACCAGGAGGGATGCTACCACTAGCTATGCGGAGGATGAAGTTATTGGTGGTTCCCGGGCAAAAAAGAAAAGAAAATAATGAAGAGAAGAAAGAGCCTATTTGTACCTTGGATGGTGCAGCTCCTGAAGTTTCCTGTATACATATTCATGTATTTGCTTGTTTATCTTAACCAGTGGTGGATCTCGATGGTCATTGTTGATGGTCGACTGCGCGTGACAGACACGAGAAAGGAGGAGGTTGGCCAATTACAGATTGACTGCTGATTAGAAAGTGCTGGCTATGCACCTGTTGGTACCTACTGTACTGATTTCGAGATGGATTTCGTTGGGGGGAGGGTCCAGATAAATAGATGTGAACACAATTGTTGTTTACTGGCATTTAATGGCAAATTTGATGTCTGATTTGGAAAACTATATGCTGTGTTAATTTTCTTTCAGCAAATGCTTCCTCCGTCCAATTAACCTGTCTGCATTTGAAAATGGGTAAAATTTTTCGGACTCTAAGGTCTGTACAAAAAACAGAGTTCCCTCCACCCACTTTTGTGTTTTTGGTCGTGAGCCAATTCTGCTACCGATTGTGGAACCTTTTTTTGCAAATGGAGACAGGATTTTTTGGACGGAGGGAGTATATTGCAAGATTACAAATATTTGCCACATCTCACTGGGTTCCAGAAATTTCATCTTTTTATCTGTTTTAGCTCATCTTTCTATTAATATTGTGGTTTTGCTTGTTTTCTGTATAAACATATGACAATATTGTTACTAATTGAATGTGGAAGTACATTATCTTATCTGTGCTTATGACTATCTTGTTACAGGTGAGCCTGGTCCATGCTGTTGTCCAAGAATGTGGTGCCTGCTTGACATTAATACGGTATTGAGTTATTTATGGTTATAGGTGCTAGATTATAACTATTGGTTTACATAGTGAACAGAGTGTATGTTCGGAGGAGTAATCATCTTCTGTTAATTTTTGAATGGAACTAATAATTTACCCAGTTACTCCCTTCTATAACAACTTAAGCTTTTCGTAGAAGTGGGTAATTAAGCATATCAGTTATGGAGGTGCTTGTCATAATGGGGCAAAAGTCTATTGTGTAAATCTTGTATTCTCCACTACGGATGCTAAGTTAGCCTCCGTTTGTAGGAAAGTATTGACATACATAATTAGTCCCTTCACAGCTTAAGCTTTAGTGAGAAGTGGTTAATTACAACAGGAATTGAATGGTCAATGGCATGTCAAAATCCTTTATATTTCGATTTTCACTTCTAGGAGCTGACTGGTGGACAGTTTGTTTGAAAAGGTTTTGAGAAACATTTTTGCCATTTGATCCACTATACAGTGCAGATTCTCTTCATGGAGCAAGTGGCGAGGAAAGTGAGAAGCTTTTGCAGGATGCATTCTCACAGGCGTACACTCACGCATCAAATGGGAGACTATCTGTTATACTAATTCGGAGAATTGATAGTATATGTTCCCGCAGTGGGAGGTACATAGTTCTATACTTTAGAAGTAAAGTTGCCTGTTCTGTTTAGGGTTTGATATGATGTATTTTATCTTTCTATCATGCAGAAGAGAGCAGATTTCTGACGCATATGCGAAGCTGCTTATGTTGATTGATAAATATCAGAGTATGTTGCCACAGCTTCCACGTGTTGCCATTGTAGCCACTGCTAACAGGTTTTCCCTTTTTTGCTATTTTTGTTTTTATTATTCTGACTCCCAGAACTGGATCTTACACAAGGCAGTTAAACACTGAAAGGCAACCATTGGTTCCAACGGTTATTTTCAAATTTGACTTGACAAAAGAAGTGTGAAGTCAACTTCACCTTACCTTTTTGCCTGTAATACCTG
Organism: Houttuynia cordata; assembly: GCA_039654745.1. Classification (NCBI taxonomy): domain Eukaryota; kingdom Viridiplantae; phylum Streptophyta; class Magnoliopsida; order Piperales; family Saururaceae; genus Houttuynia; species Houttuynia cordata. The sequence continues at coordinate 5,736,016 of CM077507.1, forward strand.
TCACTTTTTTGGTTATTATCACTGGACGTTTTAATCATGAGGCTTACTACAAAAAGTGGGCTACATGCCTTTGCTCTTTAACCATAGGAGTTTGAGGAATATATAGTGTGTTTTTCGACCTGTTAGTACATCTATTGGTTAAAAAGTCAAGGAACTTAATTTTTTTAATCGATGTATAGCATTTGATCTGTGACCACAGTGATTTTCCTTTTTTCAGATTATATGAAATTGGTTCGGCATTAAGAAGGTCAGGACGCTTGGATTCAGATGTCGAAGTTAAAGCACCTTCTGAGGAGGAGCGCATGCAAATTCTTGGTGTAAGGACCAAGTTTAACTCTTTTTATGCTTTTTGCTCAATTGCATGTGGTATAGTTCTGAGTGTATTTTTGTTGGTATCAAGCATTATATCAAGGATTTGAATTTGGATCCAACTGTTGACCTGAAGGCTCTTGCGACTTCTTGTAATGGGTATGTTGCATCTGATTTGAAAAACTTATGTCGAGAGGCTTTTCTATCGGCAAAACGAAGGTCTTCTTGCGTACCTTGTAAAGGTGATGCGCCCATAGTAATGGACGACTGGAAGCATGCAAGATCTGTGGTGAGCCCCACCTCTGGAAATGGTGTAATCTCTGAAAGCAAGGTCTCATGGGATGACATTGGTGGGCTAAGTGATGTGAAGGTTTGCCATTTGATACTTTCTTTTCTAGTTTTTGCATGATACTATCTTATGCTGATTCACCTTTTCTCTTTAGAGTATTGTATCGATCCTCACTGCACTTTTTGTAGCTGTACCTGATACTCTAATATGATTATATTTTTGAATGAACGTGACAAGGAGATTATAATGACAACAATAGCTATGTGACTTGATGAAAGCTCCTAACAGTCCTAAAAAGTACTGTTAAAGTTTTTAGTTTCTGTAACAATAATTTTAAAGAAATAAAAAGGACAATGGAAGAAGGAATAGGAGAATTAATGTCATAAGAATAAATCAGGTATATGATAGCCTCACAGAGGTGGGGAAGGAGGCAGACAGTATAAAAACCTTCATTGATTCCTAGTTATGTGACATGATCAAGGCTCGCTAACAGTCATAAAAGGTACTGCTAAAGCTGTTCAAGTCTGTTATAATAATCCTATCCTATCTTATCCTAGAAAAATAAAAATAAAAATGGATAAGGAATAGGATTGTAGGTGTTAAAACATGTGAGATTTAAATAGATATGGAATAGTCTCAAAGAGGGGCGGAAGAGGGAGGAAGACAAATCTGACAATAGAGATAAACAGAGAAAACAAGAGAAATCTATAAATAATCTTTCATTGATTCCATCCATCCTTCACCAGTGCGTAGGCTAGAACAAACCAACTCCCGGACTTCTCCTTACTTAGGACTCTCACTTATACTCTTTGGTCCCTTTATAAGGTGTTCCTAATACAAAAACTCGTGCAGGACCCTTGAGTTATTGCCTCGATTCAGTAGGGAGTTACAAGAATCACTCTTATTGATTCTTCGTACTGTTTAGGAAATCTCTAATTATGGCAATGTCATTTTTTTCTTGACTTAGAATTTCTTTTATAAATAGACTTTCAAGGATGAATAAAAATAACTCAATGGGTACTCCAAATATACCTCCTTATATTGATTTCTTTTTATAATCATATTGAATTTTATTGTTCTGTAACTTCAGAAGTACTGATGTGAAGAATTTTCATATCTGTGTTTCATTTTTTCTTCTTCTTTTCTTCGGAAATTATTCTCTTATAGTTCTGCATTACATAAGGACTGGATTCTTTATCACCCAAAGTTCCCCTTAGCTCAGGAAGAGGGAAGCCAAAGGATTTGCATAAATACATATTACCTTGTTTGGTTTACTCTTCGACTAGGGTTTATGTATTTTATTTATCTCGGTGTGATATCCCACTGAGGTCTGTGTTTTATGGAGGTGAAAAAACAGATGTCAGGAGGGATCTTGACAGAGTTTTCTCCACTTTCTCTCACAATCACATCATGGTTAACAATATCTTTTATTGGAGATATACTGGTGTTGAAATGTTAAATTATATTGACTATATGCCCGATATTATATTGGAGATATTGGGCAAAACAACAGTGGTGACCCGAAAATGATGTTTTAACGTGTCTTGTTAATCTAGCATATATTAACATCTGAAGCCCTAATACTGATGTCAAACAATCATAATATCATGTTAAAACACTTAAATAGATTTTGCTCATCACATAAGAAACTTACGCCCAATGATAAAGAAGAACAAGTTTCATGACACTAACTTTTAGTGACAATAGTTTCTTTCAGGATTTTCACTGTTATAATGTGAAATAAAAACACATCAGATTACCCTCTATAGTAAGAGATATGCGCAACATAGAAAGATCTTCCAAAGTCAAAATGGTGAGCCATGTAAAATAACATACAATGTGTGCTCTTTCTGATTATTGGGCAAACAGAGCACACTGCATTGGCTTCGACTCATAATCATAATTCATACCTGCCTACAATCACTCAAATGTTTTCTCCTTCTAATTCTCTGCTTCCTCCTCAGTATCTTCCTTGCCGCTAAATGATGGTGTCAGCTTTCTCAAACGCTCTAAAATTGCAGAGTCACGGGCCTCCTATTTCTGTGTGTTAGCTTATTTCTGAGTATGCGCCTCCACCGCCTGTGCTTGCATGGCTTGTGCCTGCGTCGCCTGTGCATAGGCCTGCATAGCCTATGCCTGGGGCTGCATTGCCTGAGTCATCTATTGAAACACTGCCCTCATCTCTGCAGGGTTCATGTTCTGATCCGGTGCAACAACCTGTGAAGAAGATACTCCATTCTTTGCTCTATTCATGCTAGCAGTTGCAGCTTCAATGGCATATGTGTCCTCCTCACCCCACTCTGTGGCTTCCCTGCATGAAGGGAAAGCCATGGCTATCTTGGCTGTGGTAAAAGGCCTCCAGTGTCACCAGCTAGGGCCTCGGAGTACACAAATTGACTCCGGCAGCCCCAAGGCGAGTTGTCTGGTGAGTGGATGGGAATCCATGTCCTTGATAAGCTCCTCGGATCCTTTGTTCTTTGAAGCAGAATCCCATGTTTTTCATGGTGGTTCGATGCATATGATCGACTATTTGCATTATTAAATCAAAGAACTGACTGAAAGTTTGTTCCTTTATTCAATTAATATCTTTATATAATTTTTTGTATATGCAAGCCCAAAAAACGAGGAGACTTAAAATAATATGCAAATCCCTTCTGTAGTTGCACTAAAACATTTAAAGCACATATTTTCAGGCCATAGATGGAGTCTGACAAATACAAAACAAAATGCTAAAAGCTGAATGCCCTAAGATGACTCCAGTTATACAGAGAACTGAAATGCCTATAGTGAAGACATAGAGATCAAACCAACGGGGTGTTGGTGTGATGGCCAGAGCACACTTCTTGAACCGAAGGTCCTGAGTTCAAACCCCCACTACATTGGCCACCCACCTGGGATTATATTCTGATTTACCCAGCGTGTATGATGGGTGGGCCTTGTATGCACCCGTGGGGATTCGCGGCGGGATATGGTGCTCTAAGAGGTCGGTTGCCCTGCCCCTTCTAGTCAGGTCTTTTGGACTTGGACACCCCTCGTTATTAAAAAAAAAAGACATAAAGACCATACATTGGAAAATTCAGTATGACATACCGGGAGAAGCAAGACTACAGGCAATCATCCCACTACAAGGGATTAAAAAAACGTGTATTCTACCTTTCAAGCCTCTTATCTTTGCGCTTGCTCTAATCTTGTCTCCGTCGATGGTCAGATGCACTTCTCTGTTCACTTCAAAACTCCAAACTCTCAGTCTTAATGGCTTTTGGTGGAGTTTGATAGAAGAGTGGAGGCTAGGGTCAAGAACGATTGGGTTTATATAGGGAGAGAAGTTGAGAGGAATCCAACTTTTGGATTTTCCCATTTGAAGTTGGATTTTAGTAGGAGTATCCATGACTCTTTTTTGGGAATCCTGCTTCCCCTAACAATTCACCATGTGGGGTCCCTACTTCATGGCCCCACCACTTCACCAATTTCCCACACAATTACCGCTTAAACAATTTGTTCAACACAAAATAAAATGAGAAAAATGTCATAGAAAATACTAAAAATTCCAAATGAAAAATTCTAATATTCCCTTGTCACTACCCTAAGAGGCTAGCGAGAGCACTGAAAGAGACAGGTTGCTGGAGCAAATCTGAACAACAGACAGATACAGAGTGTTCAACCGCCGTTGCTGGAATGTGATTGGAGGGAGAGGACGGAGTCACGGGCCTCACAAGTCACAGTGAGGCCGGTGATTGGAGGATGGTGGCAGGACCGGTTGGGGAGGAGGGTGGAGAAAATAAAATTTTAAAAATGGAGGGGCTAGAGCAATGCCCATATATATCAGCTCAATACCATATATTTATCTTAAATATGGCAGATATATCTGATATATGGGGGAAGATGCAGTCAAGAGACAGATATATTTGAGTCAATTTCCCCCATATCTTGTATTGGTCAAGAGACAATACAGATATATCTGAGATATCTTAAAATATTGCGAACCATCAATCATATTATCATTCCTTCTTTTATAAAGAAAATCTCTGCAATCTAGAAACAATATATGTATCTTTATCAACAATTATATTGTCTTAACTATATATACACTATGCCCATATATGGAATATCCACATGTTAATCAGCAATTATGCAATCTTGTGTTGTGAGGGAGTAATTTTAGTGTATCAATATGTAAGTGTACTTCAATCTTATAGAATATGTTATTTTTAAGATTTCGAGTGAGTTTCATACTTTCTAATATTTCTATGTCTTGAGGATCTCTTTTTTCTTGAACCAAGATTCCATTGGATCCTACGTCGCAAACCTTCTCTTGTATTTGTTGTTATGTTTATAAGGACGGACTCACGCCCATTAGTGACCTCCAGGGCATGAGTCAATTTCACATTCTGCTGGAAAGTACTTACTTTATGAAAATCTTTTCTGTACTAAAGTATTGTCTTGCAACAGAAAAGGATCCAGAAAGCTGTGGAGTGGCCTATTAAGTATGAAACTGAGTTTGCGTGGCTACAAATAAAACGATCTCGAGGGATTCTTTTATATGGACCACCTGGGTGTTCAAAAACAAGTCTTGCGATAGCTGCTGCTCATTTAACGGGAGCCACTTTCTTCTCTTTAAGGTTAATATATAATTTGCTTTGAAAAATATATTAAAAAAGTCTCATTCTGATAATTTTTAAATTTTTCTGCAAATTTTTTTAATGCTACCAAAGCCAAAATGCATCTTAGGTATGAACATCATTGTGCATCTTTTTTCTAAGCCAGTACTTTAAACACTTATGTTTTGAAGATCGGGTCATTGTGAAAATATAGATATGAGCATGAGCATTATGAAATTCTATCAATCATTGATATTCTCCATTTTTCGGGGAAGGAGCCTACTAGTCTGACAGTTCTCAAGCCTAATGAACCTTCACTCTGTCCATTCTTGATCTTTGTCGCTAGCTGTGTAAAGGGTTAATTCATGTTCTGGTAGAGGCCTCCAGTAAGAGAAAAAGGCACTTTTGAATGGGGAGAAGTTGGTTGGTGGTAGAGTGTGAAACAGGGAGGGTTAGTGCCCAAAACTGCTGGTCCGTATTTTGTCCTGTTATGAAGGAGGAGGTTAGGCTGGGGGGTCTAATCAGTGGGTGTGCAGAGTGAAGCAGAGGTAGGTGCAGAAGACGAGAGAGAGGGGGCCTGAGATGCGGCAGTGGCTGCTCTCAATTTACTGGCATGCTTGTGGGATGGTAGGTCAGGTGAGGCCGGCGACACCAACAACAAATTGCACCTTTCGGAAGCAGAAGATGAAGATTCTACAAAGAGAAGAAGTAGGGGTAAGGATGAAGGAAGGAGAAGATGCTGATGGTGAGGAAAAATAATAATACCTTGGAGTGGGGAGGAACCGGCAAGGAAGGCCCCAGGCGTCAGCAGCAAGACAAGCAGTTGTGGTAGGAAATGAGTTTTTGGAAAAAGGGGGAAAATAACCCGAATTGGGTGGGTAGTGCATGAGGTGTGTGATAGCCTCAAGTCACCACCTCCTGTAACCTGTGTTGCAATGCAACTAATTGAGAAACAGGTTGAAGTGAAGTATTGTCTCTGGGCATATGCTTGATGGGGACAAGGCATATGATGCAGCACATATTGTTCCATCTCTTTGATAAATCATCTGGAGGGTGGGTAGTACGAGAAATTTACTTTTGAAGCATTGTAGTATGATGCACTTTACTTTGTTTCAGTAGCAGGTAGAAGTAGTAAAGTGGATAGTAGTGGCTTTGCTAAGCCTAAAGTCACTTTTACTCTAGCAGCTATGTATAGTCACTTTTATTCTTGTCAGTTGTGTAGTACAGTAGTAGTGAGGTATAATTCATATAAGGGGCAAAATGAAGTGGTGGTGTAAACCTTGGAGAAATAGGAGCGGCAAGCACTGTAAGTAGCCGTTGGGCCAGGGGATAGGCAGTTATGACTAATGAGGTCTCCAAGCTGGCCGCCGAGCTCCACGTTCTCCTCCCTTTTCCCGCCTTCATTTGAACACCTTCAAGGAAAACATTTAAACTAGCTAAGGCCAGCTCATTCTTGCCAAATATGGGACGGTTGGCCTCTCCACCAGCTTGCTGGTGTGACCAACCTTAGTTACTGTTGGCCAGATCCTAAATTCGTGCCTGAACCCTCTCAACGAATCAGAATTCATTTCTTATCGTGGAAGCTTCCATACAGCCTATAAATACACCTCTCCCAGCCATTTGGAGAAGTTCTTGTTCAATTGAGTTCTCTAAGAGATCTGTGGCTCTGCCATGTACCAAGGTGCTCTAACAAAGATGTCATCTGTCCAAGATGAATTTCCTCTTGAGGCCACCTAATGATATGTTGTTCCTCTTAGCTTGGTGAGTATACCCTATCCTAGAAAACCTATTTCTACTGGTCAGATTTCTAAAAATTCTCTCCTGAACTCTTTGACAATTCAGTTCTGAATACTGGATGTTTGAGCTTCATTTAGTGCTTTAAAGACTAGTTATGGACATAGTATTGTAAACCACTAGATTATACAGTTAATGAGAGCGTCAGTTCTCAGATCCAAAAATGTAGGAAGTTATAGGAAAGTAAGAATTTGAAAAGTTTGAAGTTGCAGTACTTGAAATCAAAGCTGTATACATCTGTATTAGAGAAGTGTTGCACCAGTTTGAATTTGGGATTCAGATCTGAGCTCCTAAATTTTGTGAGCTCAGCAATTTGAAACAGACGTCGTGTACTGAAGTTGTAATTGACATGATTGAATAAATTTGAAAGAATGTCAGTTTTATAGGTTCTGAAGTTAAGCTATAATCTGATTTTAGCTTAATACATATATATTAGATTCTAAGAGTAGGAAAGCTGCTGCATCAATCTGCCAAGTTGTCTCCTCGACCTTGAGCACTCTCTCCATTGACGTTGCTTTCCCACTTGTGACCTTACCAGCTCCTTCAGTGACCTCTGTTGCTCACCTTTCCCACCTCTGCTCCCTGTTTACCTATCACTGTATCAATGGAATAGTTATTTTTCTAGTTAGTTTAATATTTAGTCTCTCTTAGCCCTAATCTTTCTCTTTCTCCCCTTTCTCCTATGATGGAAATACCCGTAGATCCTTCAATCTACAACACACTGCTTCCCTCTCGAACCCTCTAGTAAAGAGCTCACAAACCTCACCCACCTCCTCGTTTTTGAGCTCCACTCCAATGATCTCCCACCCTCTATTCCCCCTATCGCCTGGAATCCCTCATCTTCAGCAGAAAACCTCTGCCCTCTGCAGCCTTGACTTTGTCATTCTCAGCAGCAACAACCTCGCTAGCCTCACCCCATAGTCATAACCAATTCCCTTGATGCTCATGAAGATAAACTTGGTTGAACTGCCTCGTGGGCTGCTCCATCTCCGGGCTCAAGCACTGATGCTCCTAGAATCATAGCCACAACCACCTTAGGAGCCTGTTTATACATGTAGCTCGGTGCCCCTGCACCAGTTGATTAACTCTCTTGCCTTCCAATGCCACGCCACTTTCCTTGCATGAAGTTAATTGGTCATGCTGGCTTTCGCTCGTTCCTCTCATTTGGATCAATCTCAGCCATTTGTAGGTTAAAACCTTTGATAGCGAGCCCCCACAGCTGCACAAGGTAGATGGACACGCTTAGGTGCTGATCAGTGTATGAGAGGGGCTTGTGGAAGATGGAGGTGAAAGGGGTTTGGGTGATGGAGGCAGCAAAAGTGGGTTTTAACACCAGAGAACCAGCTCACCAACCACCAGGATTTTATTGGCTCTGTGAGGCGGCTGGTGAGTATGAGCAAGCACGAATTTGGATGGGAGCTGCTTGAGGAAGGCGGAGGAGGAGGAGGCATGGGTGATGCAGGAGGCATCAATAGTGGGTTTTAAATGCATTTTTTGGCCATTCAGGACAAATCTATATGGCTCTTTGAGGCCTCCTTGCTGCCGCCTGTGGTCCAAGTTTTCCTGGTAGGCAATGATGGAGCATGGGGTGAAGCCTGAGGAGGCAGTGAGGGCCGGCAGATGGTAGTTGTGTGGGGGCCTGTTGCGTCAGATTTTGTACGATCTGAAATCCGTTTCCTCTTTTCCCTGTCCACCTTATTCTTCTCAGACACTTTTTGGAGGAAATACCGAGCCCAGGGACACTCATTCCCCACCCCCGTGATTTGGCAGATATCCCTGATGGCGATGAAGGTGGAGGAGACGGGGCAGGTTGCAGAGTGGAGAAGAAGAAGAAGAAGAAAGTAAACTTTTTTCCTTTTTTAAGAAGCATGAAAGCCATGGATTACTCAGGGCTTGCATTGTAGATTTAGCATGTGTAGCCAGCAAGTGATGGCAGGATACTGCACCTGCAGTTAGTGGTTGAGAGCTGTCAAATTTAATCTGACTGCTAAACACTATGGAAAAAATCTCCCTCCCAACCGCAGCCCCTTGTGACCTTGTCCTCCTCCCTACGACTGTTTTTTGTGAGATTAAGTTGTTCTCTTGAATAGTTAAGTGAGCCTAAAATGTGGCAACAGGTATTCGAGAAACAATGATTTATTATAATGTTACTTTGTATTAACCTTTTTTTGTCCTTGCACTATGTAACAACTTGAATTGAGCATTGTGTTATTGATTTTAGATTAAGTTGTGTATTTTATTATTGAAGCAGTTATCCATTTAGTTTCTGGCATTTTCCTCAGTGGTGCAGACATGTATTCAATGTATGTTGGAGAAGGGGAGGCATTGGTGCGCAGCGTCTTCGTGAAAGCTCGTCTTGCAGCACCAAGCATTATTTTCTTTGATGAAGTTGATAATGTCGCAAGAAGACGGTAAGTGATTTTGTTGCTCATGATTTATGAGTTTTCCCAACATTTCATCTTTGCATAGCAGCAAAGGTTATAATAGATCCTCTTCATTTACTAAAATCTACAGTGACTGCTGGAGTCCTGGAGAGTAAAACGACAAAGGTAAAGTCTTGACTTGGCCAGCTATGGTACGAGAAAGAAGCTATTACGATGGCTAGTTTATTCTATGTTTAGTTGAGTTGTGAGAATGCTAATAAGGTAGGTTTTCTTAGAAGAGCTTCTTTTATAGACGGACGCTTATAGGGAAAGTTTCAGGAGTTCATTAAGAGTTTCTTAAAGAGTTAACTAAGATGCTAGCTGAAGGCTGATTGAGTTTTAAGTTCCGACCGTCATCCATTTAGGGCGATTTTTAGCTTCTGCCTCTCCAAAAATTTTACCTTTCTTGGTTGTAAACTGTTTCAAAATGTGGTTGATTGAAGATTACAGCAGCACCCATTGGCATTGTGAGCTGTTAGAGGCTTTCAGCAACAAATTTATTATTTTCAATTCTTACCCAACGGCTGTTTGCCTATTTTCTTGGCTCTTGTGGTATGTTGATACTTAGGCACCCTAGGTTGAACTATGTTGTGCAAACCGGTACTGCTAGGCCTTCATTACCCACTAATACCAAATAGGATGCACAGTTCATAACACACTGAGACCAATATAGCTCTGAGTTATGGTTTCTTTAGAAATTAGGAGTGTGAAAACCTGCAGATTATGCCTTGTGAAGAAAGAAAAAAGTTAGCTATTGGCATACAGGGACAACAGGCATTATCTAAAATTGGTAGAGTGCATGTGATAGATCCACACTTTTTAAGATGATTGAAGTAGATGCTAAACGTTACTGTTCTAATTCATTGCCTATCCATAAAGTTGTTAGAGAGTTTCCTTTCCTCCGTATGACATGGAAATTGTAAGAGTTGTGGCCTAGACTCGTATTGTATTCTTCTTCTTTTTCATGAGCTTCAATGAAAGGCAACCCTCCCCTCCCCCCCCCCCCCCCCCCCCCCCCCCCCCCCAAAAAAAAAAGTACTTACCAATTAAAAAATTGGTAGAGAAGATGTGTGCCAGTAGACAATATTATTATGAGTGTAAAGTTTAAAACCTTGCAGATTATGTCTTGTGAAGAGATAAAGAGGATATCTATTGGCATGGCACGGATAACAACTGATGTTATGAAGGATTGGTAGAGGTCATATGAGCTGATGTCTGAAGCTATCATTGTTCTTAATCTTTTCCCATCCCATTTTATGGCATCGTTTGTCTAAGTGGTTGCCACTTATAATTTTCCTTTCACAGTTTTTCCTCCTCTTTTCTTATGATTTTCTACCTCTGCCCCCTCCTTTTTTAACCTTCCATTTACCTTTACCAAAACTCTAATTCTGGCATTTCTGTCCAATCTCTCGCTGCCTATCGTTTCTCCTCTTCCACATTACTTACAACTTCTCTATCTCCGTCCTGCTCCATGTGCTCCAACGGAACCACAGGTAAGTAGGAAGAAAGAAAGGAAAATTTGCATTGAAGGGAAGAAGTTGAGAGGGAATGGGGAGAATTCAGGATGAAGAGGAGAGGAACGAGAAAGTGAGAAATTCGCGTTACTTGTTTTCCAGTTGATAATAAAAAACACGAGAAGTTAAGGACTGATAGCTCTTATATAGTTTAATCTAGGCGATTCCAACTGTAAGCTGGCATTCTATCTCCAAGAAAACAAATTACAATACAATGCGGGAATTCTGAGCGACCTATCCAAAAATATAGGAAGCTGATACACATTAAACGAGTAACTCCAGTGTTGACATGAAAGGATTTCAGAGAACGGTCTCTCTCCCTTATTCCCTCCACATGGGCATTTGGTGCTTTTGTTTGACAGATTGCTTGGAGAGTTTATTTTACAACACACAGATGAATGCGTCAACAGTGTTAAGATTGTGTTCTCTTTTATATCAAATTTTTTTTACTGCCCTTCTCCATTGCTCTTCGTACTTTCTCATAAAGGTCTCAACTTCACTGTGCCCATGGATTCCTTATGGTCAGTTGGATGCAGATAAAGTAATCTTTCTCAATAGTCAAAACATAATTACTAAAGTTGTCTGACCAGCTCCGGAACTGTTTTTGGCAGTGTAGCTGCAATAGAAGTGATAATTGGACTAGTTTTCACCTTTTTTACCGAGCAAAGAGTAAAGAATTAAACATAGAAGTGTTAATTGAGAATATCGACTACAACGTAGTCTGAAGCCAAAGGGACTTGCGAACAAATTTTCAAGGGAAGTAATTAGAGCCACTTTCATAATGCAAGTTGAGTGTTGTACATAAAGCTAGGTGCTATGTCCAATTCTTCGTCATGTCTACTTGGAAGGGAATGGAAATGGATAGGTGTAGCCTGATAATAGTTTAGTCCGCATGTGTTGCAAGTGTGTGTAACTTGATCAAGTGCTCTTAGGTCAACAGTTTGATTGTAACTTGTGTAGAACTTTTGAATATTGAGTTACTGAATTAGAAAATCAGTCCCATCTTAAGTTAGTTTCAACTTTCAACGTGACTCTTGGTTAGTTTTAGGATATAAACTTACAAAGAAAGTAATACTTCGCAGTACACAGTGTCCTTCCATTTCATATTTTTATGTAAGGCATTAGACATGTTCTTTGCTTGTTTATTTGTGGTACTATATTTCCTGAGCAGTGGAGGCGAAGATAGCGAAGGCAATGCTGTTGGGGAGCGGCTATTGTCTACATTATTGACTGAGATGGATGGTCTGGAGGAGGCGAAGGTAAATGCACAGAGTGTTCTTTATGTCATAGTCTCTGATAAACAGTTTGTACATGTGAGCCCCTTTCTTTTCTTGTGTAGGGGATTTTTGTTATGGCTGCTACAAATCAGCCCTATGCAATTGATACTGCACTTTTGCGTCCGGGCCGTTTCGATCCGGTATGGAATCAACATACTGCCTTTCCCTTTTGTGGACTTATTCAGCTTAATGAAAATTCGTACTTATTGGCGAAAACAAATGTAAAAATGTTGAAAGTCAAGTATTCAGATGTTGTTAGTGTCGGCTTTTAATTGTCCTTTCTTATGTGAAAATGCATCAGATGGGCTATTTTTTTTAGAGTATTTACCATAAGTTTCACAGGTGTTGTATGTGCCACCACCGGATGTTGATGGTCGTGAGGAGATATTAAAAGTGCACACACGACGTATGAAACTTGGGGACAATGTCAATCTTAGAAGCTTAGCAGAGGATACAGATCTTTTCACTGGAGCTGAACTTGCAAATTTGTGTTCTGAGGCCGGTATGGTTGCATTACGAGAGGGCTCTTCGGTTCAGGCTGTGTTTGACTGCCATTTCCAGGCTGCAAGAAAATATTTAACACCTTCTTTAACGCCGTCAAACCTCGAAATATACGAATCGTTTATGAAGAATCCATCTTCTGCATCTCGGAATGTGTGGAAGATTGATCAACTGGTCTGTGTCTTCCTTTGCATTGTTCTAAGCATCTTACTGATAGCAGTTGACAAAGTGTATCTCTAATGTACATAGTGCAGTTTGTAAGAGAGGAGTCCAGGGTTTTATGTATATTTTTTTCGGTTAAGGATATTGGATATGTATTAGCATTAATCTTAATGGCCGGAGGAGGTTAATTTGCCTCTCTCAAAAATTTGTGTGACTAACCGTGTGATTTCTACCTATTGAAGTATTAATTCTCAGTCTTCACAGAATTTGGTCAAAGTTAGGCACTTTTAAGACATTTGTGTGGCTAACCGTGTAATTTCTACCCCCTTTTTCCTTCCTGCGTGTGATTTCCTTCAAACCGGGCTGTAGTGTGTTCATCAGACACCTTGTCTTGTATCACTACCGCCTTCCCGAAAACATGAACAAGCATTTTTTTTTTACTGAAAAGAGAATGAAAGAAAGAGGAGAAAATGAGACTCTGCATGATCCAATTGTAATCTCGTCGTGGATGGTACACTACCATGAAACAGTTCCAAAGACTGGACATGGCCGCGGACAAAGACCGCTTTTGCCCACATAGAAGAGTGGACCAAAATAGTGTCTGAGCGCCTATATTCGAACTAATTAATGATGTTTGCCCATGTTTTACAGTCATGGGTGCAAGCGAGTTTCCTAACAAAGAAAGCCCTGCTCGGAGCCTCGTTTGCTTACCTAGATTAGTGAGTTGCACTTTCGTGGGTCCGCTTGCTGTAAGATGGCCTGCACAGTTGGGCAATGTTGTGTTTGATGCCCTCACAGTGGCCATCTAGTGAGAAAACACATACAAGAGACCATAGTTAACATGTAAATAATTCGTCACACTTCCCTCTCCCCAATTCGACTCTTGTTTGACATTTCCGTCAGTCTTACATTAGGGCAATGGTAAAGCACCCTTGAAGCAGAGGTCCCGAGTTCAAACCCCCACAGGAATTCTATTATCCTGAGTTAACCGGTTGTATGTTGTATGTTATGTATGTATCCGTACAGTTGACATGATATTATTCCATATATGCTGCCAATTGTTTTTTTTTTGTCTGAGAAGCAATTTAATTGGAGTCAATATATTTTGGTCAGTGGATCCTGGTGACTCGAAAAATATGGTTTTGTAACCTTTGAGACAATCGCTGGGTTGAGATGTAAGAGATGGATGCCCTACCACAGTAAAAAACAGCCTTACATGTAAACCATCATTGAGTGGAGCTCCTAGAGACTTGTGTGTAGTTGCTAGTGAAGGTTCGCACCGTGAACTGGAATCTTCTATACAAGAGAACTCAGCATTCACAAGACAGCCATTTTGGGCCCATTATGTGTGCTATTTCATCATGTAGTTTATGTATATTGCTTATTTATGTGCATGATTTCATAAATTTTATTTATATATTTATTTATGTTTGATTCCCTTGAAATTAATTTAGCATAATCTAGAGTCATTAGGGATTCATCCTGGAAATTTTCATGATTTAATTCCATGTATTTTTCGTAAAAAATGAGTTTTTAGCCTCGGATTAACAGAACAGTTCCTTTAAAACTGTTTTCTGAAAATCAAATTCCTGCTTTCTGTTCGAATTTTCTGCTTTCTGTCTGTCTAAATTTGCTTTCTGTTTTCTAAAACTCTGAATTAGTCTTTTTAAAGTAGCTTTCTGCTGTAATTTCTGATTTTTGAAATTTTGCTTTCAATTTCTGTTCAAAACTGTTAAAAAAATTGGATTTTTATTTTCCGTTCGTCTTCCCCGGCTCTGGCGAGCCGCCGCCAGCGAAGCCGGTGGGCGGCCGGCTGAGGCCAGCATGCCCTCCTCCTTCCCTTTCTTTTTCTTCTTCTTTTTTCTCCTTCTTTCCTCTTCTTTCTCTCTTCATCTCAGTTTTCCTCTTTCCCGGCTTTGGTAGGAGACGGGCAGGAACGCCACGGCGCTGCTCCGCACTGCCTCTCCTTCTTCCCTCTCTCTCTCTCTCTCTCTCTCTCTCTCTCTCTCCTTCTCTCTTTCTCTTTCTTTCCTTTCTCGCTCTCTTTCCTTCCTCCTCCGCGCGAGGCGAGGCCAGCGGCCGGCAGTCCTGCCCCGCCGCCTCGCTGCCCTTCTTCTTTCTGCCTGTGCTGCCATTTCCTTTTCTATTTCTTTTTCCTCCTTTCACCACCTCGGCCTTGGCCTTGCTGCAACCGACGGACTTTATTATTATTTCACACATTTTACTTCATCATTGCGAGTTAATAGAAGTTGTATTATTAGCATTACATAGCATATAGTGCATATTCATATTTGAAATTGCATTAGAAATTAGTTCATGCATTTATTCACGATTATTAAGTATAGTCCATTCATTAATTTTGCATTTCATGCATATAGGTTAGAATTACATGAGACCCTACTTCCCTCACTACCATCTATATCAACGGACCCCGTTTCAAAGCCTCGCACCTGAATCCTTAGTTTCCTGATCCTCGACCTCGAGCCGATATTTGGATTCGGAAAGCCCTTCACCTAGATTCCTCTTCACTCTTCCACATTTCTCTGTCCTTCAACCCATATCTGCCTTCTTCAACACCGTGTTCTTCTTAACCCTTATACCAAAGACCCGTACGTCAAGATAATCGATGTAAGTCATTCATTCAATTGCCAAGTCATCTTATAATAATTAATTTAATGCAATGCATAGTAATTCTTGTATTTCGTTCTAGGATTATTTCTTTATACGTTGTCCCCTTCCGCTTGGATCCGTTCTAGTTCGACGTCAGACTAGAAGGTAAGGACTTTACTTTTCATGGAGTACTATTCACCATAGGATTGTATAGATCACTTTATGATCGATGTATGGATTTCCTGAATGGTATAGTACCATATTCAGGATATTTAATTTTACTAGTATCATGTTCTAGGCGTTTTATTTTTCTAGTAGCATGTTTAGGGGTTCTAAATTGAGGATGGTTTACATGAGATCGCTCTCATATAAGGAGCATGAGGCCAATCTTTTGAGCCATTAGATTCCAATCCGAAGGTGGATATCAAATCAGTGGGTAGGTGAGTGTGCCATATCAAAGGGTAGGTGAGTTCCATGTAACTGTTTGTAGCCGTCAGATTAAGATCCAACAGCTACGAATAAAATTGGCCTCATATAAGCTATATGAGAGCGATCTCATTTAAACTTTTCCCTTCTAAATTCCTAATATCATGCTTAGGTTGCTTTATATTTCTAGTATCACGTTTAGGTTGTTCTACTATAATGTTTAAGGTTGATGTGTATTTACCATACTTGCATGATGTAATAGCCAATTGTGGGAATTGTAATGTCTCATTTAATTAAGGATGGATTAGGGGTTAATGAAAATTAAAAATAAAAAACCATTTTATATGAAAATAGTTTTTTCACTAGGTTAGGGGTTAAAGAAAAGCAGGCTTTGAAAATTTGCTCTTCCGGAGGGCCCGAAAATGACCTTGAAAAAAGGCCCGAAAATAGCCCAAAATTTTTAGACCTCAAAGGGTACGAAAGTCGTTTTCCCGGACTGAAAAAAAGGTTGGGGGCTTGGGCAAATCGACCTCCCTCCCTGCCCTAGCCGCTCCTCTGAGGGTGAATCAACCTCGCCAGGGCTTTGTCACCTTCTCCTCCCTACAGACAGTCCTCCATTCTCTCGGCTCCCGCTTCTCTCCATCTTCCAGGTGAACCCCTCTCTCTCTCCTCTCTTCTCTTATCTCTCCTCTTCGTGCGTTTTCTCTCTGCAAGGGATGTCACTTAAACAATGACATTAATGGCTGATTCTACAGGATTGAGGTAGGTTGCATTTACCAACTATCCTTGTTTTGTATGGAAACTGTTCAGCTATTAGAGAATAATTTGATACTTTTAAGGCTACCCATCAATGAAATTGGAAGATTTTTGATGAATCAGTGATGTGATCAATTCAGATTAAGGGGGATATTGAGAGGCAATGATACATGTTATTGTTGTTTTAATTAATCTTCTTAATTTTACTCGCAAGTGTACGAATCTTGTTTGGAGTATAGTCACACAATTCTTACGAGGTCGAACCCACAGGGACTTGTGTAGCGGAAATCTAATCGAATCCTAAGTAAACCCTTGACTAAACTATGAAACTTGTAGAAATTGATTAACTAACTAATGACTAATTAAAATCAATTAACGGAATAAAAATCTGAACTTTATCAAATTAATAAAATACTAAGGCTTTGGAATTGGCATGCAATAAATTATAGAAAACCCTAACCCTTCAATTATTTATCATTCTCCAAATACTCGTAACAATCTAGAATCCTATTCACGTTGTTACGGAAGATTTTACTTTAATGCACAATTACTCAAACAAAAATCACGTCCTTCATGCTATTTAAATTAACAACTCAAATCACTAGATGTATCCACTTACGAGTAAATCACAACTAGTATCCGATTTGTTATTTAACCAATTAAAACAAGCATGCATTGACAATAGTAATTCCAAATCATAGCAAAAACATGATTAATGCTATATCCGAAAATAACTACGCAATTAACAACAGGAACGCATAAATATTATAGCATAATCCTAGGAGAAAAATATCGACTTTCACATAACAGGCATTCTCTACAACTACTACAGCCTCATCCTAGCCTTAACAACAAATCTAGCCACACATATTAACTAAAACACATGTAAAATGCATAATAAAACTCATTGGAATTAAAAGAAATAACTTACTTGACTTGAAGAAATAAATAAAAATGTCAACTTTGATCTTCCTTTGAATCAGCCACAAAGTGTCACTCCTTGCAATTGAATCTCCGGATTTACAATTGAACTCGAATTACACAAGTATAAAATAAAACTCCTAACACTGAAAATAAAAATTGTAAAAGAACGGTAACAATGAAAACTGCTCTCGGTCGTCTGTCTCGAGCAACAGTTCATACAACTTCAATCTAATACAGCAGCTAAGATGAAACAGAATGAAAGGAGACAAAATTGAAATAAAAATTTGAAACTGTAAAAAAATTGCAAGAAGCTACTGTCTGGTCGTCTCTCTCGAACAGCTCAGCCCCTCGTTTCTGGCATATGCTCTGTTTTTATACAGAGACTGCAAGTCTTCCAAATCAGCAATTTTTTTCTCCAAACTTTTGTGTAATCAAATCTTCCTTTTGCTGCCTTCAGTTCCTCTAATTCCAGCAAGTTTGCAGCTCGATTCTCGTCCAATTTGGTAATAAAAATCCAAACTTTAAGCTCCTCAAAAAGAACCGGGATCACCCAAAATGAAGTTTTCCAAATCTAGCACCAATCTGCCCCTTTTCAATCCTCAATTGAAACAGAAATTGTAGCAACTTACCATTCCGAAATACCTTCAAAGCTCAATTTACCCGATTCGCCTCACAACCTTCCCGATTTGGTAGTTTCCAAATCGAGATGCTTCGTTCTGTTGTGCTGTTTCTCGCCGGAAAACCATCCTATGCCAGCTCTGCCGCTTCTTCCTCTGTCTCCATCGAGTGCTCTCTCCGTCTGCCGGTTCGCCATGTTCTGATTTCTCCAGTCGTCGAGGCCATAGCCACCGTCGGGTTCTGCTCCCAGCTCGACCCATGTCCACCCATCTTGCCGTGTCGCCGTCTTCGAGTGACCGCCGTCAGACCCTCATTGCCGGAACCCAGCCGTCGTCCATCGCCTCCATCTTCGCCGGAACCCAGGGCTCCACCGGCCTGATTTCGCCATGAGCGCTCGACCAGAGAGCTCGAGTGCTCTCTGTTCTGAAGGACACCCGAGCAGAAGCTCGGGTTTTCTTTTGTTTTTATTTTATTTTTTTCTTCAAACCAAACCGGCCCAACGAACCGCTGATCCGGTTCTCTTCAATTCTATTTTTTTTATTTTACTTGATTAAAACCCGATGTAGCAATGTCGTCCGCTTGATCGAATCTGAATGGCTCTTTATCTTAACTCAACGCCCGTCTTCTCTTAAGTGACTCATCAACGGTTCAGATCTTCAATGCGCGTGATATCAGCTCTTGGGTCACTTTGGCACTTCAAAACACGCATAATAGCTTCACTTTTGGACGTTCCACAGTCAGAGGACTTGAACCTATACAAAATAAAACATGTCCCAAATTAGACGCACCAAATATTCATAAAATTACAGAACATATCAAAATTGAGTCATTTAAAGCAAAATACTTATTCAATTCCTAATTACTCAACTAATTACTAAAACTCACTGTAATCCTTATTTTAACTAGAAATTATGACTAACAAACAAGTAAAAAGGTATATAAAATATGTATTTTTCATGCATAACAAATACCCCCAAACCTAGATTTTGCTAGTCCTCAAGCAAAACACAAAAGAAAAACAATAACAATAAAACTACTCAGAAATAAATGCCACTGTCGTAGGGAATCACGATTGTATTGAGCATATGCAACAAGCCTTTTAAACCCCCAAGTGTCCCTGGATGGACGAGTGAAGTCTCGTGAGGGTTTGCAGCCATGCTACCCACAAACATTTATTTATAAAATTAACCTTATTCTTTATCTAAATGAAAAAGAAGTCAACTAAACACTTCAAAACACAGAACCTATTATCCCTTCAAATACACACTGCAATACTTAAGAAAACTAACCACACGTACTTGCATTTATAATCAACTGGAATATAGAAGCGCTCAAGTAAGTGGTTTTATTCTACACCTTCATCTTGGAAATTTCTGCTCAATATGATATAGCATGATACTTTAAATAATAGAAAGTGTAGAACATTGTAGCAATACACTCTAAATCTCTGTTTCACACATATCCAGTGTTACCCATTAACCAAAGAACATCAGAATCTACATAGTCATCGTAATCTTTAGGTTCATGATAGCACAAATTCTTGCGCGCCTCATTCGGGTCCAACATTCTAGATTTGAGAGGATAATACACCATAGATATTTTTTTTTTGCAATAGGACTGTGTAAGGCCTGACTTCAAGATGCTTAGGTTTAGCAATGACTCAGGCCAATGACTCCCAGCCAGTTCGACTTAGGGCATTAGGTTTTAAGATGGACCGCTTCGGACCTGAGCATCAGCCTAAGTTAATCCTATAATAGTCAAGCAGCCATTTTCTTTATTGTCGTTTCCACTTTTTTTCATTTTCAGCATATATATTTTCAAGCATCTTATTCTGTCCAGGCTGTATTATACTCTCAACCTTTTTCCGGTTCCAAGCCCTTGCCATAGCCAAGTAAATGGTATATCATGATCTTTTAAGCTCAACTGACAACCACATATCAACTAATGACTCTGACTAAAGACATCCCACTGAAGATTAGTATTCAACAAATCTCTAGAAGGTAT
Source organism: Houttuynia cordata (assembly GCA_039654745.1). Taxonomy (NCBI): domain Eukaryota; kingdom Viridiplantae; phylum Streptophyta; class Magnoliopsida; order Piperales; family Saururaceae; genus Houttuynia; species Houttuynia cordata. The sequence goes on from CM077507.1 coordinate 5,756,221, forward strand.
TACTTTATGTAACTTGTGTGTGTGAGTGAGTTTTATTAGCTCAAGCACTTGATCCAAGAGGACTGTAACAGAATGTTATTTCTCACTTAAGTGTCTCTATCCTCCAGTATACTTACTCACTTCCAATGTAAATTAATCTCTTAAAAATTGAAGTATGCATCACGAAGGGATAAACTATCAAAACCTATAAAAAATACTAACAAGCAGCCTAAAAACTATAATTTTTTTTTTTTTTACAAAATTCAAAACAAACAAGACAATAACTAAGATATCCTAAACAAATATCTTCCTATACCCCCAAACCTGCATGAAACATTGTCCTCAATGTAAAAAAATATGAAATAAATACTGAGGAAAATAAATAGAAGAGGGAAGGAAAGATAGTACCTGCACTCCACTGAAACGCTATATTAACTATCAAAATGAAAAGAACAAGTGAAGCACAAGAATAGCATAAGAAGAAATAAGCACAAAAAATAAAAATTCTAAAAACTTGGGTTGCCTCCCAGTAGCGCTAAGTTTTACGTCTTCAGCCAGACACAGCTATTAATCTTTAGTCATGATAAGTCGGGTCTCCCAGACTCAATTCATCGATCTGAGGTTGCTGCAATTCCAAGAATGGTTTAAGACGATGACCATTAACTTTGAATATATCACCATTCTTGGGGTTTTCTATTCCAACTGCTCCATGAGAATAAACAACACGAACTATAAAAGGTCCTGTCCATCGAGACTTCAATTTACCCGGAAACAGATGTAAACGAGAATTGTATAAAAGAACTTTCTGCTCCGGTGTAAAAGACTTTTGCAGAATATTTTGATCATGAACCTTTTTCATACGATCCTTGTATGATTTCGCACACTCATAAGCATCATTACGAAGCTCATCCAACTCATTCAATTGCAATTTCCTTTGAATTCCTGCTCTATTTAAATCAAAATTCAGGTGCTTAATTGCCCAATAAGCTTTATGCTCAATTTCAACAGGAAGATGACAAGCTTTCCCGTAAATAATACGATATGGAGACATTCCAATGAGAGTTTTAAATGCAGTACGATAAGCCCACAAAGCATCAGTGAGTCTCAGTAACCAATCTTTGCGATTAGGATTGACTGTCTTTTCTAAAATATGCTTAATCTCCTTATTAGATATCTCAACTTGACCGCTTGTCTGAGGGTGGTATGGGGTAGCAATTTTGTGGGTTATGCCATATTTCTTCATTAACTGTTCAAAAACTCTATTACAGAAATGTTTTCCCCCATCACTGATGATAGCATAGGGAGAACCAAAACGTGTATTGTCTTTTAAGAATTGGACCACCACTTTGTGATCATTGGTCTTGCATGCTACGGCTTCTACCCATTTAGAGACATAGTCTACCCCCACAAGGATATAGAGATTGTCAAAAGAGTTAGGAAAAGGTCCCATGAAGTCAATACCCCATACATCAAAAAGGTCTATAATAAGGATTGGGGTTAAAGGCATCATGTTACGACGTGAAAGTGCTCCTAACTTCTGACATCTTTCACATGCTGAATAATAAGCATGACAGTCTTTGAAAATAGTAGGCCAATAAAATCCACACTGCAAAATCTTTGCAGCAGTCTTTTTCGAACTAAAGTGGCCCCCACAAGCTTGATCATGACAAAAAGAAATGATGCTTTGTTGATCATGTTCAGGAATACATCTCCTAATAATCTGATCGGGACAATACTTGAACAAGTATGGATCATCCCAAAAGAAATACTTAACCCTGGATAAAAATTTAGACCTATCTTGGGAAGACCAATGAGATGGAATTTGTTCAGTAACCAGATAATTAACTATGTCAGCAAACCAAGGCAATTGGGAAACTACAAGTAATTGCTCATCAGGAAAAGATTCAGTTATGGGTAATGATTCATCAGTAAAATCAACTATCATCCTAGATAAGTGGTCGGCTAGATATGGATTAACAGAACAGTTCCTTTAAAACTGTTTTCTGAAAATCAAATTCCTGCTTTCTGTTCGAATTTTCTGCTTTCTGTCTGTCTAAATTTGCTTTCTGTTTTCTAAAACTCTGAATTAGTCTTTTTAAAGTAGCTTTCTGCTGTAATTTCTGATTTTTGAAATTTTGCTTTCAATTTCTGTTCAAAACTGTTAAAAAAATTGGATTTTTATTTTCCGTTCGTCTTCCCCGGCTCTGGCGAGCCGCCGCCAGCGAAGCCGGTGGGCGGCCGGCTGAGGCCAGCATGCCCTCCTCCTTCCCTTTCTTTTTCTTCTTCTTCTTTCTCCTTCTTTCCTCTTCTTTCTCTCTTCATCTCAGTTTTCCTCTTTCCCGGCTTTGGTAGGAGACGGGCAGGAACGCCACGGCGCTGCTCCGCACTGCCTCTCCTTCTTCCCTCTCTCTCTCTCTCTCTCTCTCTCTCTCTCTCTCTCTCTCTCTCTCCTTCTCTCTTTCTCTTTCTTTCCTTTCTCCCTCTCTTTCCTTCCTCCTCCGCGCGAGGCGAGGCCAGCGGCCGGCAGTCCTGCCCCGCCGCCTCGCTGCCCTTCTTCTTTCTGCCTGTGCTGCCATTTCCTTTTCTATTTCTTTTTCCTCCTTTCACCACCTCGGCCTTGGCCTTGCTGCAACCGACGGACTTTATTATTATTTCACACATTTTACTTCATCATTGCGAGTTAATAGAAGTTGTATTATTAGCATTACATAGCATATAGTGCATATTCATATTTGAAATTGCATTAGAAATTAGTTCATGCATTTATTCACGATTATTAAGTATAGTCCATTCATTAATTTTGCATTTCATGCATATAGGTTAGAATTACATGAGACCCTACTTCCCTCACTACCATCTATATCAACGGACCCCGTTTCAAAGCCTCGCACCTGAATTCTTAGTTTCCTGATCCTCGACCTCGAGCCGATATTTGGATTCGGAAAGCCCTGACTCACACATTACGTCCTCATGGTCTCCTTCACCTAGATTCCTCTTCACTCTTCCACATTTCTCTGTCCGTCAACCCATATCTGCCTTCTTCAACACCGTGTTCTTCTTAACCCTTATACCAAAGACCCGTACGTCAAGATAATCGATGTAAGTCATTCATTCAATTGCCAAGTCATCTTATAATAATTAATTTAATGCAATGCATAGTAATTCTTGTATTTCGTTCTAGGATTATTTCTTTATACGTTGTCCCCTTCCGCTTGGATCCGTTCTAGTTCGACGTCAGACTAGAAGGTAAGGACTTTACTTTTCATGGAGTACTATTCACCATAGGATTGTATAGATCACTTTATGATCGATGTATGGATTTCCTGAATGGTATAGTACCATATTCAGGATATTTAATTTTACTAGTATCATGTTCTATTTAATTTTACAACTAACAAATAGGCAGAAAGGCATATAAAATGTGTATATTTTATAGATATCAAATACCCCCAAACCTACATTTTGCTAGTCCTCGAGCAAAACAAAATCAAGCAAGGAAAACAAAACAACTAAAGTAACTAAACTAGAAAAATAAATGCCACTTTCGTAGGGAACACGATTGCATTGAGCGTATGCAACAAGCCGTTAAACCTCTAGGCGTCCCTAGTAGGACGAGTGTTGTCTCGTGAGGGTTTGCAGTCATGCTACCCACAAACATGTATTTATGAAATTAACTTTATGAAATTAACCTAATTAACCTAAATGTAAAAATAAATCAAAAAACACTGCAAAACAAACAAACCTATTATCCCTTCAAATGCAGACTACAATGCTTAAGAGAATTAACCACACGTACTTGGTTCATAAAAAACAGACTTTTTTTTTCTCTTTTTTTTCTTTTTTTTTTACGAGACTGTGTAAGGCCTGACTTCAAGATGCTTAGGTTTAACAATGACTCAGGCCAATGACTCCCAACCAGTTGGCTTAGGGCATTAGGTTTTAAGAGACCGCTTCGGGCCTGAGCATCAGCCTAAGTTAATCCTATAAAGTCAAGCAGCCCCTTTTCTTTCATTTTGTTTGTTTTTTTATTATTTATTTTCAGCATTCATATTTTCAGCACATCTTTATTTTGTCCAGGTTGTATTATACTCTCAACCTATTTCCGGTTCCATCCCTTGCCATAGCCAAGTAAATGGTCTATCATGATCTTTTCAGCTCAAAGGACAACCACATATCATCCAATGACTCTGACTAAAAACATCCCACTGAAGATTAGTATTCAACAAATCTCTAGAGGGTATTACTTTATGTACTAGTGTGTGTGAGTGAGTTTTCTTAGCTCAAGCACAGGTTCCAAGAGGACTTTAACAGAAAGATACTGCTCAGTTATGTTCTCTATCCTCCAGTATACTTACTCACACTTCCAATGTAAATTAATCTCTTAAGAATTGTAAAATGCATCATAACGGGATAAACTATCAAAACCTATAAAAATACTAGCAAACAACCTAAAAACTATCTTTTTCCGTTTTTTTTTTCAATTTTGTTTTTTCATTTTTTTTATCGCATTAACGAAAATAGATAATAATGAAACAAAATAATACTTCTTCTTTTCTACACCCCCAAACCTAAACTAAACATTGCCCTCAATGTTTACCAAAATAATACTACAATGAATAGTAAAAGAAAAGAAGTGAGGAAAGAAGTCACCTGAATGGAGAGCCGCATGGTAGATGTAAAGCATGAAACACATAAGCGACGAATGAGGAGATAATATAAATATAAAAAAATTAAATACACCCCAAACCTCGATTGTAGCATCCCCACACAGGTAAGAAATAACCTACAAGAAAATAAAAACAAATAGAAAAGAAGCAAGAAAAATAAAAACTTGGGCTGCCTCCCAAGAGCGCTAAGTTTTACGTCTTCAGCCAGACGTAACCCCAATAAGTCAACCTGGATCAATTAAATGATTACCCCACACACTCCCATCCTTATTACCGAAGTACGGATCATATCGTGGAATGAAAGGGTGGAGTGGTGGGCGGGTAAACTTTGGGAATAGAGCCTTGTTCACTGGCCATTGAAAGAGGTCATTAGAGAATTTCAAAATGAATGGCTCCTCTTCCACATCACCCAATTTGGCCTTAGTGGCTTCTTCTTGTAACACATTTTGGGGAGGACTCTCAAATAATGGATTCAATGGGCAATCGATAGAACACTCTAAGTCATGTTCAACAATCAAAGGGGAAGGTTGGTCTAGACATTGTATGAGTGGTGCTTCGGGAACAGAAGGTTCCATTAAGATTGTCGTAGACGGTGACTCCCCAGAGATAGAAGATTTAAAAATTGGTTCTAACGACTCATTCACTTCTTCTTTAATTTCCACCCCTCCTTGCTCACATTCTGCACTATATCCAACCTCATGTTCAAATTGCTGTGCACTCCAAAGGGTTGTAACATTTTGGACATGGTTAGGGGAAAAACATATCCCTTCTTCAACAATTTGGCCCATCGGGTATTGTGGTTGGATAGGTAAAGTGTTTACTTCATTACTATCGCCCCATGCACTACTATAGATCCCATTTAGATTATCCAACATGGACAAGACCTTATCTTCAAAGCTAGGATTCCATGTGGATTGGGTATTTTGGGGTTGGGGCAGTGGTGGTGGAACAGGGCATGTCATACCTTGTAAGGGTGGATTAGTGGTTGGTTCAAACATTGCCCTATTGTTGAGAGTGTGCCAAGAAAAATTAGATTGATCATCCCACCTATGAAGACCTTGGGCCGCACGTACATGATCGCGCACCAATTCCGGATACTCATGGGCCGAAGGGCACTCCACTAGGGTATGGGTAGGGCTTAAGCAAATGGCACATGGTTCCAAAATAAAAGGGGTCGTGGGTTGTAGGGAAGATATGCTACTCCCAAAGTTGGATTGATTTTCCCACCCATGGTTATAAGTATCAAGATATGAGAGACATGGAGGGAATGACACTTCAAAGGAAGTGGTAGTAGGTGTGTGTGAAGAATAATAATTATTAAAGTACATGTATGGGTTATTATGGCTAAATCCATAGGAAGGTGAAGTCATTTTTTTTTCTTTCACCACACAATCACCAACACCATAACCACACCATCACACATTCACAACACAAAACAACCCTAGATATCCACGACTAGTCGATCAACAGTCCTAAATATCGACAACAAGCAAACCTAGCTATTGACAACTAGCACTGCATGCATTCACAGAAATAAAAAGAAAAATATTATAAACATCCAAATCTACTTAAAAAGAAAGGTTGATAGATTGCAAACGAGGGGAAGGAGTGTCCTTTCCAACGTCGGCGAGTTCCAAGTGTCACTATCTGCCTCTCCAAATTGACTCCTACAAAGACAAGAAAATCAAGTATCAAAATCCTACAAAGATAAGTTTAAACTAATTAGAATTAAGTCAAACCGTTACCAAGTCCCCGGCAACGGCGCCAATTGATTGATTGAATTTTCTACTATTTTAACTCGCAATCGCATGAGACTCAGTATAGTCTAGTGTTAACGAGGTCGAACCCAAAGGACTTGGACTGATTCAATTTAATTCTAATGAAAGATTTGATTTTTTTATGAAACTAGTTATAACAGAATGAAAAGTTCTAATTTAACAAAGCAATGAAATTTATGTGAAAATAATATGATGAGAAATATACTAAGACTTCGAATCCACCCAAACCAAATAGCTATCCTCTCCGTTAAACCCGTACAATTCCAAGTGATCAATTATCAGTGCCCCTCTCGAAGTCATGAATAATCGTAATGTGTGCAGCTGATAAGCATAAAATATACACATTTATATGCCTTATTTACCTATTTGCTAGTGTAGTTTTTTTGATAAAACATGGATAAAACGGGTTATTTGTGATTAGGGTAGTAATTAGGGCATTAATAATTAAATTACGCTAATTAACTATTTTAGATGCATTAAAGAATTTAATGAATCATATTTTTATTATGCGTCTAATTTTAGTTTGGTTTTGATTTTTGTAGGTTTGAAAATGCGAATTGCAGATCACTAGCAGACGTGCGCATTAGACGTGTTTTGAAATGCCAAAGCGACCCATGAGTTGATATGACGTGTATTGAAGCATTTGAAACGTTGATGAGCTACTTAAGAGAAGACGTGCGCGAAATTGTAATACAGACGTTCGGATTCGATTCGGCGGTTGAGATCGTTACGACGGGTTTTATTTGATTAAAAGAAAAAAAAGAAGTGAAAAGGATGAAAACCGGATGGTCCGGTTTGGGTCGAAATAAAGAAGTAAAAAAAAAAGGATAAAACGAGACACCCGAACCGGAGTCGGGTGTCGTCGTTCTGAAGGGAAATAGCGCTCGAGCTTCTGCTCGAGCGCCGGCCTGAGATCGTGAAGGCGGAGCACCGGTGTGACAAGGCGGCGGAGACCGGAGCTGTGGACGATCGGGCGGCTCACGACGACCCTGGACTCGAGACGGCGATCTGGAAATGACGGCACTTATAGCGGCGGCGAGATTCACAGCAGACAGAGGTGGGCTCTGTTCGGACGCCGGTGTCGTGCTGATGGCGGCGCTGGAGCAGAACGACGGTGATGGGCGACGATTGGGATAACGATGAAGCGCTGGTGTCGAGCTGGAGAAGACACGGTTGGGCTCGATCGCGATGACTTCGACGGCAAACAGAAGAAATGGTCGCTATATGGAAAGATCTGGATTTGGAAATGTGTATGTAACAGAGCCGAATTGAGAAGGCGTCGAGGCAAATCGAGTTGCAGACTTGTTCCAGTATGGTAAGCTTCTATATTCAGTTCGATTGGAGATGGAAGAAAGGGGCGATTTGGCTCAGTTTCGAAGGGATATATTCGATGATTTCGGCCCTGTTTTGAAGAGGAAAGATCGCATTTTTCTTTAGAAATTTGAACGAAATTTAAATGGAAAGCTGCTGGGTTTAGGAGGGATTGCTGGCATCAATTGGGGCTCTCGAATTGCTATAAAGAGGAGAACTTTTGGGCGAAGAAGGGCGATTTTTCAGGACTGCTCTGGACTGTTTTGAGGACTCTATTTTTGACGAAAAAATAGAGCCTTTTGCGGCTGATTTGAGTCGTGTTCTTCGCTGTGATCTCATCGGGAATTAGAGGAATCGAAGAGGAATTGAGAGGAGAAGGAGAAAGTTAGGTTTTTGGCTTCGGTGAACAGTAACACACGATCTGCTACAGTACCTGCGCTCATGAGGGAGACGATGAACAGTACATCGGGTGAACAGTGAATCTGCTACAGTAACCCGTGAATAGTGTTTTTCAATAGTGTTATCAATGCGATTCTTTTCCAAATCTGATTTTTCTTTTCTCATAAATATGAATAGCTAAATCTTTTGTCAAAGCTAAAGGTGATGTTATTTGATTAGTATTTTTACGTCTATGAAAAAGTGTTTAATGCTTATTTGATTGAATGCGATGTTTTAATAAAGTCATAATCTATATAATTATTTGATTTGTCGTTAACGTAAGGTACGGCGAATGCTTATAATTCCCTGTGATTAGTAGACTGAGCTTGTTAATGATAAATATTCGATCGATATTTTTATGTTACTAGTTATGATGCACGTGAATGAAATATCATCCGATTAGGTCAAATCATTATTTGATTATAATTGAGTAATTGAATAGACGTAGAATATTAATTAAATAATTGATCCTTGAAGCTTTGATATCTCTCATCGATTATCTTTGCCTGCCTTTAGTTAGTTTTAATTGAATCGTTAATCATCATTTTAGTAGTTAATTGAATTATAACTTCTCTGCATAATTTCCTGATAAGAATCTTAATTTGCTAAGCTAAGTAGTGTTTAAATTAGTTAGAATAGAATAATCCTACATCATTCCCTGTGGTTCGACCTCGGATTCACCGAGTATATATTACAATTTGTCAACCTTCTCTTGGGTTAGATCAGCAGCCCTCTCGAACATGCAACTAAACAATTAAATCTAACTTAATTAATCTCCCTCTCTCGAGCAAAGATCAATCATAAAAATGCAATCTTTATTCAATTAATACCTTGGAATTCGCTAAGACCTCTCGAACATTAACAAACCCTTAATTTAATTTCACTAACAATTACTCTACCCTCTCTCGAGCAACAGAATAATCATAGCAAAATATTAAGCATATGGAATAAAAATCACAACTTTAGAATTGCAAATAAGTATTGAGAGTCAACCAATTCAGCAGAGCTTCATCTAGTCTTAGTACAATGAAATTTAGCTAGACATGAAAAGAAGGGAAGAAAAAGCCTGGTTCATTGGATTGGTCGCAGGAATACTATTCACTATTCACTCGGCACTGTTCACGCGCACTGTAGCACTGTAGCACTATTCATCATCTTCTCCGGCGAGACGCGCACTGTTGCAATTTCGAACCAGCACTGTAGCAACTTCAAATCCGACCCAAAATCAGTCCGGCGATCGACTCCTCCTTCCGGCCAAGACCCCACCTCTTGCTCCGACCGAGACCCACCGGAAAGCCTGGCTTTTTCCGGCGAAAATCCGATCGTCAAAGCTCTATTTTTTTCTGTGTTTTTCCGGCGGCGCTGTTTTGGCTCGAGTTCCTCCCTTTCGCTCTGTTTGGCTTCGGTTTTATATGCCTTCCAATCCAAGACCATTCCCCAATTGCAATCAAATCGATTACAATCCTTTCCAGATTGAGCACGCCTCGAATTTTCCATTTGGCAAATTTCCAAATCAAGCACCTTCCTTCTCTGCCAATCGAACTCCTCTGCCGTCGAGACCTGCCGCCGAGGCCCCGCCGTCGCATCTTCTCCGTCGTCGACTGCCATCAGCGCCTGAGCTCGAGCAGAACCGCTGTGAATCATCATCGTCTTGCCCAGGACCCATCTTCTCCGTCGTCGACCGCCATCAGCGCCGCTGTCCATTCCATCCACGCCGATGAAGCTCAGCCCATCTCAGCCCCTTCGCCGGCGTCGTCCAGGCCGCCGTGAACCATCCTAGCTCACTGCCTCGCCGGCTCGCCTCCGTCGACCCAGCGGCCATTCTCCGGCCCCAGCTCAAGCTTTTGCCGGCAAACCCATCAAAACAGAGCATCGCTCTGTAACAGACGAAAGCCCGAGCGCCCGAGCTTCGGCTCGGGCCGGTTTTTTTTATTTCTTTTTTATTTTTTTTTATTTTAACTGAACCGGCACTGAACCAGCCGGTTCAGCGCTCCTTTTCTTTTTTTTTCTTCTTTAAAACCCGTCTTCTTAATCTCCACCGCCGGATCTTCAAAATCCGTTTGACGTGCTCCACTTTTGGCGATCTGCAATTGGACTCTAAAAACCTGCATGAACAAAGTTAAATATAATTTAGACGCATCGTAAATTATAAATCCAATAATTCCAATTAATGCAGCTAAATTAATCAATTAAACACATTTATTTATTAAACTCCTAATTACTCATCTAATCATGATTAACAATTAATTATCCTTACTTCAACTAAAATTACGACTAACAAATAGGCAGAAAGGCATATAAAATGTGTATATTTTATAGATATCAGCTACTAACTCAGCATCAATAGTAGACCTTGTTATCACAGGTTGCTTGGAAGATTTCCGTACAACCGCCCCACCACCTAATGTGAACACATATCCACTAGTGGCCTTAGTTACATTAGAATCTTAGACCCAATTTGCATCATTGTATCCTTCTAATACAGGAGGGAACCCAGAATAATGTAAACCGTAATTTATACTTCCCTTAAGATATCTGAATTGTCATGCCCCAGGATCGCTAGCCTCGATCGGAGTGCAGAAGCCTTCAATGATAGTAACATCTCGAGGCCGAGACCCGGGCACGCGATCGATCAGTCGAATCCACCACTAATTACAGCATCACAAAAGGATGTCTAATGGTCATCCCACAATTCAGTGTATTACAGTATTCAAACATCAATAATAAATATGAAATGAACCTACTTAGTCTTTATTACAGCAAATAAATTTATCAAAGTCAATGAAATATAATCTCAGGTTTATGGCACACGTCAGCCAACCAATTCATAAAGTTTAAATCTAATAAACTAATAATAGCAAATTCTCTAATTCTGTTCACGGCGTCATCAACACCTTCCTGCCACTGTAAGCGTCCTGTCTCAGCCCTATTTTCTGCCTGCATCAGAGGATGCATGAATACTTCATAGAAATACTCAGTAGGATGTAAAAATTCTTTGAAAATAAGTCAACAGGATGAAGAAAAGTATAACAAATGAACAAGTTGATATTCAATGACATCTGGTCTGAACTTAAGGTTTACTTACCTGAAAAGAAAGGTCATTCAACAACGGTTTCCGACTCTCAAGTATAGGGAAAGAATAATAAATAGTAAGACTCTGAACAAACCGTGTGAGGAGAAAATAATCATAATCAAGACTCCGAACATCACACGTGTAAGGAGAAGATAAACAATCATAATACCTCTAGGCATCAAAAGTGTAATGAGATTCAATTTATGCTCGCTGAATATACCAACCATGTGGCTACTTACCAGAATCACCCTAGAGATTCTCCCTTCGGAACCCGACCATGCGACTAGGATGCTGGCCCCATCAGTGCTTACGAACACAATGAGCGGAGACTGCAAACCTTCTGTAATATCATACAGTCTAAACGTATATATATGCTTCTCTTCGGGTAAGGAAACCATGTTCCAAAAATATCAGAGATCACCATGGATCTAGCAATGGTTCGTGAGCATACTATGATTCCACCTCGGAGAGATCCTCGCAAGGTCTCTAGTGGAGAAATAAGTCAATGTCAAGTTGGACAATGATTTAATCAACAACAGAGGTCTCAACTTTCTGAAACTCGGGGTAACTTTTACCACTAGTGACTCACTCATGGTGTACGAATAAAACATCAAGGTTTCTCATCAGAGTATGACTCACTTCAGGAGTAACAAGGAGATTTACACATCTCAGATAATAAAAGACTCAACATAGGAGTATAGATCAACATTTTAATATCTTTGACACATACTTTCATGCACAGCCATAGATAGGAACATTCCCAAAAATAATAGAGTTTATAATATATGAATCCAAAGTTAAGAATTAGAATTGATTTTAGATAGTTTGATTTCCAAATGGAACTTCAAACCGACACCAAACGTTTGTTTGAAAACAGAAATAGTAGGTTCACTCGGTCATAAAGATTCACCCATACTATTGTTCTCGTTAGTTATCCAAACTTACTGTGATAATCCATATTCAGTAGTGTAAAAAATAGTAATAGCACTATAATTCTTCTTATACAATATCTCATAGTCATATTCAAGTATTAGTGTTTTACCCTCAATTACAACACACTGTCTTTTGTGTAACAACCCCCTTTCCGACTGCTCTCATAGTCTGTACAGTTGTACTTGTACTCTGAAATTTTTACTGATATTATCCTTATATGTCTAATTTCTAACCCCACTGATGGTTTATTTTTCTAAATTTTTCTATAATTAGTTATGATTTAATTAGTACTGACTGTCGGCGCAAAAATAGTACTGGCCGATATGATAATTCTTAATCATACTTAAGTATTTCGTATGTTAATAAAGTATTATCGGACTTAATTACTCCCATCCTAGGTTCATTACAAATCTTAGAATCTTCTGGAAGTACTTAATTACACACTTTTATCATGTTTCTTACCATACATAACAGTCTTAAGTAATTACCCTTGGAATAAGGACTTTTAATTCAAGACAACAATTGTGACCACTTGAACCAACGAGATTAAGGAATAACAGGACAAGTCTAGAACTTTTGACATCAATATGATCAATACAATATCATACATGGATATATACACTCCCATCTAAGGACTTTAGCATGAAAGCATTAAGAATCACATCAACAATAATGGATAACATATGAAATCATGTATCATCAAGTTCTATTTGATCATATCAATATGTATATAATAATATAAATGAACAACACTCATATATGATAAAAAAAAGCAAGGGAGATGGGAAAAACTATCCTACTCTTAGTTTCACAAAAATCTCGCCCTTTAACGCGTAGTTCACCTCTTTCGCTTCACAGAATCACAACAATGCCTCCGCTCCAAGATTTTGAAGAAGACTCACGTCAAGAAGAGGCTTAAAATGAGGGTGAATGTGGGTAGGAGAAAAGAAAAAGCATTAACCTTCTCAAACTAGGGTTTTGGCATGAATAGCACAAACTATCCCTTCTCATGTGTTTATATAGAGTTTCTATGATTTCTTTTCTAATGCAATCTTTCCTTATAATGATCTCATTCTCCCAATAGGAATTTTTTAAAATCTCAATATGGACATCCACTCCAAGTTTGGTTAGGATTTGGTATTTTTTTCCCAAGAAAATCCTCACAAAATACGCAACTTCTGTATTGGAGTCTTGCCGGTGCGATCGATTGCAACCACAAACGATCGATTATGGCAGTTTTTTGCGCGATCACAGTACTTGTGATCAATCATTCCCGGCGGTGATCAATCGTTGTATCCCCTACGATACATTCCGGTACTTACGATTGATCGTCACTTGAGGTGATCGATCGTGTTCAAATTTTTAAAAGCTCATCTTTCTATTCCGAACTCCAAATTGCAAACAGTAGGTGGCGTTGGAAAGCTTTCTTTGCGCTCTTTAACACCAAATTGCGAAACACAACAAAACAATCTAAATAAGCATCAAAAACTTCTATTTTTAGATCAACTTCCTAAAATATCATTTTCAGTAAACATACCAATTTTTTGGGTGTTACATGAATACTCTCTCAATGGCAATCCAATGAGATTCATTCGGACTCTTAGTGTATCTACTTAGTCTTCCCACAACATAGGATATATCCAGTCTACTACAGTCTTAAAGAATATTTCATCATCGGACTCCTTAATAGTATTAGGTGCATAATCTTGACGATCATACCCAATTACTAAAAACCGATATGCTCTACTGTTTTGTGCATAACCAATAAAAACTGCATCATAAGTTTTCGAACCTAGCTTATCCATCTTCACATTTGGGACTTTCACTTTTGTAAGACATCCTCAAACCTTGATGAATTTTAAGCTTGACTTTCTTCCTTTTATTAGTTCATAAGGGGTTGTATTTTGTCCTTTATGAGACGCACAGTTTAAAATTACACATGCAGAAAGAATCGTTTCTCCCCATAAATTCTTCGGTAAACCCGAAGAGAAAAGCATAGAATTTATCATATCGAAAAAAGTTCCATTCTTTCTTTCTATCATACCATTAGGTTGAGGAGAGTAAGGCGTTGTGGTTTTATGTATTATTCTATGATCTTCACAAAACTTATAAGATTTAAGAGAACAATATTCCTCACCTCGATCAGACCTAAGTCTTTTGATCCGCCTCTTAGTTTGATTATCAACCTCCATTTTATAAATCTTAAACTTCTCAAAAGCCTCATCTTTAGATTTTATTAAGTACATATTATAAAATTTAGAATAATCATATATGAATGTGACGAAATATCTCATTCCACCTCTAGTAATTAATCCATTTAAATTACAAATATCTGATGAATTAAATCAAGCAAACATGATGTCCGATCAATAGATCTATATGGTTTCCTAGGTTGTTTAGCTTGAAAACATATTTCACCTTTATTAAGAGTGTCACTACTTAATTTTGGAATCAGGTCAAGATTCATCATTCTCTTTACTGTTTGTGAACTCACATGTCCTAGTCTCATATGCCACATATAAAAAGAATCAATATAGCAAACCATAGGATCCATAATATGAAATAAATAGTTATTACAAGAAATTATATTGAGTTTAAACAAACCATCACACACATAACATTCACAAATAAGCGCACCATGTTTAGTTATTACAACTTTATTTGATTCAAACACTAGTTTAAAACCCTCTCGACTAAGAAGTACTCCACTAACAAGGTTCTTCCTCACACTAGGCACATGTAAAATATTATGGAGAGTCAATGTGTTCCCCGATGTAAACCGGATATCCACAGTCCCAACTCCATGGACTCTAGCTTCAGAAGAGTTACTCATCGTCATTGTCTGTTTCTTTACTTCCTGATAGAAAGAAAAAGAAGAAACATCAATACCGATGTGAACGGTAGCCCCTGTATCAACCCACCAATCAGTAGGTTCACATGCTAAGTTAATTTCACATTTAGTTAATACTAACCCGTCATATGAAATAACCATGTTAGCCTGAGCGGAAGATAAAACTTCACCGTTGCTATGGTCCTGGCCCTTACTCTCCCTACACTTGTTTGCAAAATGTCTAAGCTTTCCACAAACCCAACAAACCTTTGACTTCTTGTCCTTTTGGATATTTGAACTAGGTTTGATAGGACGATTCCTATTTTTCTTATTTTTCTTCTTATATCCATAGGACTTGGGTTTCCTTTCAACTAGATTGGCTTGAGCACTATCATTAGCCCCAAAAGAGGAGCCTTGAATGAGTTTAATCTTGTCCATATGCTTCTCTTCAATCTGGATAGCCACCATTAGATCATCAACAGACATAATGTCCCGTTTGTGCTTCAAGGTAATTTGGAAATCCCGCCATGAGATGGTAAATTGTCGATAAGCGCTGGAACTTGAAGCCTCTCGTCAACGGGAATACCTTTCTCAATGATCTTAGTAACCAAATTCTGAATTTCAACTACCTGATCTTTAACAGACTTGTCATCAACCATCTTGTAGTCAAAATATTCGCCTATAACATATTTTTCTTCCCCTTCATGCTCTTTTCCAAATTTCTTTTCAAGGATATCCCATAATTCCTTAACAGATTTAGTATTCACATGCAAGTCATATAACTCATTGCTCAAAACACTCAAAATCTGTCCATGACATAATTCATCATCTTGTTTAAACTTTTCACTTTCATGAGATTTAGCACTTTCAGTAACTTCAAGAGAACTTGCAGTTTTATCAGACTCAGATGAAACAGGTTTCTCACCTATAGCATTAGAAATGACATAAAACACATTCAGTTGTGTTAACCAAACTTTCATCTTTGTTTGCTATCTCATAAAATTCTTTCTATCAAATTTTTCAGGATTCAGAGATTTGTCAACACCCATAATTGCAGTACTCAATCAACAAGATAATATCTGTTTCAAGATTGTTGTATCAATAATTATAAAATGGGCAAGAGTACCACCAATACCACCAACTCGTTTGACGAAAACTCCACAAAAATATCGTAAACAACTAGAGAAATGATTGGATTCGAGGCGCGTTAAACGCTATCCTTTAAATAGATATGCCGCCCTCCGTGCACATGCTTTTACTGGCGATCCGCACTCGAGATACAACGAACCACTCCGTTGGTCTAAAGTTGTACTTCAAATCAGACCAACACGAACTCAATCGGAGGAGATGCTATTGTTCAATGATTGGAGAGATTTAGAGAGAGAGTTTTGGAGAGTTATTTTTCTATATTTATTCTCTATTTTGATTTCTATTTATGAGGGATATCAAATAAGTAATTTCTAGAATGAAAGGACGCAACTTTTGAAGCCAAAACTGCAATTTCTGGATGATAACCGCCAGTGCGATCGATCGCTTCCAAAGGTGACCGATTGTGCCTCATATTTGCAAAATCACAGTACTTACGATCGATCACCTAACCCATGTGATTATTAATTCAAGTCAACATTTTTTTTTCCAACACTTTTTTTTTCTTTTGGGGTTGCATGTTGTGACGTCAGGCAGTACCTTGTGATCCTTACGGGTCACAACATTGCATTCCATGCGCAAATATTTTGCAGGTGCACAGAGCTGCAAAATATTTTTATTTGCTATTAACAACATAATCATGCTTACATGAGCCCAGAATTACACATGTCAGCATCAGCCAAAATGATCTGAACCGTTCGATTTTGATCCGGCAATAGGGCCACTTAATACAAATACAATGGGCAGGTAGGTTAGAATCACCACGCAGCTCCGTGCGCTGGTGGAACATAAACTGACGGGTCGATTACCTCGGGTCCTGCTGACATGCGTAAGCCGGACTCGATAACTTTTTTCCGACAAATTATACCTTCTGCGTTTCTACTAACTATCGACTATCACTCTTCATCAAAAATTTCTTAAGAATATGTGAATGTTGAAAATTCCCATACAATTTTGATGCATTAGAGATTAACGTCAACAGTTTGCATTTTAACTCCGTAGAAGGTAAAGAGGTCACCCACTTTGGCCTTATTAAAGGAGAGTAAAGCACCCAGTACAAAGTACAAACTGTGAGTGGGTACGCCCCTCGATGTATGTCTACTAATTATCCAGGAGAATCGTTTTCAGGGCACGTGGTAGAGAGGTCCGGTGGATGTTCTACATGTTAGACGTCAAGATCGGAGTACGCAGTGATTCTACCACTAGTGTATGTGTCAAAAACCTGAATGAGACTATCTACAAGACACTCGGTGCAACGACTTTATTGGATAACTTCTTGGGAGGAGCGCAAATGGTGAAAAGACAGTCATTGACGACGCTGCGGCCGGGCAAGAGGGGATTGAGCTTGATGTTCTCGAGGCTGCTCCGGCGCTCGTAGAGGTTGAAAGATGGCCTTTTCGGCCTCCCTGTCTTGATGGTCTGGTTGGAGACCTTGCCGGGATCATGGGCTGCGCCGCCGCCGTAGTTGGTGACAATCTAGACAACTTGCTTGATATACGAGACGAAGGTGGTGGAGCCATAACTGTTGTTGTGAAACGCGTCGCTTTTGTGAAACGCGTGGCATAGAGTGGTTGTTGGAGTGGGAAGCCAAAAATAACGAAAGCAAAGCAAAAATAGGATGTAAAAACTTGTGGCAATGAAGGTGGCAAACCGAGATAAAAAGGGGGAAGCCAAGAAAAAAGGAAGCAGCAAGAAACGGGCTTAAGCTCCCCACACATGTGACAACCATCCCTCAACAGAAATCTACCATTAATTTCAACCACATCAACCAAAAAAACACCCTCACTAATCCCTTCCCCAACCCCTTTCTCTCTCTCTCCTTTTCCTCTCTCTCCCTCCTTCACAAAGGAAGGGCAGGGACCAGGAAAGCCTTACAAACAACAGAAACAAGATTAGCTTTGTGTTTTTAGTTGTTTCAATACTTGGCTGTGGCTGGTGAGTGCTTTGATCATTATAGTTTGGTTATTGTTGTCATAATTTTGTTGTTGCATGGCTATGAGGGTGTGCTTGCTTCTGGCCATGCTGGCCCTGGCCGCGGTGGCCGAGGCCACAATGTTCTCGATGGATGTCGATAGCACTGCCGAGCAGTGGGAAATTACGCATTTCGGACGTAATGATATGGAGGCTGGTTCGCGGACTTGTAACGGGCTGGTCGGCGAGTGCATTGACGTGGAGGAGGAGATGATGATGGAGTCGGAGATCAGCCGGCGGGGTCTGTTTGCCCGCGGGCGACGATTCATCAGCTACGCCGCGCTCAAGAAGAACAGGGTCCCTTGCAACCGCCGCGGCCATTCCTACTATAACTGCCAGAGGAGAGGGCGAGCCAATCCTTACCGGCGTGGGTGCAGTGTCATCACCAGGTGTGCTAGGTTCACCAAGTGATCAAGAAGAACCAAAAATGAAGAAAAAAATGGGAGCAAAAGAATTTAATCATCTTTTTTGGTTCTGGTTAATCTCAATAAGTGGGAATCGTCGTGGAGAGTTTGGAAATGGACCATGGTTATAGTCCCCAAGATTGACACTTGTTCCTTCTCTAAAATATGATCAAGACATTTTTATATGTTTACGGTACTCTTTTTTTAGTTATTTTTCTATGATTGATCAATGCGTGTGTTTCTTTACATTTAGAAACAATAACAAGATCTCTCTATCTCTGTCTCCGGTGCTGAACTATCTTTGCTACGAATCTCTCTTATGTTGTGTGATGGTAATATATTTGATCTATTATATGTTTACCAGGATCAGCCTTCTGTAGTTTTTTTTCTATAAATGCCTTATGTAGCTTCTTCTCCAGAAAATTTCAATGTTTATGGATCAGTCATCAGTGTATATCTCTTTGGCTCGTCTTGGCTCATATCATTAAATAAGAAGAGGAAAGGCAAGAAATTTTTTGCATGACATATACCTTCTTTCGGGTAAATATACATTAGTGATGGCAACCTTCCTAGCCTTTTACCTATTTGCACTTCCTTTAATTTGACACAATTAAATGTCAGTGGATCGGTACTATTATACGTTAACAGTAAAATTCAATCACAGAAATTATGTTAAATTCTTCCTAACAATGCCGTAAATTATCCAATATGGGTTTCTTGAGTGGATATACATTTGACATTTAGGGGCCGGGGCGTGATTATTGCAAAAATATCCAGACTGGATATTGGATATATACTGTAGCATCCATGTGGATTTTTACATCCAGCTGAAAATATATAAAATATCCAGATGCTACAGTGTAGCAAAACATCCCATCTGGATGTTTTGCTTTTAATCACGCCCCAAACGGCCCCTTAATTAGGAAATATGTTAGAAAAGTTTGACCACCATAAAAAAAGCTGTTGATTCGCAATAGTTATTGCTTAGTTTATTCACGGATTTATTAGTTTTATATAATTTTAAAAAAACATGGCCTTTGTTTATTTTAATCAATTTTGATGTTCAGCGAAAAGTCAATATTGTTCATTAACTTGAATAAACTCAACAAAAGCTGAACAATTTAGATAATATCAGTAAGATTTAGATAGCGTACAAGCGTAAATTTCATGCAAAAAATAGAAGGGATTATTAATACATACCTACTTTTGAGTGTTCATGGAGAGCTTTTGATTTCTTTTTTGGAGCTCCCGTTATATGGGTTGTACATGTTAATTATTTATAGCATTGGACCACCCTACATTGAAAACCATTCAAATCAGGCAGAGACCAGTGTTTATGCCCTGGCCCCCGCGCTGTCACTGCCTAAGTCTTACATATATGTCTTCACGTAAACCAGCAACCCCATTCATTTATTTATTTATTTATTTTTTTTGGGGGGGGGGGGGGGAGGGGGGAAGGTGCAACAGATGCCTAACATCCTAACGTTAGGCTCCGGAAATGGAGGTACCGATATGAATTGTCATTTTTTGACCTTTTTATATAAACCAATTTGACTGTTTTTCTTTGCGTCCTTTTCAGCCATACACGACACTGCCACTTAATAATTCAAGCTGTAGTTGATAACAAAAGAAAAAGAGATATTTCAACTACGTCTGCAAAATTTGCATCACAAAGCATTGATACAGAAAATAGCACTTGATACAGAAAATTCAAAAGGAAACACATATAGCACTTGATTACTGATCGAAATTGCTGGATGTTTACTTGGCGAGCTCTCCAAAAGCTACCAAATGCACCGGTGGAACTACTGCTGTGATGACAACCATGTGTCGGAGACACTACTAGCGATATAATCAACTCCTTTTACCATTCTTTATCAAAAGAACCACCATCTCCGGCGCCTCGTGCTTTTCTGAATGTAGGACACATTTACAATTCAGGAACATTCGAAAATAATTTTTGCTAACGACCAGATAGTCTGATTATTTGCAAAGCCCTTATATCAATAGCGCATTAATAAAATCATCGAGTCCTACCGTCCCACCACAAATCTGCAGTATTAGGACTCATTAGGTTTCCAGGTTGTTTTACCAACTGGCAAAGCCCGTAGAAAACGTAAAGCTGGCTGGATCGGTTCGCTACACTATTCTTCCACCTCTTCCCAAATTCATTCTAATCTGCCATCTTCTAACTTCCCTGCTTTCTCTCTCTCTCTTCTCCGGCCCTTGTCATCTCATCATTGACCCACGACTGATACAGGTTGACTCATTTCGTATGTCATACTGAGACAATGCCCACATAAAAAATTCTACAACCTTGGTCAAGATATCCCATACTCTTTGGCTTATTCCAGTCCGCAGGTTTTATTATTTTCCAGCTATCGGAACCCAACATCAAGCCTAATTCGTTTTTCCAATTAAAGAAGCACCTGACTAATGAAGTCAGAGACCAATTGTTCTAGGAAGCATATTTATTTAACGTAACTCCAAGAAACTTCATATGAAGACTGCTAGTTGCCATGTTGGTGTATATTCCAACTATTTCTCCATTTGTAGGGCACAACTCAAATATACTGGCAGGAGAGAAAGTGAAGTTAAAAAGATTGAGAAAGATGTATACCTTCTGTTCTTGATTCTGCGACTGTATAATTATAGGCTGTGGCAGAATGCCAGTGTCTACTGTATGAATGTAAGGCTTCACTTTCTCTTCCAATAGCTCATTCAACTGAAACCAAGAATTAAGTAGTGATAAAATATGATATTACGGAAATCATCTTTATCCAAGGTAGATCAATTTGCCACACTCTTTGTTTCGTCGGCCTCAACAATACTATATATTTCATGGGAATCCAAGATCACCTACTCGATCCCTACCTTGTCTTCTCGCCACTTGGTCTCCCATTGGGCATCCAAAATTTCATCAGCCATTTCTCGTTGAGCATTGAGAAGAATCGTCATCTCGCCTAATTTTTTTGGATCCTTGAGTTCCTCTTTAGACCATGAAGATTCATTCAGAGGGAGATTCAACTCCTGCCAAATTTCTTATATAAGTTGATAGCTAAAACTATACAATTGTATGCTCATTTTATTATATCAGCAAAATGGTGAGACAGGTAAACTATGAGTTGAATAGCTAAAGAGAGAGGAAATATGCACGAGATCTTACACCCCAATTATCTGGTCTTGGAGGGACCTCAAGCTTCATAACTTCTGCTTGTAGTGCCGTTTTAGCTTTGTAATAAGGGATGTTCTTGACTATAACTGGATCCTCCTTGGCACGAACTGGATCTATAGAGATGAGGGCCTAGTAACAAGGATTGAGCAGTTTGAGCTTAGAAACTCCAGTGCATCTTGAACCAAATTACCATTAAGCCACAAAATAATTCGAGATTAATACATGAATGATTAATTCTATAAATTCAAAATAATTAGTTTGATGCATTTGTATTATAGAAACAAAGAAAAATCGCATGTATTTGGATTATTTAAAACAAAGACAAATTGCACAGCCTATTTTACAACTCACTTCTTGTAACTGCTCCCATCCAGGTTTTCGCTTGGCGACCACATCACGAAGCTGATCATAGCGCATATTCTCCTACATCAACAAAAAAAAGTCCATTGACATTCCATTGTATAAAAGAATATAAAAAAAAAGAAAGTAGCGGCAAAAAGACACTCATCACCTCATATGTCCACCAAATTTTTTGTTTTACTTCATCATCATAGTTGAAACCACCAACAATTTGTGGCAAAGTAATTAACCAGAATGCAGCAATTTTTGGATCTCTCATGCTTTGAGCAATATTCTGAACTACGAAAAGATAGATACTTAAATTATTAGACATTACAAAGAGGATTAATTACAACATGAACCAATATTTGCTAACAAAGAAACTGAGGTTAAATCTGAAGGCAACTATATGTTATCCGCAGTACTTGCCTCATAGGGGTACTCCATCTTCCTAATGACATTATATGCTTTCCATGGCGGCTCCATTATCTGAATAAGCACATTAAAAATACATTATTTTGATAACCAAAGTGAAAATCTGAAAAAGAAAATTTCATATACAATTAGGAGAAAACAGATTCAACTGGGTTTTGCATTGTTTACAAATTAGTTTTCAATATTTTTGTTAGGTCAAAATCAATTGTAAGATTTCATAGAAAATTGTAAACCCATAAATTTTTAAAGTTCGTCATTACCAGCACCTAAGATTAATATGCTAAAAAGAGTCACAAATCATTTTCTAAAAACAAGCTGTTACCCTATACTATCATTCCCTTCTCTTTATTTGTGAATTTCCCAAGCAATTTGATGAAATCTACATTAATAAGAGTAGGCTTTCTCATCTTATTAGATATAAGAGCAGATATTTCTAGATCTACTAATCTGACATTCACATCATGATATACACATGAAAAATATTAAAAGCAATAGCTTTGAAACAAAATATAAAAAGACACTCAATGACTCACATCATCAGCAGAAATCCTGACTTGCAACTTATCCTTACATTCAGGACAGCCCATTACACCCTGCAGCATTAAGGATTGCTTCTCAGAAACATACAAAGAATGATTAGCTCCTATACTACAAGTGGGTTAATCAGTTAGCCATTAAAGAGGAGTTGACATTAGAAAGTGGTCATAGAATGAGAGGACACAAATCAACTCTCCCCACACAACCATCAAAAAGTACAAGCGGGTTGCCTGATCATTGGGCTAAAATCAGGATAATATTATCAACAACCAAAATGATCTCTATATTTTAGATTTTGTATATCCTCAGATAGCTGGGATAAGGTGTATCATGTACGGCAATGATATAGGCCTAAAAAAAGGACAATAACTATAAAAGAGGGACAAAAGCTTACAGAACCACTGCAAGTTGGGCAATCTTTAGAAGGTAATGGCACAGCAAGGTCAAGTACAGCAGGAAGGTGAACAAGTTCAGCCCTATCTTCTGCAATGGCTTCTGCAACACATTCAGCAGTAGCTTTCTCTCCACTGTGAAGAAGTATTGTGCAAATTAAAACAATAGTTGCCACCTGACCAGCATATAGCAATCTAAAGAACAAAGAAAATCAGAAACGGAATGCCACCTTCTCAGGGTATAATTTTTTACTTGATAGTGAACTGTTCCCTTCCCTTTGCACATTGTGCATCGCAGCGCCTGCCATCCGTTACATGTCCCACAATTCCTACACAATACATTATCTCAAAATGCCGAAATGCATCATCTAGATATATATAGTTACAGAATCGCAGTTGGAAATTAAGTAGATACAATCTGAAGCCACATGCTCTTAACATGACACCACCACCAGCACTAGGTGTTCATATGCTCTTAACATGACACCGCCACCAGCACTAGGTGTTCATATGCTCTTAACATGACACCACCACCAGCACTAGGTGTCAAGGTAAGGAACATGTTCACTTTATGGCACTATCTTGACAATTGTCAAATGAAAAAAAATGACAATCAAATTAACTGAAGTGAAAAAGGAAGCACCTCTGACATAACACTTTTTTTCCTAGCTCCAGGGCTATGTCATATGTACCAAGAGTAGCAACTGCCTGAAGCCCACCCACATGGGAACGATAATTAAAAACAGAACAGAGGCATCAAAAGCCAAAAGATTTCACTGCAGAGGAAAAACCTGATGGAGAGATAGCATAAAAGAACCATATAGAAGACATAAGCATGTCTTTATGTTCATCCCCTAAATTCGAGATTAATCTTACTTTCTGCTTTTGAAGATGTTAGATAAATTTTTCCTTAAAAGTTGGTTATGTTGGCATGATTAAGAAGATCAACCAGACTTCTAGAAATTAGAAAACCAGGCCGCATGACATTAGTCATTACAGCACAACTAACAAATAACTCCATTCAATAAAGTGAAATAACATGAAAAGTTTTACAGAAGCCATCTCAAATAAGGGATGAGATAAGAACAGAGAATGCAGATTTGATCAACCAAAGGAACTAAGATGAAAAGGTCATCCCCATTATGTTTAATAACTGTGTTGGCTAGGCTTTCCAGCAAAAGAATCAGCCTTTCGCTTACTATCAGAACATGGAATGGATGCCATTGAGGACAAAGCAGCTAATCTCATCCATAGGCAGCCTAAGCTCCCACTGCCACAAAGATGGCCCAAGGCCCATTCAAGCATGTAGAAATAGCGCAATCACCAATTACCAGAGTAATGAGTGTTATAACATTCTTCAAAAACTAAAACTCAAGGAAGCCGACCTCTATTTTTGCCCATGACCTGCCACATGAATTCCTTTTGCACAACTCTTCCTACTTGTCCATCATGTTTAGGCTTTTCTTATTTTAGAGGAAAATTAAATTCTCTATGAAGAAGCATGTGTGGAACATCAGGAAAAAAACCTCATATGTGAGCAAAATGTCTTGAACAAAACCAGAAGTTGGTACTGCACCACAAACATGACAGAAAACTTGGAAAGCACCTTATGCAGTGATTGTATGTTCATTCATCCATACTTACTTACAGTGGGAACCATGTAGTCCCCTTAAGTTTCATTTTTTGTTGTAGATGGGACCATGTGGCCCCCATGCTCTCTTATCCCACTCAACACTTGATCAGCTGATGGTTAAGGGCTGTTCCATGTGACCTTTCTTCATATGATTCACACTTGACATGAAGTGTGACCACGGTTAAAAGTCAATCATTCTCTTTTCTTGCTTCTGATTTCTTTTTTCACTACAAACCTGAAACCTTCTCTAATCAAACTCTACTCCCTCATCTGTCAGCTCTTATTGTATACTCCCACTATCCTATTTTGGGCTTTGCTAGGTTCCCTAGTTTCACCTCCCCACCCTTAGCCTTCTCTCATGCGCCTTCTTTTCGTTCTCGGGTCTTAGCTATCTCCACCTAATACCTTCTTCCTAATACTCCAATTCAATTAAAATGTATACTGGCTGCCATCTGTTTAAGCTCCTTTACAATTAAGAGCTTCAAAAAGACCTTTCTCAAAAATGCAATTTACATTGTAATAATTATACTCATATTCTTTGTTTTTAGTTCCATTGAACCTACAAATGCTGACATGCTAATAATTACTCCCTCCGTCCTTTGAAGACTGTTTGCATTTGAAAAAGCACGGGTCCATCATTACATGGCTGACTTTGCTCCCTCACGACCAAAAACACAGAAGAGGTGCAAAACTGTGTTTTTTGTGTGCGGGCCTTCAGAGTCCAATAAAGTTTACTCATACTAATGCAGACAGTCTTCATTGGACGGAGGGAGTATAGAAGAAAGCCTCTTTGTATTAAGAACAAATGCAAGTAGTTGAATTGCATTGGTTCAATACTTCTGCCCTGAAATGCTCTCACTTTCCTAACATTCGTAGCAAAATTTAGAAACTTTTTAGCCCCTTTCTTGCTTTGATAGATGTATCACATGTAAAAAGATAAAAAACCAGACATAACAACTTCTTTTGATATCTTAAATTTCATTGGAGCATAAACTCAAACAGCTAGAAGGCAAGAAACAAAGCTTAGAGAGAACCAGAGATTACAAAGATTGCAGAGAAGGAGAGGTCGGAGATGAGCTTGGGCACGCCGAAGCCACGAGGGGCAGAGCCGGCGATGTCGTAGGCGAGGGTGAAGGGGGAGAGGACGATCTTGACGGGGAGCTCCAAGAGGTCCATCAGGTCCTGCCCGTGCCGCGCCGAGAACATCTTCCACTGCACGTCGGCGTGCTGCTTCAGCGCCCTCATCATCCTGTCCGTGCCTTTCCCCATTACCGCCGCCGGCAGGGGAAGAGCTCTCCAGGAGGCAAAGGTCACAGCGGAGAGAGCTCGAGGATAAAGCTGTCCGGGTGGGTTGTAAAAATGACAGGTCGGAGGAGGGCAGGTAAACTGTGGGGCCACTTAAAATCAGACTCATCTATTTTGCACATCCGCTTGGCTCAAATGCATCAGAGTGCGTATCTGCCCGCTGTATTAATTGCTAATGCGCATTGCCCGATCGAATTTTGATCACCTGCAGTATCAAACAACGCGCGCACGGGAAATTATCAGTTAAACCAGGTGGACCATCTCGGCTTTATTCCCACTTTACACAGCCATCAATCTCTAGGATCCGTATGAGATGAAAGTCTTACATGCAGTTTTGAAACGTATGAACTACCTAAATGGATGTCAGCTCAATCGGATGCAAACGACCGTTTTGAAACGCATAAGCTTTACAAAATTATTATGAAGCTATGCAACTAGTAATTGATCGTTAAGTCTAACAATGCCCTCTTGATCAAACCCAAGATAAAATTGTCAAGTTATATTTACTCAATGAATCCAAGTGTCGAACTACAAGAAATTATGTAAAATTAATCTATTCTAAATTAAACTAAAAACTATTTCGATCTAGTTACTGTTTAACATAGCAAATCAGATTTTTTTATCAAGGAATAATGTAAAGAAATTGTAATTAAATTAACTACTAAATTAAAACTATGATTAAAGATCAGTTGGATTCAACTAGAATCAGGCAAAGAGAATCAATAAAACAGCATTAAGGCTTCAAAGATCAATTATTTAACCAACACTCTATCTCTATTTAATTTCAACACAATTAGATTGAAATAATGATTTAACTTAATCGAAAAATATGGCATTCAAATTCAGTATAACAATTAACATAATGACTGATTGGCATTCATAATTTAAGAACCATAGTCAAATAATCACAGGGAGTCATAAACAGTAGCCGTACCTTTCGTTAACGACAAATCAAACAACTTTATAGATCATGACTATATCAAAACATCTTCATTCAATCAAGTAAACAATAAAAACATCTCTTCCATAGACATAAAAGTATCAATTAAAGCTTCGCCTTTAGCCTAAAAAGAAATTAGCTAATATGTAAATATTATGTGTTTATCACCTCTCCACAGTATGTTCTCCTATAACACATGAAATCGTGGGACATCTTGAATCTTTGAACTTAGGAGGAGTGTTATATGCTTCAAAATTGAGATAATTTGTTTAATGAGAAACACTCTCTTGTGTATATTTAACTTTCTTTTCTGAGTGCACATGTCTTTCAAAAATCTTGTATAAGCGGGAACTTGCTTCATTGCTTCATTGCATCAAGTAATGGAATATTAACTTGAACTTTCTTAAAAAATTTCATTGCCTCATTAAAGTTGTTCCTTTGCAATATATTTGCAAGTCTTTAGGAAAAGGATGTTTTGGGCACATAAGGTGGCATATAGTTAGACTCAGGAGATGAAGAAGCTTCTAAGCTCTTCTTCGGTGTAACATGACTAGCGTCTGATCTAGTAGTGCTCCCTTATTCCTCACCCTCTCTAACAATTGCTTCTATGTCAGTCTTAGGTGATTCTACCTTGTTGTCAATATATTTGTCACTCCTAAGTGTAGTTATGGTTTTAACTTGCTCCGGAGATTGGACTTGACAAGAATTGGAGCCCACTTCAAATTGTCCTTTGGGATTTATTATAAGTTGACTATGAAACCTACATTTTTCCCTCTCATTTAATGCAGAAGCAAATTGACTCATCTGAAGTTCCAGCTTCACAATTGCTTGCGAGTTGGCATGTAAAGAATATTAAGAATCTCTTTGAAATTGTAGAGAGCTTTGCATAAACAACTTCAGGGTATCTTCAAGAGATGGTTTCTTGAGTTGTTTAGGGAATGTTTGAACTTGTTGAGGGTAAGACTATTTGGGAAGGTTCCCTAGTGATCCTCATTGATGTGGTCCTTTGGACCATGAAAAATTGGGATGTCTAGCCCAACCTGGGTTATAAGTTTCAGAATATGGATAATTGTCAGGTCAAGGGAAGGCATTGACAACATTAGCCAGATCATTAACGTATTCCACTCCAGAGTTGTTAGAGGGACAATTTTGTGTGACGTGAGAGGGGTTAGAGCAAATAGCATACACATTGACATGTGATAGCATCTGGGGCCTACCAGCAGACATCAATGCATCAAACCGTTGTGTCAAGCTATCTATCTTGGAAATCATATGCGTACTATTGTCCACCTCATATACGCAACCTTTCTTTTGAAATGTCCTCTCAACTCTACTTGAGCAATCCCATTGCTGAGAATTTTCACATAGAGTCTCAATGAAATCTCACGTTTCTTCCGCACTCTTCATCATAACTAATCCACCACTAGCGGCATCAACCATTCGATGGTTCTGAGGTGTTAAACCGACATAAAATAATTGAACTTGTAGCCACTTTAAAATCCCATGGTGTAGACACTTGAGAAACAAATTCTTCCATCTTTCCCAACACTCATTAAAGTGCCCACCCTCCTTCTGCATAAAATTTGTAATTTCTCTACGAAGGGCATGAGTTTTATGAACAAGAAGAATTTGTTCAAGAATTTTTCAGATAATTGATCCCAACTCCTAATTTTTTCAACTTCTAAAGAGTTCAACCAAGTTTCGCCTTATCTTTCAAAGAAAAGGGAAAGAGGCACAACCTATGGATTCATCATAGGTGTCAAGGAACTTTTTGACATGATTATACAGATCTTTTTTTATTAGAACCATAGAATGTGGGTAAAAGTTGAATCACCCCTAGTTTGAACTCAAAGTGGTGTACCATGGTGAGTGGCAATACTATGCAAGAAGGTGAGTTGAATTGAACGGGGGATGGATAATCTTTTAATGACTTCCTCACATTCTCATTTTCTATGTTACCTAGTTCATTTTTTATATCCATTGTTTGTTTTAATCTTGCTTTGAAGGTTCTCTCAATTTCAGGGTCAAGAGGTGCAAGCTTTTCATCCAATGACAGATGACCAAGCATATATTAATTAACACAACTGAAGACTAAACTAATAAAACTACTAGTAACAGAGAAAAGGTAAAAAAAAAATAAACAATTGTAATTTTTTTAGTTTTTTTATTTGTTCTAAAGGAAATTATTTTTTCAAACAAGTGCAATCTAATTAAAGCATGCAATTCTATAGGGTTCAGAGAAGGTAAGCAATATCAATCATGCAAATTTGAGTTTAGTTATACTTCTCCGAATTGTAGACTTCTCAAATTTGTGAAGCTTGTTCATTGCACTTGTTAAAGTAAAAAACTATAATATCTGCAAACACAAAAATAATAAACAATATAAGTAAAAAATTGAGCTAAAAATTACTAACAAAAGAAAAATTATAAATTAAGAATTATGATAAGTAAACTCCTAGAAATTCGGTCAAACTGTTTCCCAAGTCCCCGGCAGCGGTACCAAAAAACTTGATATGAATTTTAATTTATTTTACTAGCAAGCGCACGGAACTAATATAGAATAGTGGCTACGAGGTCAATCCCACAGAGATTTGGTATTAATTCAACATAATTCTAGACTTTACTTAATTAATTCAATACAAAAAAAATTTATACAACTAATTAAAACTAAGAAAAATTAATGATAAACTAATATATAAAAGTTCAAAAGCATTGAATCCACCACTAATTAAATCAATTATATCTCCTCTCACTTTCATGAACTTGTAGTTGATGTAATTCAATAGTTGATGTAATTCACGTCTTCATCTCAGACTCATGCTCAAAATAATGGCCCAATTTAATACATGAAATTCACATAAATCGGAATAAAGTTTTTTCCTGGCCGAAGACTTAAAACATGCATTCAAAAACATAAATACAATAGCCAAAGCTCGAGCTCCTCATCATTCAAAAACATAATACGAGTGTTGGACCATTACCTTCTGGTATCAATTTTGAATATATCAATATTTAAAAATCTACTACTTTAGTTCAATAAAATAAATAGATAAACAAGATCCTCTAGGCCGATGTACGCCATAATCTATAGTAACTAATAATTATTACAATAAAAAAACTATTTTGGCACACACATGTGCCCTTGTAGCAAATGAACTAAGGAATTTACATTCTATTTCTTGAGCTTTCTCCTAGCCTCGCACTATCGCCCCACGTCCCGCTAACTCTCCTACTCTACTGAACCTGTAGAAGAACACAAGTACGGGGAACTCAGTAGGAAATGCTACTAACAAGAACAGAGAATAAAGAAAATAGAAATAAATAATGTATCAAAAGAAAAAAAACAGAGAAAACTTATTTCTAGCCATTCAAAGTGTCATCCATCTTCTTCCACAAGTTCTCTAAAGATCCCATTAATCTCCAAATTCAATGGAAACTCTAGAACTTCTCTAAGCATGAACATTTTCAAAAGTTTACATCAAAGAAAATGACATTTTTGTACAAAAATTGTGAATGATATTTTAAACAATTCACAGAGTTGTTTAGTTAAAAAATTAAAGATAAAAATTATGAATGAAATCTTTAAATTTTATGATTTTTATTCTCCATTCTTCTCTATCGTAATTTTGACTTTCTTTTTTAATAAAAGGTTAGCTAAAGACACTTGAAATATATTATTAATATATTTTTAGAAAAATACTTATATATTATATAAGAGAAAAGTTTAAATGAGATCGCTCTCATTTGGCTTATTTGAGGCCAGTCTAAGTCGTAGCCGTTGGATATTGATGACGGCTACAAGGGTGAGTGATAATTCACACTCATCCACCCACTGATTTGATACCCACCTTCGGATCGGAATCCAACAACCAAAAAGACTATTCTCATGCCCCTTACATGAGAACAGTCTCATATAAACTGGTCTCATTATGTAATTAAGAGGACAATTTACATGAGACAAGTCTAATGCTACTTAAATGGCCTGAGTCATCTCGAGCCTTCCGCTTTCAACCCGATGCTAGTGTCAAATCAGTGAGTAGGTGAGAGTGAACCATTACCCGCCCCGAGAACCATTAGATCAAGATTTGATGATTGGAGATTACTTGGGCTCATGCTAGCAGCATGAGAAAATTTAAACTTTTCCCTATAATTAAAATCCCATATATCACACCTTCCTTATTTTATTACTCATTGTACATAATAAATTTGACTTAAAAACTTCTCAGAGGGGCAATACTCGAAAGGATAAAGTCTACACAACAAAAACTATAAAAAAATAGATTTTGATCAATCGAGTTAAAAACATAATGTCCATATAATTTTAAAATTACTACTCCCTCCTAGAAAATTTTGGGCTCATTATAAAATACGGTATATTTATTTAGTGGTGGGACCCAGAACAAAGTGCCATCCATAAGAAATCAAATCGTCATACAAAGCTAGGAAGGTATCTGCACACCGCCACG
The DNA here is from genome assembly GCA_039654745.1 of Houttuynia cordata. NCBI lineage: Eukaryota > Viridiplantae > Streptophyta > Magnoliopsida > Piperales > Saururaceae > Houttuynia > Houttuynia cordata. The sequence continues at coordinate 5,787,973 of CM077507.1, forward strand.
TAGAGGTCGAATTGCCTTATTTTTACTTTCATTTGCCTCACGCTACTAGCTACTCCCTATTTTACTATTATGCCCATTTATTTTTTACTAGAGCAAGAAGCACATAAGAGGTCATAATAGTAACATCTAGTACATGATGACAAATGATGTCACTTACTACTGGATTTCAAAATTTCGAAATATGGCTCGAATTTTTTGGACAGAGGGAATAAAATTTAGGGTGCATTCGGATGCTTAGATATATTGATTTCTAGCCTAAAAAAGGCATAGAAGTCATTTAGATGTTGAAATGTGAAAAAGATGTAAGTGAAAGGAATTTGTGATAATTTGTCACATTTGAGCCTAAAATATTCTGCAATATTGACAGACTCAAGGTGTCCTTCATTATCGAAATTTTGTAAGCTAAATTGCACATACACTCTTTCAGTTTTATGCTTTTCCAGGTGAAAATTCTTTGGTTTGTTTACATATGCATATGAATTTCAACATATGCATTTTAACATCCAAACACACCTTTAATACTCACTATGTTCAGATTTACCATTCTGATTCGAAAAAAATCTTTGTTTGGATTTATTGGTAGGATTTGAGTGGCAGCGCATGACAAGAATTTAGAAGATTTTCGCTCCTCATATACATAACTGACAACAATGAAAACATTCTCTCTTCTCTTACAATTATTTTGAATTTTGACATGTTGTGCACTTTCATGTGTGACATCAATTGTTTGAGAATCTTTGAATGAATATTGTGGTAGATTGTAAACTTTGCAGTGATATGATCTTCTAAGTAGCTTTCTTTTTTTTTAACAAAGGCACAGTGGTGGTAATGGAAGTTGACACGGCAGAATGGTAGGAACATGTGGTGTTGAGCCGGAGGCGTTGTCGCATCTCATGGACTTGGCGCAGAATGGCCCCTTTGTATCCGAAAGAAGAGAGGTGGAAAGTGGTGGTTCTAAGCACTCCAGGGTTTTTACAAAACTTTTACATGTCAAATTATCGAAATGCGATGATCGAACGATAAAATAATGTTAAATCATGCACCCTTTGTGTTCCAATGGTTTTCAACTCATTCTTTGGTTAAACATTGGAGTACAATAATAATATGTAGCAATCAAAGTCTAAGATAGAGAATCCGAGTCCGTCCATTTACACAACCCACAAATATCTTTCATAAACTCTCCAGATACAATAATACATGGCTCTCTTATACTTACATCAAACAAAAGTCTAAAGATAGTATACCTAGAGGATAGTACTTCAGTCCCTACAACAATGCACACCCTCCTGAGTCACCTGCAGCGGTACAAGAGAGGTTAGCTTAGTATTTTCATACCCAATAGGATATGTTAACAATAATTTTAAACATCACATATAATGTGACAACCTGAAAAATTGTATCAAAAAAATTTATTTAGAGGATCTAAATCAGGAAGGTAACATGCGAATTTAAATTTGATGCTTCTGATTTAATGTATTGCTTTTGGGTGTTATGATGTTTTTCTATTTATAGTAAGATTGAGTTGATTCAGGTTTCCTATTTCTGTCAGGACCCTCTGGCACAGAGGCTATGCCTAGTGCCAGGGTCTAAGCCGTACCTGACGTGAGGGTCAAGCTTGGCACCAGGGTTGAGTAATTTTGGTTTGCGTTAGTAGTTATGGGTTTTATTGGTTAGTGTTCATCTAAATTAGGAAAGAGTGGAGGAAATATAATGGACGATGGTGATTAAATCTGTGACTTGAGCGGCATGTCACATGGGAGGATCTCTAAATTTCTAATTTTATTAATTTTAAAGAACCTAGTTTGGAAGGAAGATCAATTTTCTTTTTGGTATCAAACTCAAAAAGGGAAGGGTGCCAAATCTTTATTGGGAAGGTCGGTGATTGATTTACTTGATTGATTCTCAGCACTAATCAAGGAAATTTAATGCTCTTGCAAATCAATTAGGATGCCAAGAGGACTAATTCGTGGTATTTTCGAAAATTATCTTTTGGTATTAATCTAATTGATTCCTATTGAATTCAATTTAGATTGGGTGCCATGACTTATTAGAGGAAGGTTTAAAATTGATTTGATTGTGTCCTAATTAGTAATAAATGAGGAAGGTGAGTCAGCTTGTCATTTAATTAGGATTCCAGAAGTGGAAAGGTCCCTAGGAGTTTTGGATTTCAATAGGCAGTTACCAAGTTTAGTGGAGAAAATCTTGGATCTCAATGGGTAATTACCTAAATTGGTGGGGAGATAAGTATGGGAGGTGGCTTAATTGTAGTAATTGGTTCGGTTTCAAAATTGATTTGGATGCTAGAGATTATTAGGGAAGTTATGGATTGGACGGTTATGATGGAATGAATTTAAATTAATGGTTGAGATGCATCCAATTAGCACTAGGAAACTCCAAGCTATTTAAGCAAGGAATAGAGTTGGCCGACCATTATTTTGGGCCGACCAGTCTCTTTTCTTTCCCTTGTTTTTGCTCTCCTTGCCATCATGACCAGAACACTCTCCCCCTCGTCTCTTTCTCATTCTCCTTGCTGGTTGATCCGAGAGTTACGTCGAGGAAGAGTGCAAAGCTTCGGTACTACTCGCGAGAAGAAAGGCTACTACAAGTATACCAGGTAGGATGATTTTTCCACTAATTTGTCTTAGATTTTGTTCCACCTTGATGATCTCAGTTCTAGTATTCTAATGATGTTATCCTTATATTCATATTGTGACCGACATGCTGAGATTTGATATACATTCAATGATTCTATTGTTTTTGTATTCATGTGTGATAATTCATTGAGATTCATGATCATTATGTACTTGAATCATTTCTGTTACACATATCATGACTTGGTGAGAATTCTATCTAGTATGATTCCTCCGTTGATGGCATACTGTTATTCACAGTTCTGTCCCAGTTTAGTTGTTTCATGATTTAGATGAGTTAAGTCTTGTTAAAGTATTAAGATATTGCTAAAGATGAATATACGTCTATGAAGAATTATTTTGATCAACTTATCTTCTTACACCTTTAAATTTTGTTCTTACCAGTTGCTGATTTAGAATGTCATGTAAACACCTAATCAATGATTACGAGTTCTAAAGTGTCCGATATTAATAGTCTCATCGGTCAAACTTGTGTCTTGTGTCTAGTTGAAATAGACATACAATTCCTGATTCGTAGCCAAAAGCCAGTACTTATTCTCTTTTTGATGTGAATCAACCTACACTGAATTGTGCCATTATTTCCAATATTCTGGAAGATTGCTTTGGAATTTATGTGGGCTCAAGTTGTTTGCTAATTTTGTATGAAAGTTATGTATGGGATGGAGGTGGAGGCCCACTAAAAGAAGCAAGAAGCCCACAATGGGTTGGTCCAGGCACTACTCAAGACTCATAATTAAGGCCCATTGTCACTTCCCAACCACCCTAGGAAATTATTTTTGGTTTTAAATGCCCATAGAAAGCCCTTTTAGCCTTTATTAATTACTGTTTAACTCTACGTATGAATTTGAGCCTATATAAAGGCTTCTAAGTATTGGAATAATAGCTTTTGATTGTGTTTTATGAGATTACTCTATGTTGTGAGTGTGAGGTTGTCCCTACACTATCCAACCCCTCCCTGGCTCGAGTTCTATGAACTGAGTTTCAGAAGCCTACTTGTTTGTGAGTGTTACCTCTGTTCAAGTAGTAGACGATAGATTATGCGTGTATTTCCCTTGTTGAATTCCGTTTAAGTTCCTCTACCGATCATCATAGTCGAATTTACTTTTGTCCATGATTAGCTGTCCAGTTTGTTCCATGGGTCCTTCTTAGTGGTTAAAATAGTACAACTATATATAGGATGAGAATTAAACTAAATTCTTCTTGGAGTACTAAACTTATGACTATTAGGGCTATGTAATAATGGGAAAATATCATGACTATAAACATATGAAGTTAGTAAAAGTCAAGAACTAAGCACTAAAGTCAGTAATTAGATATACTAATCACAGTTTAATTAAAACAATCCTCTCGGCTAGAATTGATTCTGCGCCGACGACCTGTACAAAAAGGGTCATAACTAATTCCAGAAAAATCCTAAAAAAATGCTGTCAGTTTTGTAGGAGACTAGACTCATAGGAACTGTTTTAAGTGTCAATTCGATCGGTACTATCGGTGATAATTATCTGATTTTAGTTTATCTGTCAAACAGCATACCTCTCTTACAATAAAATTAACTAATGCTTACTTATAATATAAGCCCTTATATTATAATTAAGCTTATGACCTATCTAATGAATGTTATTAAACTCTAGAGTAGTAAAGTCAGTAAAATTTGATGGAGTCACAAGTCCTTTAGCCATGTGTTTGATTGATGGTCTTCCATTTGTTTAAGAAACTTCAGTTATCCTATTATTGGGTCTGTTTGATTCAAATCTTCTTTTGAAACTGGAACTTGATACTCTTCACGACCTAACTCAGGATTTCTTGGAGTTTTAAAAGGCAGTTCTTAATCAAGTCTTTCTCCAGGAGTTCTTATCCAATGTTAGTTACGTGTAACATATCCGTATGTTATCTCATTTTCTACTCCTGTTGTGAGTCAATTATTTGAAAAGATGTGATATTTGCAGTGGATATTTTTATATCATTGCCATGAGTGTTGTTGCTCATTGAATCTCCACAAGAAACCTTGCAAGAATCTCTCTAAAGTGGATTCATAGTATGTTCATAAAGCCATGTTAGAATCTGCCAGGTTGAGAATTTCATAATAATCAAAAGTACCTGGAATGGGAGCAGACTCTGCCAGGGTGAGAGGTTTTATATTCTCAAAAGTTCCTGTGTTAGAGATTATGTTTATTTGGACCTTGCGAGGCTCCTGCCCAAAAAGAGGCATATACATACGTTTTTAGGCTATTGAGACATTACAGAAGGTCTAGCAGTCTCTGGCCATTGTGTCCGTAAGCACTGATGGGGCCAGTATCCTAGACACATAGCCGGGTTTCTGCAAGAGAACCTCTAGGGTAATCTGGTAAGTAACCACTTGCGAGTGGTGTTGACTAAGAGCATAAATTGTACATACTTTAGTTGTTTTGGAGTCTTGATGAATGTTGATATTATCATTTGATGGAAGCTTTATGTTTTAGATTCTGCTGATAATTCATTTCTTATTCCATTGATCCTATTCTCTTATTTTATCTTGTGTATCCTACCCTGTGTGGTTTTTGCATCCTACCGGGTATTTCTTCGGAATACTCATGCATCCTGTGATGCAGGTATAGATAATGATTAGGCGTGGAAGAGTTGCAGAAAGTTTAGAAGCTTGAAGACCGTAGTAGCAGAGATTTAGCTTACTTTTTGATTCAGAACTTGTAATAATTTTGGCTTGTGGCCACACTTTTAACTACTGGATTGTTTCTAAAACTTATGGATCTTTTATTTTATTTAATTAATAATGTTTATTCTCATGCTATATTAATTCAATTACTCATCTTTTTATGATTGTGTAATTTATGGCATGGTTACCCCGTCGCGTCCCCAATGATCCTGACACTCCGTAATTATAATACTTCCGCACTCTGATAAAGTTTGGGAAAAATTGGGGCATGACATATAATAATAACAATTCTATAGAATAATGACAATTCATCATCTACCATTCAATGGGCCTCGTAGATGAGTGCTGACTACGATCTACTTCCAGTGCCTAGCTTAGATGAGTCCTTGGCCCTCAAGCTATTTCCAAACATGGTTTATCATTGATTAACCCTCAAGAACTAATCCCCATGGATTATCCTTTAACACTTCGACCTCTTCGAACTATGACTGACGTTGACCACAAGTAAGATTCATGGTCATACTTGCTTGGTCTCCTCTTACCATGAATTTTGGATCGCCCAACATAGCATGCTTTGATAATCTCAGGAGGATCTATGGCTTGTCAATTGCCTGCGGCGCTCTTGACAAAAGATTACACTATGGTGCTCCTATTACATATCACACCCTTATCCGTGGTTCTTTCATCAACTAGTTCACAATTGAACCCTTAGTGCTCCTTCCTTGGAACACTCATACTTTTTACTCACATTTCCATTGCGACCTATGTCCTTTGTCATTACTAGGTTCATTAGTTGGTTAGTCTTATGATCCTTAGACTTATTCCAATTCTATTGTTTGGTATCCATCCTAATCGACATACTGATCTCAGACTATATTACATATGTACTTCTCATACATGAGAGCACAATACACATTCATCGAGAGTGAGGCGCACACTATCACGCACATGTCTTGAATTGCAATTCATTACGTATATAAGTCATGCATCAAATTATTTAATTAAACCTGTCTGAGTCACCCGCCGACAACTTAACATTTTTCACTTGATTATGGTATATATACAAACCGAATGAAGAATTCAGAAGTAATTAATCGCCTGTTGGAGCTTACTGAAAGTGAGGAAGCCATAATCTATCTATCGGATTGCCTATTTGTCTCTCTCTCTCTCTCTCTCTCTCTGTTGAGGAGAGGATGGAAGCGACTCTCAATAGGGCAAGTACCCAATACCTTGCCTAGTATAAACACTAGGCTCTATGGAGTAGATGGACTAGAGAGTATAATTTTACTCTGGTCCACCGACACCTAGGAGAGTATAATTTTACACAAGAGGCATTTTGCAGATAGGCTATGGGGAGAGAATCATACCCCATGGCTTGCTCGAACCCCAATCATCAGTGCAATAGAATCACAATAATTATTATCCATTCAATTATATCATGACATTCACTTCCATCATGTATTCACATATCAATCATGCATACATGTTGTAATCATAGCAAAGCCAAAGAACTAGATCTACTCGATAATCTTGTGTGCTTGCGAAGGTTTCTATTTGATACGATCAAGTGGTTCGCCCCAAAAGAAAAACATAGATAAGGTGAGGAGAAAGAAGAAAATATAAGAAGGAAAAAGATGAAGGGGTAGCGGAGGTGGGATGACACGAGCCAATCTTCTTTGGCGTTTGGCATTGTCACCCACAATTCACTCTCTGTTGAAGGGTTTTAGGAATTGGTCCCCGCCAAATTACATTAGCTTGACGAGGTTCACTCTTTGACAGTAAGAAGCCGCTAAAAAACTAAAAAGATAGCTTTGTGAGCCGAGCCAGGGTTTTTAGGATGAATCTCTAATATATTATGGACTTGTGATGGGATCATTCTCCATACTAAGCAAGAAAAAACTGGGAATGAGGCTTTTTGGGTTGAGAGTTTCGAGGATGGATCTCCGAAAGAAGATAGAAAGTGATGGAGACAACTCCCTATAATAAGCCAAAATAAAAGATCCGTTTGGGGCGTGATTATTGCAAAACATCCGGACTGGATTCTGGATATCTACTGTAGCATCCATGTGGATTTTTACATCCAGCTGAAACACGTCCTGAGGTGTTTCAGCTGGATATATAAAACATCCAGATGCTACAGTGTAGCAAAACATCCTGTCTGGATGTTTTGCTTTTAATCACGCCCCAAACGGCCCGTAAAAAATCAGTTTCATCCACTCTCAAAAATCACTTTGTAGATTTTTGAGAAAACGGCCCGTAAAAAATCAGTTTCATCCACTCTCAAAAATCACTTTGTAGATTTTTGAGATAATTCACTGACTAGCTGAAGTCCCAAAAATCCTAACTAGCTAGATTTTTGTCAGTGCTGATTTTTCGCGCACCCCAAACGGCCGCTTAGCTTGTTATTTGGAAAATTAGGGTGCAAGGTTAGAAACTATTAATTTTATTTCTGGGGTGCAGAACGAATTGGGGACGGAGGGTGTGTGACAGTGTGAGCAATGGCGTGCAAAAGCAGAGAATCCAGACCAATCCATGATCGTGCATGAAAAGGGCCTGCTCAAAACTCCTCTAATTGCCTAAAGACGGTCTTTTCTCTCTGTTTTGCTGCAAAACCAGTCAAAGACATGGCAGCTGCTCCAGCAACCAACGGCTCCGCCGCTTTCCTCACCTCAGAGGCCTACCTGGAGAGCAAGCCGGTCAAGGAGACCCGGGCCCTCGTCTCACAGCTCTGCCGGCAGTTCTACACACTCGGATGGGTCTCTGGCACCGGGGGCAGCATCACCATCAAAGTCCATGATGAGTCTGTGTCCAAGTCCCAGCAGCTCATTGTCATGTCACCGTCAGGTTCTTCTTCTGGTTTTTTCTTGGTTTTTTGCTTTCTCCTTTAGTGTTTTATGGGTTTTTGGATTTGGGTTTTATGGGAATTGCTGTTTTTTTTTTTTGTTATTGTGGTGTTTGTTGTCTTTTTTCCAATATGGGGTTTGTTTTGAGTGGCTGAGCAGGTGTGCAGAAGGAGAGGATGCTTCCTGAAGACATGTACGTGATGTCTGGAAATGGATCGGTTCTCTCTGCTCCTTCACCCAAGCCTTATCCTCACAAGCCTCCTAAGTGCACGGATTGTGCTCCTCTCTTCATGAAAGTATACCCTTGATGCTCTCACTGCTTTCAATCTCCTTTTTATTGTTGTTTGATCAGTGTGGTTGTCACTTCTTATCATTTGATTTGGCGTTTGATGTGTTTAGCATGTGAACTTTTATTGGCTTTATTAGTTTAAGCTTGTCGTTAATTAGCGGTCAAGCATGTTAATTTTTCATTTAGTCCACTTTATATTTAGTCTCTAAATGACATGTAATTATTTAATTTCTACGATGGAGTATGAACTCATCATCGCCCAATGGTTATCTCTATCTGAGATACACTAATTTAATTTTTATTAATCAAATATGTACTCGTCATTGCTAATCTTGCCTTAGCTGTTAGTGGTAGGATCTCTCCCGGTTGAGAGAGAGGTCCTAGGGTCGAATCATATTGGCACATAATGTGTATAAAGGTGTATGAGACATATTGAAAAAAAAAATATTTGTCATCATTATCATAGCCCTTATCTCTGATGTATATAATGCACAAGACAGGCTGTGTATGATCCTTGCCTTTTATCAGTTGATTAGTTTGTTGTTATTCTGTTGGCAGGCATATCAGATGAGAAATGCTGGGGCTGTTATTCACAGTCATGGAATGGAATCTTGTCTTGCCACCATGATCCACCCCCATTCAAAGGAATTTAGGGTAATATACTCCTTAATTACTTATATGTTACTTCACCCTATTATTTCATTTCAAAAGTGATATCTGGTATTGCTATCTTGAAATAGAAGAGGAATTGTTTGTCATGACCGTGGTAAGTGTGATATGTTGGAAAGGTACAAGGGTTGGGTCAAACAGCTGATAGTAATTATCTGGTATTCGACATCTGGACTTTTTTAAGTGGAAATAATTGTAAAGCATTATCCCGCTTTTTAATGGAGGTAAACTTTGAACCCTATTTATATAGAGAGTATTTAGTAGTTTGATCACATGCTGTCAAGTTCAACTAAGGAGTGATAAATGTGCTGGTCTCACGTTGAGAATTCCGCTTTTCTTGAGTTTTTTTTCTAAAGCCACTGTCTACTGCTGATTTCTGCTGTTCTTTTGTAAATGCAATTCCTTATGTAGTTAGGATTTGTCATTTTTAATCTGTCATTAGTGCTTATTGCATTTTTCTTTCCTTTTCCGGATGCTGTTAGCCCTTTCTTATCAAATTCCCATTAAAGTTAGCCAAAGAATTCACATGGATTCATATCATTGTTCTGCAAACTGGATATGGAGGATTGATTCTCATATGGTCCTATTAGTTCTTTCGCCCATTGGCCAAGGATTGATTCTCATATGGTCTTATTAGTTCCTTTGCCCATTGGCTTTCCCAATTAAGTAGTCATTTTTTTTGTTTCCATCTCTTAAAGGCTGTATTGTTATACTAGGCTGTCTAAATATCCATTCGCCTTCTTTGAGTTGTTGAAAGGGAAAAAAAAGTACAACTTCACTTCAATGACAACTTTTGGATTTGGGGGTTAAGTCTAATCTAAATACCTTTCTTCATGGATTACTAGATACTATAATGTATGCATGGATACAATGATGAATAGATACGAGTAATGGAAATGACCTCTTCTAGATAGGAACGATGAGCTACTTGGCTAGTAGCATCTTTATTGTTATCGTGAGTGGCCATAATTCTCATGTAGAAGTAACTTTTTTATGGTTTTCAGCTTAGTTTGTGCTCACATTGACACTGTTCAAAATTCCATTTGAATCTTTCTGCAGATAACACACATGGAAATGATAAAAGGGATTCAAGGACACGGTTATTATGATGAACTTGTTGTACCCATCGTAGAAAACACTGCTCATGAAGGCGAGCTGACGGACTCCCTTAGCCAAGCTGTATGTGTTTTGCCTGTTTTAGGAATTGATTTAAGCCTGTTGCTTGCTGCTGTTTGTTGCTTCTGGGCATCTTATTACTTCCATGTGTTTGTAGTTGCCTAGGTTTCTTATGTATATGGTTCTGTCTGATTCATCGTTTTTGTTTACACTTTATTCCAGCTTGATGTGGGCATGGATTCCATATCGCCTTTTGACTCTTTTCATAATAAAAGTGATGATGTAAACTTCATCAACATATTTCCTAGATTAGTATCAGCGATGATGGAAAATTCATCAACATATTTCCTAGATTAGTAAACCGGGGGCCCTTTCTAACACAACCCTCCAAGGAAGGAACAATAACAAAGAGGTTCAACAACATCATTGTCATACGCCTTTCCCTGTCATTGTATATAGACTTCTGAGATGTTAATTGCGGGAGAAACATCTATATGGTTATATCCACCACAAAGCTGGAAGAATTCTGCTTTTACATGGAATCACGACTCAGTCTGATCCTGTTAATGTAATTTCTGACATGTCTTATAGTAATTATTGAGCAAAATAAATATATCCTGTCCAGGACTTTAAACTTTCGGTACATTTTTGCTCTCCCTTCTCTTTATGTGGTCCACAAGGTTCCACTGGAAACGAAATGGTGAAATTTGGTTGGCCGAGGATTGGAGTGCATGGCCCCTGCTTCCCCCTGCTCCGACCCAGTACATGTCAACTAGCAGCTTTTAGATATGATATATTCTATACGTTCTTGAGGATTGGAGGGCATTTCTTGTTTGAATGTTAGGCTTATCAGAAATCAGAATGACTTTATAATGTATGCATGCTGGTATGAGTGACTATTGATTTTGTTATCTACATGTACAGTTGTGTATAGTTGAGGAATGAATGCATATAAGCATATAACTTACAGCAAATGTGTGGGCAGATTGCAGCTTATCCAAAAACAACAGCTGTCCTTGTGCGCAACCATGGAATATATGTATGGGGAGATTCATGGATCAGTGCAAAGACTCAGGTTAATACTTCATTTACCAATTCTTTTACTGAATCCTATATCTTGATTCACTTAAACATTAGTTGGTGGTCACATACATTATACCCGGCATGCATGTTTACAAAGCATACTTTATGCAGTATGGTGAATTTTGAGGTAGTGCAACTGTGTTTAGAAAATGATTTCGGTATTATGTTGATGCAAGAGTATGAGGGGTATTATGCTGTTAATTATTACTTTGTGCACTCATCTGTGAAGATAATGATTTAATTATCTTATTTTCCATCAATTGACATGTCAAGGTGTAAAATTAATATTGAATGAATAATGTGGTCACTACATGCAGAGTGGAGAATGCACTGTATTGTTTAACCGGAAAATTAAGTATTAAATCTTTGTATGTATGAGGGAAGGGTAAAGGACAGATGAATCATTTCATCTTTAGGTTTTCTCAAATAAGAACACTCACACACATGTAAGCTGTTGAGAGTAACCAGTTATTGTTCTTGGAAGATTAAGTGCTAAGGTGGATGAGTGGGATAACTAGGAGAGATAGGATTAGAAATAAATAGTATTCGTGAGAGTTTAGGGGTAGCTCCTTTAGGTCTCAGCTAAGGGAATGTCGGTTGCGTTGGTATGGGCATATGCAAAGAAGACCAGTAAATGATGCCAAAAGAGGGAGAGGGAGACCTAAGAGAACTTGGATGGAGTTAATAAAAAAGGATATGACTTTACTATCTCTTACAAAAGTGGCACAAAACAGGCCTGAATGGAAGCGTAAGATCCATGTCACCAACCCCAAATAGTTGGGAAAAAGCGCTACTTGATTATGATTAAGTGCATCCCTATGTAAATCATCAGTCAACATACATTTAAACATAGTTGAAAAATGACAGCTGAGTAGATTCTCCTTTGATGCGCTCAAAGAAGAGAATGGATTTTAGATGCTTAGGAGCATTCAAAATCCATCATTGTTTTGGATTATTCAGTATTAGATGACAATTTAAGCGCATCCCAGATACAAGTAATTAGTCTTCATACATTTAAGCCTAAATGAGTGGGAGGTTGGATATGTTTAAGATTATATTGCATTATCAGATTGAACTTTGTTGGCTGTATCTTATCGTGAGAAAACTCGACATGATATATTGGCATTAGGGCAGTAAAACATCATGTCCTTGTTTGGTGAACACTTGTATTGCTGGTCATTGCTTGAGGCACGGGATGTTTCTACATTTTCAGAAATTTACATTTCTATGTAATTCCTATACTTTTCGTCCTTTGATTTTTTTATTTGACTTATCAATCCCAAAATGTGGAACCCAAAAGTGAAATTCCAAGGTGTTTGGAAAATGGTGCCGTTATTAATATATACCTAGAAACGCAAGAATATGAGGGATGTTATGCAATTAATTATTCCTTGCTGCAGTCATTTGTCAAGATAATGATTGAATTTTCATATTTGCCATTGATTGACATGGCAAGGCATTGCTATCAATATTGAATGAACAATATGATCATTTGACATTAGATGCAGAGTTGACAGGATTCCTTGTTGTTTGACCAAAAAGAGTATCACATTTTTGTGCTTGTGAAAGAAGGGTATTGTCACGCCCCAAAATTCCTAACCTCGATCGGAGTGCGGAAGTTTTCAAAAATACCATCTTTGGTGAGGTAGGTACTCTGGGACGCGACTCGGATAGTTGAACCAATCAGCCAATTACATCATCACAAAAGGATGTGCAATCAACATTACAAGGAACTCTCATGAACAAGGAAACTCAACATCCAATCTCAAAATAAAACCTTGTAAATGTATCGAAAAAATTCTACTTAGTTATTATTATAGAAAAAAACTTAAATTGCCAATAAAAAGAAATCATTAAAACTATGGCACACAACGGCCAGTAATGACATCAAGTTATCAAACTAAGCAAGTAATTGAAAACTCTTCAATCATCCTCGAGCTTCAGCGTCACCTTCCTGCTCTGTCTTAGTTATCTTTCGCGCCTGCATCAGAGGATGCATGAGTATTTCATAGAAACACTCCGTAGGATGTAAAAACCCACTGAAAATGAATCAAGCAGAAAGAAGAGAAATAAAGACAACAAAGGATTATGGATATTCAACAACATCTGGACTGAACTAAAGGTCTATACGCCTGAAAAAGAAAGGTCAGTCAACATGAAAGAATTCCTGGCTCTCAAATATAGAGAAAGGATAATAAAGTATACGACTCCTAACAAGTCACCGGTGTAGGGAGAATAATCAACAATCATAATACCTCTCAACATCGAAAGTGCAAAGAGATTCAATTTCTGCTCGCTGTGTACCAACTACGTGGATACTTACCAGGTTCTCCCTTCGAAACCCAGCCATGCGTCTAAGGATGCTGGCCCCATCTATGCTTACGGGCACAATGAGCGGAGACTGCAGACCTTCCGTAATATCATGTACCTAAACGTATGTATTTGCCTCCCTTCGGGCAATGAGGAACCTAAGTTCCATAAATATCGGAGGTCACACTAGACCTAGCAATGGCTCGTGAGCATACTATGATTCCACCGAACGATTAGTGGAGAAATAGGTCAATTTCAAACCGGACAATGATTCAATCAAAAGCAGAGGTCTCAACTTTCTGAGAATAAGGTAACTCATACCACAATGATTCATTCATGGTGTATAAATAAAACTTCAAGGTCTCTCGACAATATATGACTCACTCTCTGGAGTATGAATAGAATAGTAAAGACTCTCAACAACATATGACTCACTTTCTGGAGTATGAATAGAATAGTAAGGATCTCAACAACATATGACTCACTTTATAGAATAACAAGGACATTCACATCTCAAATAATAACAAAACTCACCATAGGACTAGAAATAAAAGAACTAATACTTTGAGACACATATGTTCATGCATAGACTTAGATAGGAATATTCTAGAAAACAATTGGGTTTATAATATGAATACATATCCAAAGTCAAAATTTAAGGATAAGTCCTTGATGATTTGATTTCCAAGTAGAATTTCAAACCGACACAAACGCTTATCTGAAAAACAAAAATCTTGGCTTATTTACTCACTTAGACTTGCCCCATATGATTAGTCTTTTTACTTATCCAACTTTATTGTGATAATCCATATTAAGAAATATAGTGAATAGTAATAACACTTTTTGGTTCATATTATACAATATCAGTAATGTTAATAAGTATTAGTGCATAGTCTTAATTATACACCACCTGTGTCCAAGAAACACTTATTCAAACTCAATATCAGAATACGGACAGATAGGGTTGAGAATTGCATACTCCAATTAGAGACTCAAACCGAATCGACAAACAAACAAAGTACTAAAGACATTTGGATTCTCAAGACACCGTGAATTATATACTCGATATTAATCCTCAACTGAGTTATGACACACTGGGTCTAGACTTCAAAGATCACTATTTTAGAAGATGAAGAATGATGATTCGAGTTCCAATTGGAAAGTCGAATCGAGTCGACACTACAAGTGAAGCACACGACTTATCAAATACCAAGCCACCCTTCATTAGCCCATGATATTAATTCTTATACATAGTCCATTCTATTGCAATAGTTACTGAAAAATCTTATATGATATATATAAAGTTCTTAGTATACTTATTATAGCATATGCTATTGCTTTGATAATGTTTTCCTAACTTTTACCTTAATTACAATGTTCTGTTTTTACATAACAGTTGACTTCCGACGCCTCTCAGTATTAGCACAGATTGAATTTAATCTTGAAACTTTTACTGTAGATAGTCCTATGAGTCTAGTTTCTAACCCCACTGATTTTATATTTTTCTGATTTTATTTGAATTAGTTATGAATTATTTACTACAGACTGTCAGCACAGAAACAGTTCTGGCCGAGACTAAGATTCTTAATTAAACTCGATTATCTTCCTTAGTAACACTTTATAGATGATAATATATTATTAACAAACATTATTACTCCCCTCCTAGACCAATTATAGACCTTAGGATTGTCTGGAATTACCAAAGTACCCTCTTTTATCATGTCTTTTACCATACCTAGAAATTTTAAGTAACTACCCTTTGGAATATGGACAATTAAATTAGGACAGCACTTGCGACTACTTGAACTAACGAAATCAAGGAACTAACAGAGAAAGATTAGAACTTTAGACCTCAATACAATCAGTAGATATCAAACATTAATAGTATTCCCATCTAAGAACATAGTATGGATATAGCATGAACATAGCGAAGAACATAACCAACAATAAGATTAGTATAACCTATCGTGGACCAAATTCCATCTAAATTAGTATATATATCAATAATAAGAATGAATGAATCAATATTCATAGATGAGAAGAAAAAGAGTAGGAATAGAATAGGGAAAAACCATCCTACTCTTAATTCACCGAAAATTCCGCTTTTTACGCGTTGTTTGTCTCCTCCGCTTTTTCCAAAGCTCCCACTCCAAGCTCTTGCAAATCTCCCACAAGAAGAAGCCTTATAGGAGAAGGATGAACGTGGGAAGGAGAAGAAAAAGGTCTTTAGACGTTCTAGGGCTAGGGTTTCAATAGCATAAGCCAACGCTACAAGGGTTTATATAGAGTTTTGGGAAATCTCTTCTAAAAATATTCCTCCTAAATTATGGACTCTTTCCACCAATAAGAATGCTCCAAAAATCCTCCAAAATCCTTAGATAAACATCCTCTCTCAGTTTGGTTAAGATTTGGTATCCTCTTCTCAAAAAAATCCTAACAAAATCGCAATTTCCATATTCAATTTCCGTCATTGCGATCTATCGCGTACCCTAACGATTAACCGCATACCCCGCCAGATCAATCACATACCCCGGCGATCAATTGTATACCCCGACTACTTATCAAAATTCAAACTAACATAACTTTTTGTTCCGAACTCCGAGTTGAGCACCGTCGGTGGTGTTGGAAAGCTCTCTTCATGCTCTTTAACACCATATACCAAAATAAAATAAAAACAAGCATCAAAATTTCATACTTTTAGATCAATCTCTTTAAAAGCATACAAATTTTTCGGGTGTTACAGGTATAGCTGAATCAATTTATCTTTGGGTTTCTTATAATAAGAGCACTTGCAAAAATGTAACCTGTTGAGAGAACAAATTATAATTCTGGGATAATTAAGAGCATCCTTGTGTAAATCATCAGTATAGTTAACTAGATTTTTCTTTGAGCCTAAAGTGAGCACTGACACACATGTAACCTGATGAAAAACATACTTTCTCCCTCTTGTTTTAATGGCTCCATGGGAAAAGTCAGTTCCATATTAGATGCTCTGGCTCAATTTAGGTAGATTTTGGACCAGTTCTTCCCCCCAACAGTCTCTGTGTTGTGATTTCCACCATTCAATAAAAGTCACTACTTAACCCATTGGAGCTATTAAAACAGGACGGAGTATTATGGAATTTGGATGATTAAGAGCATACAAAATCCATAATTATTTTGGATTTTGCATTTTCAGATGACAAGTTTAAGATCATCCAAAATACAAGTAATTACTCAGCCTATACTTAAGCCTAAATTACTAGAAGATGGATATGAAGTATCAGTTTGTTTCGCTTACCAGATGTATTTAACTGTGTTGGCTGCATCTTATCATGAGTAAAACTTTTCATTATCTATTGGCACTAGGACAGTAAGAAATCATGTCCTTGTTGTTTGGTGTACATTTGTATTGCCAGTCATTGCTTGATGCACATGATGCTTCTACATTTTCAGAAATCGATATGTCCACTTGAGTTGTATATTTTTCATCCTTTCATTTTTATTATGACATCAATCCCAAAATGTGCAAAATTATCATCAACGCTTGCCTGGTTGTTTTAACATGCCCATTAACTTTCATTTGGTTCAGTAAGTTATATCTGAATGATAACGTATTTACTTGTCTTTTTGATATGTAAACTTATCATTCTTTCTCAGGCTGAATGCTATCATTATCTCTTTGATGCGGCTATCAAGCTCCACCAGCTTGGTTTGGACTGGTCTACTCCTAGCCATTTGCCATTTCATAGTAAAATAAGTGTATGGGATAATACTCGAACCATAAATGGGGTTGCAAAGGCAGGATCTGTGCTTCCAAAGAGCCCAGATGAGCCAGATCGGGTTAGTTCCTGTCTGTTCACTTTCTGTTGCTTATATATCTACTTTTTTTCTTTTTACAACCTTCCATGTGTGAATACTGATTTATGTTCTTGTGAAAATGTGACTTTTCCATTACTATAACTATGTTGTATTTTCTGTCTTCGGAGTTTGATTTCTTCCCTTTCCATTGTAATTGCGCCAGCTCTGTATTCTTCTTGACATTGAAGGCACCACAACTCCTATCTCCTTTGTTACAGAAGTCCTTTTTCCTTACGCCCGTGACAATGTGGGCAAACATTTGACTGCTACTTATGATAGTGAAGAAACCCAAGACGATATTAAGCTTTTGCGAGCACAAGTAAGATGCTTAATGGCTTTCCTAATGAATGTTTTATATATAATTTGGAGAGGCATGGGATTCTCCAACCTGCTGGAGATAGACTTCCTTTGCTCTACTGTTCTGACGGCATGATTTCTAGCTCCAGAGATGGCAACTAACAGCGGATCCAAGATGAGTGCGGCAAGGCAGGTTGGGAGAACCTCTCAAAACACCGCCCTCTTCTTGTGTTGACTGCCTTCACTGCTGAAGCACGCTAAGATGGGGAGGAAGGAGGGAACGGGAGGAGTAGGAAGGTGGCATGCTATAGCTGTCATCGCCCTCAATATAAGGAGGCAGCAGTGTTTTGAGAGTGTCTCCGAACCCACCCTGCCATGCTCATCTCCAATCAGCTGTCGCTGACACCAGAAATTGTGCCGGCAAAGCACTAGAGTCTCTCTCCTACCGGTTGGGATTACTTTTCCATAATTTGGAACTGCCATTACTAAATTCAAGACATGATTTACGTGAACATTTTTCATCACTTACCAAAAGTCTTTGTTTTCTTAATGTTTAGTTAATTGAGAAATAAGTGGTTAATCTCTTGATAGGTTGAGGAGGATGTTGAAAAGGGGATAATTGGTGCTCGACCAGTTCCTGCTGATGATGCAGGTAATGATGCTGTTATTGCATCTCTGGTAGCAAATGTAGAAGCCATGATAAAAGCTGACAGGAAAATTACTGCTTTGAAACAATTACAGGTAAGTATATCTTATCTATTGTTGGCATCCAAAAGGTTTCCTTTGTACCCTTATTTTGGTTATGCTCTTGTGCCTGGAGGGTCACATATGGAGAACCGGGTTTGAAAGTGGTGAAATACAAGGAGTTTTCTTTGAGGATGTGCCTGTTGCTCTTGAGAAGTGGAACTCCATGGGAATCAAGGTAATCAGAGTTTGGGTTGAGTTGGATTAATGTCACACTTTATATTAACTGAAAGAGCATGTGATTCTAGTGACTTTCTTCGCAAACAAAGAGCTTTCTCATGCTTGATCAATATGCTTTGCAGCTTACAATTCTTGACTATTTTATAAAATTCCTTGCATTGTAATATCATGTAATGACTGCAGGTGTATATCTATTCCAGTGGAAGTCGGGAGGCTCAGAGACTGATATTTGGGCATTCAGCATATGGAGACCTAAGAAAGTACTTGTGTGGATTTTTTGACACCAGAGTTGGGTAAGATTTCTTGATCCTGCACCTCAAAGAAAGAATATGCATAAATTTGAACATTAGTTATTCTATCATATGATCGACAATTCAAGATTCTTCTTACTGTTCTATTGGCTATTGTTCAGCAATAAAAGAGAAACACAAAGTTACTCAGAAATCGCACAATCTTTAGGAGTTGACAAGCCATCACACATTTTATTCATTACTGATGTCTATCAAGAAGCAGTAGCTGCAAAGGCTGCAGGTAAATGTCTCTGAGAGTGAACTATTTCATGTTCAATTTACATCTTTCCATTAAAGACCCAAATATATGTGCCCTGCACATGCGGTGTGCACTGGGGGCTTTCGGGTCATGCGATTTGATTCATGCGTGTGCTTGTATAAAGGGGGCTGTCAGGTTTGGCTGCCCCTATCCCACCTGCCCCTACATGCCAGCCATCAGATCGCAATCTGTAATCTGAGAATTTGTTGGTGCATATTTTTCAAACTTATGATTTGGTCCATATTATGTACTCCCTCCGTTCCAAAATATTATGTACGTTTGGAAATATTCACTGTTCCAAAATACTATGTACATATTGCCAAATCACGTGACTTCCTCTTTCCAAAATTGGAGGAGACTTGGAAGGATTGATTTGAACTCGGTTCATGAACGAGCATACGAGTTGGACGGGATATCAGGGAGGAGTCATGTGACTTCCTTGTGAGCTTCATGGTCCAAAAAAAGGAAAATTTTATCAAATGTACACAGTATTTTTTTGGAACGGCGGAATATTTTCTTTCCTCCTGGTTCACATTTGTTTCATGATAGGGTTGTCTTTCATTGGTTCACTAACCAATTTTCTTTACCTTGGTTCAGGCTTGGACGTTGTGATATCAGTTAGACCCGGAAATGGACCACTCCCAGACAGCCATGGATTTAAAACAATCACTTCATTTATAGAAATCTGAGCAACTATGATAAGTGTGGTTACAACGGTCATGCTATTGCAATGAGCGGAAATTTAAAATAAATGGGATATACTTATACAAATATCATCACATCTCTGTGCAGCTTTCTTACAGTGTCTTTCATTTCCCAAACAGAAAATGTGACACAGGCTAAGATGCTTACCAATGGCTTCAATAAACAAAACCATAAGCAGAAAAATTAGATATGGGCATAGACTCTCAACCAGTCCATGCTATAGCAGTTTTTAGATATTGCAGAAGCATTTCTCACTATCATATGGAAAAAAGTTAAAATGCGTGATGCGCATCTGGCAACATGTGCTGCCGGTGCATCGAGCAAGCACGAATCCAATCTTACATGACCCATCTATTCTTGTATTGTATGTCGTTAGATGTCGATCCAGTGCACAAGATGTGCAGCACATGACCTGCCAGATGCCCCGAGCGCAGACTAAAGCGACTCTTACAACGGTTACTTTTTACAAAATTAACTACAGCTAATGTATTGAGGCAACTCCGACAAACCCGTATCTGTTGAAATTTGACTTGAAATTAAACAAATAAGTTAAAAAATGCAGCGATCGATCGGCAACATAACGCGATCGATCGTGTAACGATCGACCGTGATAAACCGATCGTTCGTAGTTACTGTAATTTTTTACAATTTGGTTTCCGTATTGGCCCGATCGATCAGTATAAAAACGATCGATCATAGTTACTGGAATTTTAGGATTTGTGCACCGCGATAAAACGATCGATCGTAATTTCAGGCTAAATAAGGCGATCGATCGCAAAGCAATCGATCGGCTTATAAAATGATCGATCGGCTAAGCGGCTACAACGAGTAAATGTCCGTTTCTCTGCGGAAAATTGCGTCTCTTCTTCCAGAAAAGGACCAACAGTGTCCTTCTATATATAGAAAATGATTTTTCACATAAAAGAGTTACAAACAAAAAAGAAAAACTTGTTCTTCATCTCTCTTAATTCATCATACATCATTGAGCAATAGAATCTCTTCTGATCGAGATCCAGTCAGTTTGATTTGAAGTGCAACTTTAAACTGACGGTGTGGTTCGTTGTATCTTGGGAACGGAACGCTATTATTCACCTGTGCACGGAGGGCGGCGTATCTATTTCAAGGACAATGCATAGTGTACCTCGAACCTGGTTCTAATTCTAATACTCTTTTTGGTATTTTATAAGTATATTTGTCAATTGTATGTGCATAATTTGGTAGTATTTTAGCCCTCTTTTATGTGACAATCCCAACAATCTTAAAACAGATATTTTTTTGTTCTTGTTGATTGAATACTACTACAAATATGGGTGTTGACAAATCATTGAAGCCTGAGAAATTTGATGGCAAGAATTTCATGCGATGGCAAACAAAGATGAAATTTTGGTTGACTCAGTTGAACATATTCTATGTGGTTTCTGATGCTATTGTGGATAAAACTATGTCTTCTGAATCTGACAAGACTGCTAGTTCGTCTGATGTTGGAACTACTAAACCTATTGATAGTGATAAATTCAAACTAGATGATGACCTATGCCATGGACAAATATTGAGTGTCTTAAGCAATGAATTATATGATTTGCATGTGAATACTAAATCTGCTAAAGAACTATGGGATACCCTTGATAAGAAATTTGGAAAGGAGCATGAAGGGGAAGAAAAATATGTTATAGGCGAGTATTTTGACTACAAGATGGTTGATAACAAATCTGTTAGAGACCAGGTTGTTGAGATACAAAATTTGGTGGCTAAGATCATTGGGAAAGGCATTCCCGTTGAGAGGCTCCAAGTTCCGGCGCTTATAGACAAGCTACCACCCTCATGGCAGGATTTTCAAGTTAACTTGAAGCACAAAAGGGACGCAATGTCCGTTGATGATCTTATGGTGGCCATACAAATTGAAGAAAAGCATAGAGGTAAGATGAAAATCTTACAAGGCTCATCTTCTGGGGTTAAAGATAGTGTTCAAGCAAATGTTGTAGAAAGGAAACCAAAGTTTCATGGCAATAAGAACAACAAGAAGTTTAAGAATCGGTCTTTCAAACCTGGTTCAAATATCCGTAAGGAAAAAAAGTCAAAAGTTTGCTGGGTCTGTGGGAAACCGAGACATTTTGCAAACAAGTGCAAAGAGAAGAAAGGTCAGGACTATAGTCATGGTGGGGCTGCATCTTCTGCTCATGTTAACATGGTTATTTCAGATGACAGGTTAGTATTAACTAATTTTGAAATTAACTTGGCATGTGAATCTATTGATTGGTGGGTTGATACAGGAGCAACTGTTCACATCGGTGCTGATGTTTCTTTTTTTTCTTTCTATCAGGAAGTAAAGGATAGGACTGTAATGATGGGGAACTCCTCTGAGGCTAGAGTTTATGGAGTTGGAAATGTGGACATCCGGTTTACATCAGGGAACACGTTAACTCTTCGTAATGTGTTACATGTGCCTAGTGTGAGGAAGAACCTAGTTAGTGGAGTACTTCTTAGTCGAGAAGGATATAAATTAGTGTTTCAGTCAAATAAAGTTGTAATAACTAGACATGGTACTTTTATTGGCAAAGGCTATGTATGTAATGGCCTCTTTAAACTAAATTTGGTTTCTTGTAATAACTCTTTATTTCAAGTAGAAGAATCTTTGGTTAATCATGTTGATTCTTTTCATGTGTGGCATATGAGACTTGGACATGTTAATTCAAATACTATTAAAAGGATGATGAATCTTGATTTGATTCCGAAATTGCATGATGTAACTAGTGATAAATGTGAAATATGTGTTCAAGCAAAACAACCTAGGAAACCTTATAGGTCTATTGATAGGTCTACATGTTTGCTTGAATTAGTTCATTCGGATATATGTGAGTTGAATGGATTACTTACTAAGGGTCGTATGAGATATTTCATTACTTTTATTGATGATTACTCTAAGTTTTGTCATGTGTATTTGTTAAAGTCCAAAGATGAGGCTTTTGAGAAGTTTAAGGTCTATAAGATGGAGGTTGAGAATCAAATGGAGAGGCGAATTAAAAGACTAAGGTCTGATCGTGGTGGGGAGTATTGTTCTCTTGAATTTTGCAAGTTTTGTGAAGATCAAGGAATAATACATGAGACCACAACGCCTTACTCTCCTCAATCTAATGGAGTGGCAGAAAGAAAGAATAGAACTTTCATTGATATGATTAATTCTATGCTTTCGTCTTCGGGTCTACCGAAGAATTTATGGGGAGAAACAATTCTTTCTGCTTGTATGATCTTAAACCGTGTGCCTTATAAAAGACAAAATACAACCCCTTATGAATTGATGAAAGGAAGAAAACCGAGCTTGCAGTTCATTAAGGTTTGGGGATGTCTTGCCAAAGTGAAAATCCCAAACGTGAAAATGGATAAGCTTGGTGCGGTGTTCATTGGTTATGCACAAAATAGTAGAGCATATCGGTTTTTAGTAATTGGGTCAGATCGACAGGATTATGCACCTAATACTATTAAGGAGTTCGATGATGCAACATTCTTTGAGAATGTATTTCCTATGAAGGAAAAGAGTAAAGCTGTAGTGCATAAAGAAAATGGTTCATCATCTTCTATTCCAAGAATTGAAGATTCGGATACCAATGTAGAGGTTAGGAGATCTAAAAAAACTAGAATAGAGAAGAATTATGAAAATGACTTTTATACTTACATGGTGGAGAATGAGGATCCTTTGACTTTTAGTGAGGCTATGTCATCTAATGAATCTCCTTTATGGAAGGAAGCGATACAGAGTGAGATGGATTCAATCCTTGCACATGGGACGTGGGTTCTAACGAATCTACCTCCAGGGTTTAAACCCATTGGGTGCAAGTGGATATTTAAAAGAAAATATTATCCTGATGGATCCATTGAAAAGTACAAAGCTAGATTAGTGGCTAAAGGGTATAGTCAAAAGGAAGGTCAAGATTTCTTTAACACGTATTCTCCTGTGACCATGATAACTACAATTCGAGTGCTTATTGCATTGGCAGCTCATTATAACCTCGAGATCCATCAAATGGATGTCAAAACAGCATTTTTAAATGGTGAATTGGAAGAGGAAATCTATATGGAGCAGCCTGAAGGTTTTGTAGTTCCTGGTCAAGAAAGAAAAGTATGTAAGTTAGTGAGATCTCTCTATGGGTTAAAATAGGCTCCTAAACAATGACATCAAAATTTTGATAATGTTCTTCTTTCTAATAATTTTGTTGTGTGTATATCAGATAAATGTTTATATTGGAAGTCGTTTAATGATTGTTTTGTGATGTTATGTTTATATGTTGATGATATCTTGATTTTTGGAAACAATGTGGATCATATCAATAAGGTCAAGGGTTTCCTTAACGAGAATTTTGATATGAAAGACTTGGGTCTTGCCAAAGTCATACTGGGCTTAAAGATTGATAGGACTTCTAATGGAATAGTTGTGAGTCAATCACACTATGTGGAGAAGATTCTAAGGAAGTATGGTTACTTCGATAGAAAACCTATTAGTATGCCGTATGATTCAAGTGTAAGACTAAAGAAAAATCTTGGGGAAAGTGTGTCACAACTTAGATATTCGCAGCTGATAGGAAGTTTGAGTTATCTGGCTAACTGCAGTAGACCGGATATATCCTATGCTGTGGGAAGACTAAGTAGATACACAAAGAGCCCAAATGAATCTCATTGGATTGTCATTGAGAGGGTGTTCAGATATCTAAAAGGAAGTGTAAATTTCGGTTTACATTATTCCGGGTTCCCTGCTGTATTAGAAGGATACAGTGATGTTAATTGAGTATCAGATTCTGATGAAACAAAGGCCACGAGTGGTTATGTATTTACACTTGGTGGTGGGGCACTTGCATGGAAATCTTCAAAGCAAACTGTTATAACAAGGTCTACTATGGATGCTGAGATAGTAGCACTTGATAAAACTGGAGGAATGACGGAATGGCTTGGGGATCTATTAATAAATATACCCTGGTTAAATAAGCCAATTCCTGGAATTTTGATTCACTGTGACAGCCAATCAGCTCTTAATAAGGTTAAGAGCAAGAATCACAATAAGAGGTCCTCTAGGCATATTGAACTAAGATATAAAATCTTGCGCAAGTTGACTACATCGGGAGTCGTTACCTTAAGTTTCATACGATCAACAGATAACTTGGCTGATTCGTTTACTAAAGGGTTGTCGGCAGGACAAATCCTTAACTCATCTAGGGGAATGGGGCTAAAAGCCTATGATTTAAGTCATCGTTAGTAGCAACCCAATCTCTCTGAGTGGAGATCCCACGACGAAGATTCAATGGGTAACAACAAGCTAATGCGTGACTTAGAGAGCACTATTAATATAAATGTATGCTCGTTCCCGTGTGATGATGAGAGTGCTCTACTGCATATGAAACAGGTTGACGAAAGTCTTAATGAGGTCAAGGCTTAAAAGTAGGGTATTGTTATGCAGATTACCCTTGGAGACTGTCACCTATATGAGTGCCACTGAGGTCGTAGTTAAGGAGAACGAGGGCTTGTTCCCTAATGTGCAACTCATAAAAAGATAAAAGGCGCATGGCCGTAAAGCGCTACCCCGAATGATCTTGAAAAGGGAGTTACTCTAACTGTTAGGTTTGTCAAAGCTCTTGCTCTAAAGTTCAAGTTCAAGACTTAGTTTACTTCGAACTTGTGAGAGTGGCGGCTTACCAAACTAGGTGTAGGTTCAAACCCGCAAGGTACCTATCGCCGAAAACTTAGAGTACTATTACTGAATGTCTCATTCATGTGTCATATCTATTTTAGTATGTAGACTGGTTTAATATTAAGTCATGGTGGGGATTGTTGAAATTTGACTTGAAATTAAACAAATAAGTTAAAAAATGCAACGATCGATCGGTAACATAACGCAATCGATCATGTAACGATCGACCGTGATAAACCGATCGTTCGTAGTTACTGTAATTTTCTGCAATTTGGTTTCCGTATTGGCCCGATCGATCGGTATAAAAACGATCGATCGTAGTTACTGGAATTTTAGGATTTGTGCACTACGATAAAACGATCGATCGTAATTTCAGGCTAAATAAGGCGATGCGATCGATCGGCTAAGCGGTTACAGCGAGTAAATGACCGTTTCTCTGAGGAAAATTGCGTCTCTTCTTCCAAAAAAGGACCAACAACGTCCTTCTATATATAGAGAATGCTTTTTCACAAAAAAGAGTTACAGACAAAAAAGAAAAACTTGTTCTTCATCTCTCTTAATTCATTATACATCATTGAGCAATAGAATCTCCTCTGATCGAGATCCAGTTAGTTTGATTTGAAGTGCAACTTTAAACTGACGATGTGTTTCGTTGTATCTCGGAAACGGAACGCTATTATTCACCTGTGCACTGAGGGCGGCGTATCTGTTTCAAGGACAACGCATAGCGTGCCTCGAACTTGGTTCTAATTCTAATAATCTTTCTGGTATTTTATAAGTATATTTATCAATTATATGTGCATAATTTGGTAGTATTTTAGCCCTCTTTTATGTGACAATCCCAACAGTACCCTAGTATAACCGAACAACAATCCACTATTTGGAGGATTACAGTTCATCCGAGGAAGACAGATAAGAACAATGAATTGAGTCACTCAGATCCAATATGTTTTTCTGGTGTGAGTTAACAGAGAGACCTCCTTCGGTCCATTCTCATGGAAGACAAAACAGTCAAGATTCCTTGCTTTGGTCTCCCAATTATGCAGCGACAGGTGGAGAAGTAGCCGGGGTCACCGTCACACATACAGCACCACATTCACACTCCACACAAATCTAAAATCCAACCCACCACAACCTTTGCTCACCTCCACCAACCCTTTTCAGCTCCATCTTTGGCAGAAATAGAATTCAGTCTGAGTCTCGACCCAGCTCAGAGAGCGTAGGACTAGTTTCAAAGAGTCCTGTTATGCTCCTGGGCACTGCCGGATGTCGGATTTCAATCCGGGAGAGCATGCGTTAATACACTGGGCAGGCGGGCTTGAAACACCCGCCCGCCCATGTCATCGATCTCGATCCAATGGCTCGCAGCGCCTGAGAGCACACCGACCGTGCGAGCCAGGCCTTGGCGCATATTAACTTGTAAATTTAGTAAATATGTGTAGGACTAGTTGCTCTACCTATATTAGACTTGGAAATGGAGTTTGGAAGTGGAATCTCACTTCTCTGTTCCAGTGTTCCTCCACAAACCAAATTTCTTGACTTTCCCTGACCTCAAGAATCCTTTACAAGTTCACCATCCAGAATTAAAAAACAACACAAATAAACAAATGCAAAAGAGTAGTAAAGAAGGTACTCCACTTCAACTATGTGAGAAGATGCAATGCAATAAGATATCTTCTTGCAGTGCAACTTGAGCAAAGACTTTACTTATGGCAAGTGGGCAACCTATTGGGAGATCAATCATACATTTATATTCTCCTAATTAACATGGACTAGCATATGAATCAAAACATAAAAAAAGAAGACATCTCATCAAAGATCCTGTTCCATTGATCTTGAAATTAAGCAAGCAAAATGGTAGATGATCGAAAATCCGAAAAAAAAATTAAAGATCAAGATTAAAGAGTGATCAATTATACAATTGAGGCCACCGTTTTTTTTTTCTCTTCATAACGAGGCCTGCAAAACATTTGTTTTAATTTTTTTTACAGAGCTCTCTCTTGTTTTTATTTCTAAGAGGAAGAACCTGAGGAGACCTTGGGGGAGGTCACAGGGAAAAGCGGCAGCAGCTGCGGCTCGACGTCCCGCGGCGTAGACCTCGGCGAGGGGTGAAGGTAGAAACCCTTCTCGGCGATCGCCCGCTCCTCGGCGGCAGTGGCGGCTATGTCAACTGCCGGCGGTGGGGCTGATCCCGGCCGGTTGAATGGGTCGGGGATCAAGGGGGTGACCGGACTGAGCACCAACGACGGGAAATCCAGCACGCTTGGCGACAGGATCTCTGGCTGATGCCGGTGCCTCGGCGAGAAGCCCGACACGCCCCCGACGCTGCGGCCGGGCAAGAGGGGGCTGAGCTTGATGTTCTTGAGGCTGCTCCGGCGCTCGTAGAGCTTGAAAGATGGCTTCTTTGGCCCGCCGCTCTTGATGGGCGGGATCGACACCTTGCCGGGATCATGGCTGGCAGCGGAGGGAGCGCCGCTGGAGCCGGTGAGCATCTGAACGACTTGCTTGAAAGACGAGGTATCAGCCTGGACGAAGGTGGTGGCGCCATTAGTGCCGTTGGGAGAAGGAGCAGTGTGGGACTCGGATCTTGGCCGTTGGCTGGGGGTGGCGGGAAGGGGGACTGGGGAGACGCCATTGCTGGAGCTGGAGCTGCAGCTGTGGCTTCTGTTTGGGGAGGTGGTCTGGCCGCATGGGTTTTCCTTCCCTTGGCCTCTTGGTGAAGAATCCATTGTTGGGTCCCTTCTTCCCCCTCTCCTCTTCCCTTCCTCCTCCAAAAAACACAAGTAGAAAGACCAGCTGAAGAAGAAGAAGAAGAAGGCTTCAGGTTGGAAAGAAGGAAATAGGAAATGGAGGAGAAAGGGATTAAAAAAGGAGAGGGGTGGTGAGTTTGTGTGTGGAACAAGGTTGATGAGGGAGAGGAGAGAA
The DNA here is from genome assembly GCA_039654745.1 of Houttuynia cordata. NCBI lineage: Eukaryota > Viridiplantae > Streptophyta > Magnoliopsida > Piperales > Saururaceae > Houttuynia > Houttuynia cordata. The sequence goes on from CM077507.1 coordinate 5,816,498, forward strand.
GGGAGAGAAACCTGTGTTGGCTGTGTTTTGTTTACCTTTGCTTTTGGGAGGATGGGTGTGTTTCCTCTCTCTTGCTTTGTATTGCTTTGGTTTGGTGCTTTTATTGTTTGTTTTTTGGTTGGGGGAGACTGTTTCTGGTTGGGTAAAAGTAGTGTCCAAATGCTTCTTCTTTCCTTTTCTTTATTTTTTCTCAGCTGGATTAAGAGTAGAGACAGATCAATTCCTTGAAAAATTGAGATGGAGAGAGTTGTAAATTGCTTTCAATCTGTAAATTTGTGATTAGAAAAACGCGAATATGCGCACTGACTCGCGCGTTGGCGCAGCGGTCGAGACCCGATGGTGCAGGGGCAGGCGAGTGATTCAAACCTCCGTGCCTATGTATTAACGTGCACCATTGGTTTATGGACGGTGGTCAAGATCGGATGGTGGACATAGGGCGGGCAAGTAATTCAAGCCCACATGTCTATGTACTAACGCGCACCATCCGATTATGGACTGAGATTGAGATCCAACCGTGTGTGGAGCGTGGGAGTGATTCGAACTTAAGTTCCTGTCTTAATGTTGGGCCGTACAATCGAATTACCATCAATCGTGAGCTAAGGCGCATATAAAATGGTTTTTTTGTTCACTGGGGGGCGGGGGGGATGGGCTTTGTCTGAGCATGAACCATTTCCTTGTAAGAATCGTCAAAGTACGAATTGAAAAGGGCATTGACTTGGGTGTCTCTCTGGGGCACTCAGTGTCATCACCACAGCTTGCTGGCGCTGACTCGTGGAAGATTATGACCATTGCTTTCATTTGCTCCTTTGCTTTCTTTGGTTTCTTCCTCTCCCACCACTAGTCCAGATGCTGCTTCTTACGTGTGTTTATCATCCATGATCAGGATTCAGGAGGCATTCAGGCCTGGGGAACTGCTTTCTTGTACACTTTGGTCTGGTCTTGGTCAGTGACACAGTGCATTTGCATGGCCTACTCAATCCAAATGTTCCCATTTCCATATTCAGATGTGGAGCTATTTTTGACAATTTTTGGCCGATTGTTTTGGTTTAGTAGAGTTGTTTTGATCGAATAGGGAAGTTTAGCTGAAAAAATGGTTTTGGAAGTAAGGTGATCTGTTGGCAATTGGTTGTTAGTTTTGGTATTGCCTGATCTTATTGTTACTCAGCAATCAAATCGTTTTAATTAACATAGTTTCTTATTTCAGACATTTAGGTAGAAATGTCTATGTTCTTGTTGATGAATGGTGAAGAACAATGGATTCTCAATTATTTTTACAAATTACTTGTAGAGATGTCATATGCCTGGGCTCACAACCGAGCTAGTGGCTCCCTCCGGGAAAGAAAAAACATCTTCTCTATCTGTGAGTTCTACGAGCAGAGTGTCTAGTCGGCTCCGTTTAGTCCCTTAATAATTTGCTCTTTCTTTTATTAGTGACAATGATTTTTTTACCCTTCGGCCTTCACACACAATGCCATAGGGATTCAACCTCAGGAATCAGGACCTCTCCCTCAACAAGTAAAGATCCAATTATCGCAACATACCCTGAATCAACACCAATAATTTCTAGATGCCATACACTATGTCATATACTCTGAAATTACCCGATCTTAGATGCTTAAGCATGATTGCTTCAACACCTCATTTCCTCTAGCCTATAGTTATAATGCATTACAAGTCACGCTAACAGCTTTAAACAAGCAAAGCAACTCGATTTGACTCAAGACTTAGCCGTACTCGTAGCTTGAACTCGCCGATAAATATGATGAAATTGATCTTTTGTCTTATTTCTGTGCATAAATATACTTATTTATAGTATAAATTAATTTTAAAAACAAAATAATAGGAAAATCAATTAGCCATGCCCTCGAGAATATCCGTTGAGTGAGCTCGTGCTTGGATTTACTCGGAGCTCAATTCAAGCTGGTTCAATCCACCGAAACTCGACTCGGCTCAGCTCATTAGAAACCCTAATATCAGGTTCCCACAGATCGTTCTTCCTCTGCCATCAGGCATTGCACGAGTAACTTTCTTTTCAAGTTAATGTGAGCCTGAGAGGGTCTCAGCTGCCTCCCCTCTTCTGTCATCAAACCAAATATGTGAACAGTTAATGTCCAAATTGATACCAAGAACTTCTTATGTGAAATTGAGACTTGGGTGGTACCATGAACTTGTCTAGGCAAACCTAGTAGGATTAGGACCAAGAAAGGACAAAGAAAACACCTGCACAGAGATCCCAAGTAATTCCTCTAATTATCAACTCGTGATGTGCATGTGATGTGATTAAAGCATCTGCTTATGAAAATGAAGGAGCACATCCCAAATTCCTATTCCATAAATTATGAAGGATTTCCAAGCTCCGTGAACCTTGAAAGAATAAAAACCTCTATTATATGGGAATCGAATCCCACAATCTAGTGACAGCTAGTGCGGTTTCTAGCAACAACATTGTCAAGCATGCCCTAAAACAAAATAAAAAAACATTATAGGAAATAGTGTTGCTAAGTAGGCTCGCTCTCCTTACTGCCTCCTGTTATGCAAATTAGAGAAATTATTAGGTACGGAAGGCGCAGGGAACAGTGTGCTCATCACCAATAGGTCATAGACACACTCCCCTTGCTTGTGGGTCCCTTGTGGCCATCATGACAAGCAGGGGAGTCGTGGAGCACACTGTTCCCCCTAGGCGCCATTTACCTAATAATTTCTCGTGTCAGATACTAACATTTGGGAAAATTATTGGTTACGCGCCGCGCAGGGGAACAGTGTGCTCATCACCCCTCTCCCCTGCGTGTAATGATTGCCACAAAGGGACCCACAAACAGGGAGATGTGTCCATCACCCATTGATGATGAGCACACTGTTATGCGCGGCGCGCAGGTAATAACTTCTCCTAATATTTGGGTTCTATGCCTTCATCGTGGTGAGCATTACACGAGCATCCCTGGGCGCGAGCGTACTTGATAATTTCATCGAGCAAAAGGTAGAAGAGAAGACAAGGTGAACACATGGGGGACCACCACATGTTTATGCCCATTCGTGTCTTCTCTGGAAGGCACAGGGAGCATGACCAGATGCCCCAGGCCTAATTTTGATAATTGGCCACTAATGATCTCACACTCCTTATCAAACGATATAAACATGCCTAATTAATGTCTTGATCACAATATTGACCGAATAAAAATACTTAAGTCATCCAAGTTGTTAGCAACACTCCTTCGATCCACACGTGGAGTCAAGTGTCTATATATAATCACGGGAAACTTTCATGAAACTTTACTTTCCATTTTTTGGAAAAAAAACGTCTATTAGAATATGAGTCGAGTTACTATGCATTTGGGACTCCAGGTCACACGCGTTGGCATGCACTTGCGGGCAATTGGAGTCCGATCCCACTGCTCGTTTAATATGCGAGGGTAGGTCACTATGAATTAACGTGTGCACGGTTCGCACCACATCTTCCGACCGGATCGAGTGAAACAAACCGGCCATATCCAACGGAGCTATGAATTGATTTGTGTGCTCTTACGGTGATTATGAACCAAAGCTAGCGAGATTTTTCTATATTACCGAGCCAATTTGCCCGAAATGCCATATTACCTAATTTTTTCGGGCTCGTGCAATATAACCTAATTCGGGACCTGGTCTTTCCATTTTCTCCTGCCCAATACTTAAAATTTTACCTGCCCTGAGCCGTGCCCGGCCCCATTTCACACAACAATGATCATACGGTGAGGAAGTTCCCAATCGGAGGCAAAGGCTTGCCGATAGAGAGACGACAATGTGTGACAGACACAAACATTTTCGGTAGATTTCTCGGGACAAACGACCTCTTTTACCCGTGAGTAGGCAGAAGAAGCTCGCCAACGCGGCCCGAAGAAGATCTTTCATAAACTCCATTCTATTGCGGAAGTGGTTTGACAGCTCATAACCATTATTTTTTCTATTCACATGTTCTGGGAACGAAGAAAGTTGAAATTTTGCATCGAGAAGTACTTGTGACCGAGTGACGAACTACTCTTCACAAATTCGTCATCCTTACAAGAAGGTGTCTCAAGGAATTTGAGATATCGCCATAGGGAGAAAGAGGAGAAAAAATTTAGAAGAACACAAAAAAGGGTAAAAACGGATCAGAAATGAGGGATATATGACGAGATTGAATGTTGCCCTCAAATCATGTATTTAAATACATGATAATACTACTATCATGCCCTTGATGACACGATACCACTACTATCATGTGTTTCGGAAGTGCTATGATGTAATCGAGGAAGCGATATGACAAAAGTCATGTCTTCGAAGACACGATACACTTGTCTTTCGTGTGTTGAAGCACACAACTAATAAAAACGTAATGACTGGTATTCTTATAAATGTATTGTGTATACGAACAAAATAGAAGAAATTTAAATGTGCATTTTGTAATTTGTATTATGTATTTTGAATTACAAGTAACAGACAGTGACTCGTGTCATTGAGGAATGAGTGAAAAAAGATAAGAAATGAGGGACATATGACTAGTTGAAGTATGCCAATGAAGCATGTATTTATTAAATACACGATAACACTGCTATCGTGTACTCGTTGACACAATACCACTGCTATTGTGTGTTTGGGAAGTATTATCATATCATCGAGGACACGATATGAGAAAAGTCGTGTCCTCCAAGGCACGGTCCCCCAAATACAGACATGATACACTTGTATCCCCCATGATCAAACATTGGTTGTTCTATCGCTCATGCCATTGGAGGTGCATACATCATTATGAAGATTCCGTAGTGGGAGGAATTCTTTTGGATGGGTGCATCATTGATCTGGGACAAATTCTATCACTTAGTGTAACGCCCGAAAATTTTGTAAGTTTACCAAAACTGCTATTTTAGGAAACTGTTCTAAAATAGGAAAGTTTTGCTGCTTGTTTTGAAATCTTTTAATCTGGTGTGTTGAATTGATTTTGTGATGCTTTAAGAAGAGTGGAATTGATAAACCAGATTAGGTTGTGCACCAGGGCGCGAGGACTAGCCCTGGCGCTGGGTTCAATCTGGCACTGAGGCTGGCCTAGAGCCAGGGGCTGAGTGCACCTGACGCCAAGAGTGGGGACCAGGCGCCAGGGTATGAGATCAGTGTGTAGAGACTCATTTGAGTATTTTGAGTTATTAAATTGAGTTAGTGATGTGGTACAAGAGTGGTGCAGTATTTTTTAGCACACTTCATTCGCGGAACATCGGAGCCGTCCATCTGTGTGCCATGCACTAGACGCAGGAACACCTGAGGGACAGAGCCGTGTGGACACAGCGCCCTAGGCACTGTGCACGTGGTTCGCATGTGAATATTTGGTTAGGGGAGAGAGAATTAAGAAGTCGAGGGAATTTCAAATTCTTTCCAAATCCGGTTTTAAAAAGGATTAAATATCTGGTCTAAAATTTGGTTTTAATGTAAATAGATTTGATATCCTTTTTAATTGGAAATTAAGGAATCTAGAAGAGGAGGTTTTGGACGTGTTTAGTGGGATATTCTTGATGATGTGGCCTTCAATTTTGGGCACGAATTAGGGGTTAAACCAAAGAGATTGGAAATTTTGAATTTAATTCCATTTAGAAACTAAATGGGAAGATTGTGAACGTGAATAGTGGTCATGGGATGAGGTTGTGCCATGTGGCATGAGTGAGATCATGCTTGGAGTAAAATTAGGGAGGTTACACCCATAATTGGTAACCGATCCCATTAGTAAATTCTCTACCAATTTAGAGGTTGTAACTGACCTAGATTCTAGGGATTTGATTTGGAGTGATAAGGCAAGCACGTTGGAGCTTATTCGTGTCATTTGAAGGGATGAATATCAGCCCTTAGATGAGTTTTGATCTAAGGTGAGAAATTAGCCTAATTGAGAAAGTTGCCTAAGTGGAGAAATTAGGGTTTTAAACCATCCTAATTGAGGGGAAACCCTAACTGAAGATGAGAAATTATGGGAGACCACGTCCTTGACATGGATTGTGGGATGATAATGCAACTAGATATTTGAGGGATACATTACCCAATGTAGACTTGCATCCTAATATTTATTCAAATTGAATCAACATATCTAAGAACATCATCCGTGTGTCAATGGTCATAAGCTTCACTTTCCCACCTACATACTGTACTCAAGAGGACTTTCAAATAATCCATCATAGTGTAGATAAACAACTACTTTTTCCATTACTACCAGTCACCCCTAAGATAAAAAAATATGAAATATTGTCAAGAATATATAATATATATAATTCAAATATCATGTACTCACTGTCATAAAGTCATGTTCACCACATGCTTAATTAATTGACATTGGAGTCACAAAAAATTCATCATCCACATTAGAAGTTGTGTAAAGAAATTTTAACTCATAAGGAGAAAGAGGAAAAAAATAAAAAGGAAAAAAAAAAGAATGGGTGAAAACAGATAAGAAATGAGGGAGATATGACTCATTGAATTTTGACATGCTTATCATGTACTCGATTACATGATAGGAATGGTACCATCTCATCGAGTACATGATGACATGATAATAGTGATATCATGTCAGTGAAGATATGATAGCAGTGCTATCGTGTATTTAAATACACAATTTGAGGTCTACATTCAATCTTGTAATATCTCCCTCATTTCTGATCCGTTTTTTCTTATTTTTTTTGCATTCTTCTATATTTTTTTTCTCTTTCTCCCTATGACGATATCTCAGATTCTTTGAGACATCTTCTTTTAAGGATCACGAATTTGCAAAGAATAGTCCGCCACTCAGCCACAAGTACTTTTTGATGCAAACTTTTAACTTTCTTTGTTCCCAGAATGTGTGAATAAAAAAATAATTATAATGAGCTATCAAAAGAATTCCGCAATAAAATGGGGAGGTTGTGAAAGTGCTTCTTTGGGCTGCGTTGGTGAGCTTCTTCTGCCTACTCGCAGGTAGAAGAGGTCGTCTGACCTGAGAGAGTTGCCAAAAATTTTTGTGTTTGGCACACAGTACCATCTTTACATAGACAAGCCTCTTCTTCCAACAGGGAACTTCCTCGGAAAATTATTGGCTACGTGCCGCGCAGGGGGGAGAGGTGCCCATCACCCATTGGTGATGAGCACACTGTTCCCCTGCGCGGCGCACAGGTAATAACTTCTCAACTTCCTCTCTGTATGATCACTGCGGGGGAAGCTTGTGTGAAATGGGACATGACTTCGGGTGGGTAAAATATGATGTATTTGGCGGGAAGGTAAAATAGGAAGACTAGGTCTTAAAACTAGGTTATATGGCATGAGCCTGGAAAAACCAAGTAATATAGCATACTGGGCTCATTGGCCATGTAATATGGAAAGATCTCAAAACGAGCACTCTGATTATGTTAACCATTTTGTGATCGAGTGGTCCCAGGGTCTCCATCTGCCATTACATTTGAATAGGATGATCTCATTGCTATTTTAAAATACCATGATTAGTCATGCCAATTCAATGTAATGGGTCCTTACTTGGATCAATTGGAAGAATTTTAGTCCTATAATCCAAATATTCTTCCAATAGGAAGTGAACACACATGTTATTAATTAATGCCTGTTAATGTTCTATATTAAAATAAAAACGTAGTTGGAGTACTAGTTTGATCACATTGCCTTGCAGTCTTTGAAGGTGAGCAAAACCTTACTTTAATAATGTACTATATTAATATGTGGGCCCACGGGGGTCAATGGTGCATGCTGAGGAAAGTTTGAAAAGCCAAGGATAAAGATGGGATACCAAATTTATTTCACATTAGGATTTATAGTTTGAAAGACAAGAATGATGTAATTTTCACATTCATAAGAGTTATGATCCCTTCATCTAAGCTTGTAAAATTTTGCCTATAACATTGGAGCTGAAAACAAGAAGTTGTTGTCATGCACTAAAATACTCCCTTCATCGGAAAAAATAGGTACGGTTCTCTCTTTTCTTCGTACAAAATAAAAAACAGGTACAGGCGTCCACAGAGGCCTTTTTCCACTTGGGGGTGCAATGTGGCTAGAAAAATTATAAGAGGTTACTGTAGAGGTAAATGTAGCATAATCAATACTAATAGGAGTGAAAATTATCAATTGGATTCTTATAGATGGGAAATAAATAGAAAGTTGGTTTACAATTGTTTAAAAAATTGTTGAATTGATTCTACTATTGTTGAAGGTGAATTCTATATAGTGAAAAGAATTAAAATTGACAATACCATTGGTACAAAAATCATAGAATTCTTGGTAGAGTTTTTCTTCGAAAAAAACAGTATGGACTCTATACGGATTAAAAAATAATAGAATTGACTATACTATCAAGAGGAAAGAAGATGATAGTGGGAGGGATGGTTTAGGGTTAAGATTTAAGGGGCATATCATCATAAGCTGGTTATCTAAACGTAACAAAGTTTAAAATAAGCCATTGCTCAAAATAATTTTTTCGCAGCAAGTTCGCGGCACGGTGTTAAATGCGCATTTGACAGTCTAAAACCTGCTTGCCCCCCTGTATTACATGGGCCGCATGATCAAAATCGCACAACCACGTTTCAACGGACACTCATGTGCCTCATTTAATAGTGGGTTGGCATAGATGGGGAACCATCTCCGAATTGGTAGGCCCTCATTTCCCCACTTATCTTTGATCTTTGAATTGCAAATTATCATTGAACATAGAAAGGGCAAAAGGCCACTATTTGAAATTGTCTTGTGACATTGACTCGTCGACTAGTACACGAATGAATACCAGGGAGGCAAGGAGCATGGCATGTGGGAAATGTAGGATAAGAAGCTTGAAGACCAATTATTTGTCTATTTTTGTAGATTCCAGTCATCTGATTGGGAAGTTCGGACTTTCATATTCATAGCGATTTGTTTGATGGTGGAAACCAACTTATTTGTACAAAGGTCATTACTACTTTACTTTCCTTAGAATTAAAATTTTATGCTAATTAATTAATGGCTTATAGTTTACTACACCAGGGTGAATTTTTTTTTCTCCAAACAAGGCTATATATAGGGAAAAGTTTAAATAAGACTTTTCTCATGCAACTTGCATGAGCCCGAGTAATCTTGAGCCATTGAATCTTGATCTAACGGCTATAAGGGTGGGTGATAATTTACACACGATTGATTGGACAACTATGCCATCGGAACAGAATTCAACGGCTCAAGATGACATGGCTCATGTAAGCTGCACGAGACTTGTTGACTCATATACACATGCTTATCCAGAGCACCGTCGGATCTCAATCCAATAGCTATCATTTAAATTGGGTTCATAGTAGTCAAGAAAGAGACTTTTCCCAAGAAAGAGTGGCAGCATTACAAGAGTCGCATGTCGGCTTTGGACAAAGGAAGAGCATATTAATTTATACTGCCCCCCAAATCCTGACCTACCTCAGGTTCATTAGCTCTAGTTTTGGTAAAGATAAGATATTCTCTTGTCCAATAAGTGGAGACACTATTTATTCATGTGTTTCCTGACTGCAGCTGGAATGAGAATATTGTTAGGTTTTGGATTGACTCATGAAATCATATGCAATCGATTGAATTTTAGAATTGTTTAGTAGAAAATAGGTGATAAACAATTAGGGATAGTTTTATACGTATCAAATTTTTTTAGTGAAGGGCAGTGACCGACCCAAAAAGCGTAAAAGGAAATTGTGATGCTGATTAATATGTGAAATAAAATTAAGTTCTAAGAAGAAGATAATTCAAATAATTTGGAATTATATAAGGTCGAGAAGAAGGATGAAGTTGTCAAAAGCAGAGAGTTCCCATCACTAACTAGAAATTGCCTAGGAAAATGAATCCCAGATAAATGTACAAAATTTAGCTGGACAATGGTCCAACATTAGACATAATTTTGAGTCTCAGATTCTGAAAACTAGCACTTTAAAGGGAAAGGGGAAAGTGCCAATTTCTCTTGTTTGGTAATAGATCATAATCCTAATCCTAATCAAGTATTGTCTTTTCCCCCGCAGTTTGGGGTCGGCGACATGGATTTGTTCGGCAATAGATGAATCTTTTAAAAAAAAATTACAGGAAGTAGCCATTTTTTTATTTGGAAAAGGATGCAGCAGCCAAGGGAATATTAAGTTCATATATATTTCATACACCAATTACAAACTGGGTCATTTACAGATGGGCCCATGTTTTAAACTGCCCATCTATTACCACGTTATACATAGAAAAAATCAGAGACTTGGACTAGTGAGTGAACTACTCTACCAACTTCTGCTTTCAGCTGTACCTTCAAGGGCATCAAGGCACAGCATATGGCCTAGGTAAATAAGTATTCACCCCAAGTAAGACTTGCTTGGAACTTCCTGATGATTCCAGCAAGCACTAGTATGAGCATTGAATAAGATATTATGCATGAAGGAAGAAAAAGCCCTACTTTGCGGCTGGCACTCTTTCAAAGCCTCCAAGGAATTATGTTATCTTCCTAAAAAATCCATTTGTTTTTCTTGTGAAGTCAATAGAGGTCATTGGAGGCTGGTCTGGTTAATCATGGCCGGCAAGTCATAATCAAAAAGCTGGTGGGTAGGATGTCAATTAGTTTCATTGAAGACTTTTTGCAGCTAAGTGTGAAAGTTTGTAAATATATGTAATTTAGGATGGTGAGTGTGGCATTAGGGTTCATGGAGTACTTGAGGCCTCTTGCTTGATATGGAAGGAGTCAAGGGGCAGCCCTATTTGGGAATTGGATTCATAGTCATGTAGGATCCCTCTTCTGTCATCATCATGAAGAAAAGGAAAGGGAAGAAAGTAGTTTTGATGAATTCATATTAGGTGGTCGGTGAGCTCATTATTTAAGACAGACAGAAGTTTCCAGGTATTCATAAATTCGATTTATTGTGGTCAGCGTTGGGTATTGACAGCCATTTTTAAAAAATGAAATGGACCACCAAGATTTTTAATGTTGTTATTTTCCAATGTATTTTGATACAAAACTAAAGCTGTAAAATGTATTTGAGATATAAGAAATTAAGATGTAAAACCACATCACTGACTAGTGAATGCCGAAAATCAAGTTTGAGATAAATTAGATAGGAGCACAATCCCGAAATTTGCCATTGATCCTCCTTGTCCTACCCCTTTCTCATATAGCGGGTTATGTTAACCTTATATAGTCATCATTATTATGACAAAACAAATAGACCCACAACAACAATAAGTTTTGTGTTTTTTTGGTGACCTTCTTCTTCTTCTTCTTCTTCTTGCTAGGATGCCCATTGGTAGCCTGCGCCTCCATAAAAATAGAGACGTTCTTTGTTAGGAAAAATTGAGAAATTACTAGAATATAATGTTGCACATGCTTTGGTTCGAATGGTGTTGGGCATGCTTTGGCGAGACACGCTCAGTTATTGGAGAATCCAGTGACTTGGTAGGAAGGCTTTCCAATCTTCGTTTCGCTGGCAACAGCGAAGGATGTAATCACTAGAATATGCTGTGGGCGTTTTGGAGTGATTATGTATTCTTGCTCTGTTAGTTTGATGTTTTTAAAAAAAAAAAGAGAAATTAGACATTGAACATATTTTTTTGAGTATTGGCTTGTCCCTTTTTTTTTCCAAAGTAATTAAGCCTATCCCAACTGATGAGGTCATCCTGGACTAGGGAGGATGTAAAGTGATCTACTCATCCCCAAACCCACTTTCTTCTCTAGCATGGTCATGATCTTTGTGGAAGGGGGCACTGTTTAGGGTTCACTATAGCAACAACAACAATAAAAAAAGGAAACAAATAAACATGCTTCGCAGTGAATCATCACTAGCCGAATTATATTTCTCTTGCGTAGGGGCTGTGGTTTTTTAGTATGACCTAGATTTCGGATGATTCGGGCAATTTAGCGGGAATTTTTACCTGAATTGAAAATCCACAAGAAGTTATATTCCGGCCATATTCTAGTCGCATTTGTGACTCCCCCCCTCTCACATAGAAGCAATGCGAGATCGAAAATTCAACTATCTGCAACCGTCTTACCAAACAAAATTAGGTTTTTCAAGATTCAGAAGGACTTAGATTTGATAGAATCTACACTTCTATCATTATCGATTAGCAAACCAAACGGTCCAAACTCCACTAACCTATGATAGACGATGAATCCGGAAAGTTGAATGAATTATGAACTTGGGAAATGAATGTTCCTTACATTTATTTTTTATTATTGTTGTGTGGATTGCAATTGTGAAGAAATGGGCCTTTGAGACTTCTATGTCGTGCTGGCCATTATAATTTTTAGTGGGCTGTAGACTGTACTCTGTGTGGGCTTTCGAAAAAAACAGCCCAAATATTTCAAGTTATCTCTAGGGTTTGCTAAGCAACTACTTTTCCTATAAAAACAGCTGCCTGGTTCCCTGCCTTCAATCTCACCTTGCAATTTGCATCCATGGCCGTCTCCTCTTTTCTTTATGGCTCATTTTTTTTTGTTTAATTTACTGTTGAAATTTTGATTTTGTTTATGGGATGGTAATGAAAGAACAATTGTTTACCAATGATCTATTCCGAAGTGATTTTCAAACATGTTCTTTGCTACGTTCTTTCTGAATCTGGGCATTTCCAACCTTTCTGTTTCTTTTGTTCTTGTTTTGTAAAAAATAGCTGTTTTCTGATATGGGTTTTGAAGAAAAAGAGTGGAAATGAATGAAGAAGTATTGTTTGGGATGATCAGGTGATGAGAATGAGATGAAATCTTAGGACACCTTCCTACACAGTTGTATTGTTACAACTGTGGATGAGAAAACAATCTCTCTGCTGATGATGATGGCCTGATTTTAGTCATATTGGTCAATAGTATGCAGTTGTTTTTATTGTAAAAAATGCTCCGTTTCAAATCGGTAGTCTGTTTTGAAAAACCAAATCAGACAATTAAATTGGACGACGGGGTATATATTTTGATACATGATTCTATTGGGTACATTTGGGCATAGTCTGCTAATACAGGAGCAACTCCTGAGATGTTGCGTGTTATGGCATGATTGTCATTGATTTCTTTTATATGCTTTTGAGCCAGGTTATTGAGTCTGTAAAGGTCTTGTTAGGTAGTGGTGTTTACAAGTGAATAGATATTTTTAAAGGGTTTTTTAAAATGCTAAAATGGTTTGGAAAGCCGTTTCATAAGGAAACTTTTAGCTAGACTTGAAGAACTAAATGGTTTTGATTTCATTTAATTTGCTGTTTCGACGATAGGCAGATATGTATGTGAAATGGAGATTTTTGAAGACGAGAATTAATTAGTCATGTAGCCGAAAAAAAAACAGTGGTTAGTACTTTGTAAAAGATACCAGTTGAAGAACAATGCAATTGAAATTATATAATTCCTTCATTCAAGCCACGGGCACAAGGAGTTTAGCTGATTATCCAGGCAAAGTATAGTGCGTAGGCATAACTGATTAGGTGCTATTTGTTAATTTAACTAGTAAACAACTGTGTTGATGCCTACGAATTGCAAACAAAGTTCTTGATCGATGCACACGAGAACTCTAGTGCTTACAAGACATTGCTAGCAACTTAGCCCTCTAAAAAGTTCCTTAATTGAGCATGTGTGGAAAAATGTTTGTGTTGTGAACTGGACTATCATGGTTTTTATAATCACCGAAGTTGCCAACGGACAATAGAATGCAAAACAAAATCCTAGCAAGTCAAAGATAATGGATGATCACGAGACCTACTAGGTAACATGGTTTTAAAAACAAACCCGCCCGGCTGGTTCGACCGGAGCCGGGACGTTTTTTGAGTGGTGTTGGCCGGATAGATTGACCCCCTCGACCTTGTTTAACTTCCCAGTTGAACCAGTGACTCTGCTGACTGGGCAGGATGGGTTTTTTTTCCCCTTTCATCCCAATTGCCTTTCCTTGTCGCCTCGATTGGCCGACTCCCTCTTCCTTTAATCCTCATTCATCTCTTCAATCCTAATCCTCATCTCCATGCTGGCCAGCAGCCAGCTCCCAGCCCCAACTCTCCCTTGCTATCTTTGCCATCTTTCGCCCTACTCCCCCGCCCAACCCTTGCACCACCTCTCTCGGCCAGCCCTCTCTACAGCCCTCCTTCGGTTTTTTTTTTCCATTTTTTGTATTGATGATGTCAGCAATCAGGTCAACCCGGGTTTACCTTGATTGAACCCAGTTGGATTCCGGGATGACCGGTCCCATTTTTAAAACCTTGCTAGGCAGCGTCTATTGTCATGTGCCATGCATTGCAAATGCGAGGGTGCTCCTAATTGTGTTTTGTGTAAATATATACCACAAACTCAGAAGGTATATATTTACATAGAGAATTGGCAGTCAACCATTACATGGTCCAACATTCTGTCCAATGAAGTTTGTGTGGGTGTGGAAAAATAAGGGTCTAACATTACATGGCTGTGTTTTTTTCTCAAGGCAAAAAACACGAAAGAGGAACAAAGAAACCGTGTTTTTTGTACAGGCCCTAGCTTCTCAGTCTAGACGAGCTTCAGTGGACGGAAGGAGTATGAGTTACATTACGCGATTTTATCCTCCATGTGTGAAGTGCGTTGTCGAATTACCAATACTGCGCTGAACGCTTTGGTATGACACTAAATCTATAATCTCACCTTGAAATTACCCTCAACGCTTCTTCAAATTGTGGCTTGCCTCATGAACTAGAATGGGTACCATCCTCAAATGCTACCATGGGCATGTTCATTGTTTCAGCTGTTAATTATATTTCTTGGGCGTCATTGGCTTTTGGTAAACGCTTCATCATTTATGGACAGAAGTTATCAAGACATTGTTTACATGTTGACATTACTATATGGTTGACATTGTTATCATAGGGATTTCCCTAATTCTTTGACCAGGCCAAGTATTTCTCTTACGATGAAGCAAGTACGTTTAGCATGTGATTAACTTATGATTCGAGATAATGGTGCGACTTGTAACTTATGGAACCAATATGAGTGTTGGGTCCCTAGTTGAATTAGTTAGTATGAAATTATCCCGAATTCTTCTGGCTTAGAGGAAAGTATGCAGAGGGCCACCCGTCAAAGATAGTGTATGCTGCCACTGTTCCCTGCCTACCATCAGCCTTGCTGTTGGCATTCGAATCCACCACCTTTTCCTTCTACCATCCCAACAATACCCTTTTTCTCCTTATCACACGCCTAAGATCTCATCTTCCTGCTATTCGGCACCACAATAACAACATGAATTCTACGTTGTTCATTAACACATCGCTTTTATATTCAGGGTTCAATATTTTATTATGATTTGATCAAATCATAGGGGAGCACGGGTTTTCACAAAGTTCGGCTTATAAGAGCACACAACCAAAGTAAAAAAGAAGGATTAAGGATTGAGATAGGATGAGGAGTTCACCACCCCACGATTTAGCCAGTCCACACGCCTACACACAGACGGTGGATAGACACCGTCTTAAAATATATGGATGGCAGATATCTACCAACCGTGTAAAGGGGTGGGTTCGCTAAACCATGGGGTGGTGAACTCCGCATTCATTAACCATTAACCTAAGATACATAGAGAATTAGCAGTCAAAAACATTGAACAGATGCTACTGTGGAAATAAGACGTAACCAAGAAAGCTAGGACTAGCTAGTGCACCCATGGCACAAACTGCATTTTAGGCTGTAAATACCAAACATGTTGATCATGTAATTAGATATACAAGGGTAAAGTTAGCATGTGCAAGGTCACATATTCGAAAATATGTGTGAAGAGGAGGCGGTGGGTGATTCAAAATCAGCTTAATTGCCACCTATTTTCGAAAACCCCTTGACATACGCCCTACTAGATGCGCCTGGCACATATGAACGGGACTCAATATAAATCTATGTTAGAATCAGCTCTTTCAACTAATTAGAATAGAAGGGTTGATAAGTAGAAGGGTTGGTTGGTCAACCCTATAACCGCGTACTATTTTGCACTATAACCTTTCGGTTGGAGGCCTCACCACATGTGATTCAAATTAAGAACCTTTTGTGGCCACCATTTGTTTATTTGGGTGAACTTGACAATCTCCAAGTTATCAACACCTTTCCCGCCGGAAAAGGAGATCAGCACCAGCCTTGCTCACCCACCGGGGACTTCACGTTCAAGCAATTATATAGAGATCAGAGAATTGATTTATGGATTTTTTATGGTGATCTTGTGGTCTAATCCATGCAGTTTCCTCATTCTCTCATTGCCAGCTGATCTACTAGCTCATGGTTGTTGGATAGTTGGACTTTGATCACCTCACATGCAAGGGCGGACCCAGGATTTTCAGGGACTGGGGTCAGGCCATTTTGAAACTGGGGTCAGGTAAGGGAATTAAGCCTATTTATAAAAAAATATATAATATATATATATAATCTATAAGGAAATTATAGAAACCTATGGGGTCATCTGACCCCCATAGGTTACACGTGGGTCCGTCCCTGCTCACATGGCATGATGGCAATGTGAGAGACCCATGGGGTAAACATGGCTTATCACACATATCATAGAGCAATGAGGTCAACCCTAATTAATCTCCATTCAACCCTGTTTCAGGAACCACTAGATTTGGTGATTTGTTTAGCTTACACCTCTGGATTAGTGAATCCAAGCTGAGTGGCAATGGGTATTAGAGATTCATGTGATAAAAAATGGTTTATCAGGGAACAATGAGCCAACCCTAATTAATTTGCATTAAAATCTCTTTAAAAAACCACTATATTTAAGTAATTTTATAGCTTAAACCTCTGGATTATTGAATCCAAGCTATGTAGTTGCCGGGTATTTTACTGATTATTTGGTCTAACGAGCCCACAGATCTTGGTCTGCATGGATCCAATGAGAACTTTCCAAAGTCTTTTTTACTCAGTCACCTGATTTAATTAAATCTTGTCTCGTATACTCCATCGCAACATCATCACCTTATATAGTGGGACTACCTTCCTCTAGCTCTTCTCTTCTTAGGGGACTCCTAGACAAGGAGGCAGAGATAGACAGAGGAATAGGAGAGAGATGGCAGTCACCATATCTCTCCTCAAAATGGCCACCATTCTCTCTATCCTCCTCATTCCCTTGGCCCTCATCCCCATCTCAGGAGTGGCTCAAGACCCTGAAGAAGATGAGGAGTATGTATTAGACAAGCCCTTGTACACGGCTAGTCTTAGGTCTCGCATCGAGAAGATTAGGAAGGGTAAAAGTTGCAATGATGGCGTTAGCAACATTTGCCCTGGGGTCTCAGTCAACAATGGCACAGGTCTTCTCCAATGCTGCAAGAAGCATTGCCGGAATATTCGCGGCGACAGGAACAACTGCGGACTGTGTGGCCAAAAGTGTCCATTTGGCCAGCTTTGCTGCAATGGGCTGTGCACCAATATTGCTTACAATGTGGACCACTGTGGTAAGTGTAACAAGAAGTGCCGAGCTGGGGTTAGGTGTCAGTATGGAACTTGTGGCTATGCCTGATTACTATGTACTGAATGTTATCTAAATGTAGAATAGAGGACTTAGAGAGGTTGAAAGAGAATAATTATAATTAGCAGAATGTTAGGAGTGGGAAAGGTGTCTTGGATTTCATATCTGCGTAAATGAATCATGTTCTTAGTTATGCATACAGAGAGAACTGTAAACTAAATGTATTGTCAATAAAAACTGTTGGATTAGAGCTGTCATCGTGGTTCAAGTAGTTTTCTGTTGTCTTAAAAAAATTTCAACTCAAGTTGGAAGTAGGAGCTTTGGATTGAGTAGTTTTCTGGTTACATGCTTGTTGTTAATTGAGCATCCTTTGTTGTTGGGCTATTGTTATTTAATGATGCAGACAATTTTGGAAATTTTTATCATATATTTGAACAATATGTCTATGTACATGTATCTTACAAAATTGTGTATTTATGCGGAACTAGATGAACCAATAAAAGTATCATACGAGCAAAGATAGAACCCTCTATCAAATGTTCAGCGAAATGAGTTACTATTAGCAGGTGGCTTATTTTTTCAACTGAAGATTTAAACTAGCACCTGACATAGCTTTTTTTTACTGCAAGCAACAGACATTGCTTGGATAGTCTAATATTAGCAAATTTTATATCCTCCCAAGTTTGTAATTGTGATAATTGAAAGCAAACCACGAAGCATGGATGAAAGTATGTGCTCTACAATCTCAGTAAATATTAACGTATTGTAGTCAATTTAACTGACCGGATTTTCCTATCAACGATTAAAATGCCGAGCAGGCCTCCGGGCAGGTTTGTTGGCTAGGTGCGTTTCAACACAGTTCGGCCTCCGGAGATTGGAGAACAGGGAGATTTCTTTGGGGAAAATTGAGTCCATTGCTTCTGTTTAGACCTGACTTGATAAGCCTGGCCAATTGGGTTTAAAAACTTATATGCACTCTTAAGAAGAAACATGTACCAATCTTTTTTAATAATGAGGGATGTTCGAGTCATTGGGACCCAACTAGAAGGGGCAGGGCAACCAACCTCTTAGAGTTAAGAGCACCATATCCCGCTGGGGTGCTGCCAATCTCCTCTGGCACGTACAGGGCCCAAACTCGACTAGCATTTAGACCAGTAATCGGATAGAAGTAAACCTCATCTTGAATACATGTTAAGAGTGCATATAAGTTTTCAAAACCAAAAGATGAACCTACTCAAGGATTTACAAATCAGTGATACTACATCTGTCACTTAATTTCTCCACCAAATTCCCACAGTTTCAAGTTCTCAAAATACGTACCCAAACTCAATCAATGGGAGACCGGTGCGGGTTTGTTGATGCCCCTATATCAGTGGCACTCAAGGATTGGAAAGATTTGGTGGGAAATTAAGGTGGGAGATAAATTTTTTCTAATTGATGAGTTCTATTATCACAAACCACGTGGAAACGCTAAGAAGCAACAATCCCACTGTAGTAGTAGATAGTAGCAAATAATGAAAAAGGTGTTAAGTTAGCAACCTTGGGACAAGAGTAAAATCTTGGATCTAACGCTAATTGCTAAAAGTTGGTCATCAAAGTGGTAAAATCAGCTGGCGATTGAAAAGTTCATGAATTAAAGCTAATTATTATGTTAGGCACACGTGATCGCGCTTAAATGTTCAACCCAATCAACTTTGTGCAGCTAAACTTGGCTCACATAATTTATATGCAAATGAGTAATGCTACGGAAGCTCGTGGCCAGGTCCGCTCGCTGCATGCTTGTCATGATGCATGGCCCCATTTGCCGGTTCCACACGCAGACGGCCATGCGCTTTCATTGATGCCAGCGTGCAGCAAGCGGTTGGATTTGGACGATTTGTTATTAAGCTTAATAACCACATCTTTCCGCAGCAAACTCCAGAAATGTCTATCCAAGAAGCAAGGAATTCCATGTGGCCACTTATTCCAAATATTCCCTCTGTCCTATAAGGGGGGGCATTTGGGGCGTAAAAAATCAGCTCCATCAAGCAGAAAAAATCCAGCTTGCTAAGGATTTTTGGGATAATCCACTAACCAGCTGAATTCCCTTAGTAACTCCATCTGAAAAAATGTTGCTTTTTATTTGGGTGAAAACCCAAACTAATGGGGAAAAAGAAGTTCAAAATCCACTTCAATTGATGAACATCTAAAACATACTGTCATATTTTACTGATGGAGCATCTAAAACAGGACGGAGGGAGTATAAGTTTATTTTTTGGATAGTTAAAAAACAATCAGGCAGGATTCGAAACCTCACTTTTCAAAAGGGAGTATGAGTTGTCTTAGCATCATGGTGCCAATTGGTAAGGATCAATGAAGAAAGCATAGAAAATTCTAACGTGTAGCTGCTTATATTGATATGTTTTTGGTGATAAGTTTCTCTTGATATGTTGGCTGTTACTTGTTCGTTACCCAAAATAAGATTACGCAGGTTGTTGACCTTCATCAAATAGGCTCATACTCTTGTACAAGCATCTCTGCTTGAGCTGGATAGATAGTTAGAACAAACGAAGTATGTGAGTTTCATGTGTTACCCGAAAAAAAGTCTCATGGGAATGGATGGGCAGAATAAGTGGCTCAATATTCTTACCATACACCTTACACATGAATTAGAGAAAAGAAAGATCAGAGTTTTAGAAGTTTATTATACTTCTATAAACTCAATTGACTTGATGTACGCCCATATGCTCGAGTCGAGTATAAAAGAAACTCCTAGTGGCAAGACTCAACTCTCTGTCAACTCTCATACTCCTATTCTATAGGCTTGATATAGTAATGTCAATATTATTCTTAATAGTGGACAGTTATTTATCAATGAAGTTAACTCATATATGCCTAATGCTCTTATAAAATGACAAATTAATATTATACACTCCCTGTCCCACGTCAATAGTTTATTATGGTTTTCTCAAATGACCAAAAATTCAGAACATTTCAAGTCAGAGTCTGAGACTCAAGTTCTTCCCAGGGAATCACTGCTAATGACTAAAGCTACTACCATATCGAATACGTATGTATAAGTACCTATTGTGCCTAGGCAACCTTGCAGCAGATTCCAGTCAAGCTTATGGAAAAATCTGTACATACACAACAAAAATTAATACTCTCTATGTCCAAAAATATGAGGACACATATTTTTGGATGAAGGGAGTAACTTGTATCAATGGCTGAGAAATAAACCTAACTGCTAAGTGGGAAAAGGGTGGCTGAGAAATAAGCCTAACTGTTCCTACCTTTTCTGGACACAAAAAAGGAAAATGTATCTCCTTTTTCCGCATGAAGAGAGTATTATTTCCCCATATTTTAAATTTTATTATCAGCAGAGTTCTTTTATGCATGTGTAATGATCTTATAAACTAATAAATCGATACGCAAATTTAATTTTGTGCTCACTAAGTTGGAAAAAACTAATTAACTCATTTCATACCGGGTTACTTATATAGCTCTCATTATATATGAAAATACTAAGTACAAGATTTCAATCCGACTCCATAAAGACTCCAACTTGATTCAACCCCTGGACATGTGAATTAAGAAAAAAAAAAGGACATTATAAGACATTATCTGAGTCTCAAGTTCTACAAACATAGAAAAAGATAATATTCAAGCATCAGAGATGGTCTAAATGTTACAAGTACTCTTTTTAGGAGATTTTTCCCAGGGAAAACTGCTAATTACTAAAAGCTTCTACCATAGAATGCGTATGCATGCATGCATGCATATTAGTGAGCAGGCTAGCCTGAAGCAGATGCCGGTAAGTTTACATAAATCTGGATGAGCCACAGAAATGAACACCTTGCACCCAACAGATGACTATGAGATTAGTGTTGCAACTGGATGCTAAATTTTACATGAACAAAATTATTGTTTTTCGAAGAAAACATAGAAAACAAGAAGATAAGAAGAGAACCCTTCCAAGCACCTCAAACACATCCTCCTGTGACTTTTGGTTTAAATAATGCACTTGCAATATCCCGACAAAATCTAAGATAAGACCTTTAGGATACTGCAGGGACCTCGTCAGTAGTGAAAGATCTAGCATGTTTTCTTCCGCCTTAATGATAAAGGAGAAATATCCAGTTGAAGCTTCTATAAGTATTGGATAAGTTCTACCACGTATTTCCTTTTTTTTTTTGGAGTTTATTTCTCCTATCTGCATCAAATGAATTACCCTTGAGGATCCAAAAGAATCATACATTAATATAGATATGCACAACTGAAAGTTTCTCAACTAAAACAGCATTATATTTTTCATGCATGAAATTTTTTTTTATTGGACATTTCAACCGTACCTTCAGCCTTCCTTTCCCACTGACGGAAACAATATCACCAGTCTTCAGTGTGGCTCCATTTTTAGTTACAGGGCTCCAGTTTATCCTAACATCTCCCTTACTGGAAAACAGAAGAAGAGAAAAAATACAAAGCACGGAATAGGTAAGGTTCTATATATCAATTAAAGTAGAATCTATGATCAAGCAGGAAGTTTCCACAGGTAAGGTTAACTCATCTTTGATGGTGTCTCACCATATGACCAAACATTATCTAAAAAGGATTTCCATAAAAATAAAATAGAACACAATAAAGACATTTATTTGTCTTCGAAATGCCAGAAAATGGTCCACAATGCAAAAACAAAAACGATTGGACAAATGAATTTTGGGATTAAACCTATTTATGTTGTATTCAAACTGGATTGTTTCCTTGGATTCAAATAGATTTGGCTCAAATTAGCTGCTGAAGAATCACACAACAAAGGGAACTGTGATAATATAAGTTACCTGATCAGAGCAACAAGTTTGGAGAGGATACTTTAAATCCTGCACTAGCTAAGGCATCTAGTCGTAAAGATGCTTCTATGCTTTTAAACGATTTGGTCCTACAGAAACATATAACATGTGGAAAAAAGATTATACATTTAACTCCATAACATATTCAAGCAATAGACTGCCAGAAAATTAGTAATCTCTAACCTTAGTGGTTCATATTCTAAAGCAAGCAATGGTATTTCAGTGCAAGAAACTGAGACATTCCCAACCTATGGACAGGAAAAGTAGAAGCAAATAGGCAATTTTATCTGGTCTCAGGAAATAAGAAGGAAGGAATTCAAAAGCAATGGGGTTTATTCACTCACTATATCAAGATACCTTATTTAATGAAGAAACAAGAAACTCTACAAGTTCGGGAACAACAATCACTTGAGCACCATTTTCACCCTGATAAGAACAACAAGATACTGCAGAATGTCATGGAAGTGTACTTAAATCCAAAGAAAACAGATCTGAGTAACTATAAAAACCATAATATAGTTACCATCATGTATGAAAAAGACTATAACAGAATATAAAATGTATAAAATTAGGCCATTCAATTGAAAATACGACCTGTAGAAGAATATCTCCAAGCTTCTCCCTAACTATGCCAGTACCAAGAATGGCACCAAGAAAATTTCGATGTCCACATGGTTCAAACCAAAAGTTTCCGTCGATTCTAGAAATAGCCATATTGCTAGTTCAAACAGTGCAAAAATATACGAGAAGATACATCAGCTAACAGGAAAAGGAACAACCTTAATGCAGCAACAGCATCTGGAATAATATCCAAAACTTCAGGATGTTCAATAGAAAGGCCACAACGTTCTGCCTGTGGGTATCCTCCTTGGCTACTGTCTTTATATCAGCTAATTTTTCAAGTACTGAAGTTGCCACCTCCATTACAGGTGGAGTAAGAAAATCAGTATGGAGGATCTCCCAACATAGTAAGACCCCTCTTTCCTAAAGGGATAACCGAAAACAGATCAGCTAAATTAACTTGAGCTCAGTGCATATATCAATCCTATTATCCAAGATTATTCATTAGCTGATTTTAAAAAACACCATTAGCCTTCTCTACATCCTACAATCAGGACATATATGTGTTTGTAATTATTGGAATATGACGCAAATAATACTGATAACCCGCTTCCTAACGGCTCAAGTTTTTGGTTATCTAACATGGTATACCCACATTGTGGTTCTAGTCCCTATGGCTGCGGTTTTACATCCATATGTGTGCTCAGTTACAAAGCTTGATGGATGCTTGAACGTGCAGGGGAGCATAGGAAAACGAAGCAAATATTTTGGTAACCTCATTCCTGGCAACTCAAGCCTTTGCAAAACAAATGTCATCTAACAGTATTACAGCAATTTAAATAAGGTGTTCTTCACTCCCTCTCTACTCTTCTGTCAAGTTCTCATTACTAGTTCTATTATGTTCACTAGTCATGAATATACGTTACAAGGAGCAAAGAAATAAGTTCACTTCCAAGCAATATCTACTTACAATAGTTCGGTACATAGAATCTTACTAATTGCACATGTCAATATTATCAAATTATGGTAGTATGAAATATACCATAACCATGAACATTTCTTATGCATAACGTTTGGATATTCCATAGCTAGCAGATGTCGAATTAAAGTATTACTCAATAAAACTGGCTCCCAATCATTTACTACTAACATCAATATTTCATCAACCACAACTTCAAGTATTTGTTTTGTAAAAAAACGGATGGAATATTTACCAATGAGTGTGCTAAAATACCATTTCAAGTATATTCTTCAAAGCCCCTATTTTGTCTTCCCCCTTCCAAGAAGCACTAGTAACATAAAAAATTCCTGCTTTCAAGAATGGAAAAACTCCAGCTTTTGCAATCTTTAAATTCAACCACATACAAATGCAACAGCAGCTTCAAGTTGAAGGTACCTGAAGATGTTCTTGGAGCTCTGGGAGGAAAGGTGAACGGGATTCTTCTGTGAAATGGGTCGCAAGTGAAATGAAGTTTAGGTGAGAAGATAAGTTGCCGGAGGGACTTTCCCAGCAAGCCGGCGATCACCGGAGCTCCGGCTGGTGCAGAAAACAGCGTTGCTCTTCGTGGGGGTGCTGGGCCCGAAGGGTGCGTTTGGATGCGCTTGGAAACTGATTACATGAAAAAAAATCAGGCTGAATGGGGCTGATTCTTCTTATTGCGTTGGTTTACTGATTTTAGTGACAGGAGCTTAGTGATAGGAGCTGCTTAATCACAGCTGCTAAGAATTAGCATTTTCACCTCTTTCAACGGTGATTCGCTAATTTTTTTCAGTTTTCACTATAAGAATAAAATTGTCTACCCACCGCTACCTCCCACCGCCGCCGACACTACCCACTGCAGCTGACCACCACCCACCACTATATATATATATATATAGGGAAGAGTTTACATGAGATCGTTCTCATATAAGGAGCATGAGGCCAATCTTTATTGCCGTTAGATTCCGATCAGAGGGTGGATATCAAATCAGTGGGTTGGTGAGTGTGTCACATCAAAGAGTAGGTGAGATTATTATGGATATTTGTACCCGTTAGATCAAGATCCAACGGCTACGATTCAAAGTGGCCTCATATAAGCAATATGAGAGCGATCTCATTTAAACTTTTCCCATATATATATAGATGAGTTTATATGAGATCGTTCTCATATAAGGAGCATGAGGCCAATTTTTATTACCGTTAGATTCTGATCGGAGGGTGGATATCAAATAAGTGGGTAGGTGAGTGTGTCACATCAAGGAGTGGGTGAGATCATTAGAGATATTTGTAGCTGTCAGATCAAGATCCAACGGCTACGATTCAAAGTGGCCTCATATAAGCAATATGAGAGCGATCTCATTTAAACTTTTCCCATATATATATATATATGGAAAAAGTTTAAATGAGATCGCTCTCATATTGCTTATATGAGGCCACTTTAAATTGTATCCATTGGATCTTGATCTGACGGCTACAAATATCTATAATGATCTCACCTACTCCTTGATGTGACACACTCACTTACCCACTGATTTGATATCCACCCTCCGATCGAAATCTAACGGCAATAAAGATTGGCCTCATGCTCTTTATATGAGAATGATCTCATGTAAACTCATCTCTCTCTCTCTCTCTCTTTCTATATATATATATATATATATATATATATAAGAAAAAGTTTAAATAAGATCGCTCTCATATAGCTTATATGAGGCCACTTTAAATCGTAGCCCTTGGATCTTGATCTAACGGCTACAAATAGTCATAATGATCTCACAAACTCTGATGTGACACACTCACCTACCCACTGATTTAATATCCATCTTCCGATCGGAATCCAATGGCTATAAAGATTGGCCTCATACTCCTTATATGAGAACGATCTCATGTAACCCTTCCCATATATATATATATATATATATGGCCTTTTAAGTGGGAGTAGATGTGGCTATTTGGATCTTCAATGAGATATCAAGTATCTTTATGCCATTTGGAAGTCTTGAACAACATACTCCTCCACTATCCAAGGAGGACGGATTTGGTTTGGTTTGATTTCATACTGTAGGACACGTTTTTTTTTGTTTTTTATCAAAGAGTAATAATAATATTTCAGTAGAATCAAGGAATATCAAGTTAAGGGGAACCTCCTAGCCATTCCATACAAAGAAGATGCACCGCACGGCGGGGTAGGCAGTGGGCTACACCATTGGTGGGCCGGGGTGAGAATTGTATCTCCACTATGTCAAACTGGCTGAGGGACTGTCTCGCTTCCAATAGGAGAGGATGAGACCAGTTTCAGTGAGGTTGGGTGTTGCCTGCTTGAAGTTGTCGATCAGCCTTAGGTTGTCGCCTTCTAAGATAATCATTGAGAGACCAACTGCATAGCAAGGTTTTAAAAATCGGACCGGTCATCGATCGAGAATTCTTGCGGCGTAGGTCAACCCAGGGTTCAACCGGGGGTCAACCCGAGTTGACCCAGTTGATGACATCATTAGTAAAAAAGAAAAATTGGGGGGGGGGGGGGTGGCTCTGGCCATCAACGGGTCGACGGTTCAACCGAGTCAGGTAGGTCATCGGTTCAACCGGGTCAGCTGGATCATCGGTTCAACTGGACGAGTTAAACTGATCCGATTGGGTCAGTCTAGCCAGCAGATCCTGCCAACTCTGCTCGAAAAAGTAACTTGCTCAAATCGAACTGCCCAGGCTAGTCCGAGTTTTAAAACCATGCTGTGTAGCATAGTGCTCTTGACTCAGCTTCCTACGGATTTGCTGAGCTGTTGAAGATTTTACTGAAGCTCGCCAAGTGGTCACTTCACCGACAAACACTAATGCCAAATTGCAAAGACTGCTCGAAGATGGCAACATGTTTTTCTATCCTCAACCCTAACCCTAAAACCTTTCGGTCAAGTTTCCATGTTACTTGAGTTTTACATTTTACACTTCACCAAATCATCTCCTTCATTTCTACTCTATTTTTGCTTTTTTTTATTCTTCCTTACTTTTAATCCTCTTTTTGATCATCATAATATCATAATGACCTTGATATCCTATAAAAAAAAATATCACAAAAATTCCAATAAATAGCATGCGGTGGCTCAACATCTTAATAATATCATAATTATAAGAAAGAGTACTAAAAATAAGGACGAATAAAAAAATATGAAAACAGATCAGAAATGAGAAAGATATCCACCGTTTAAGTTTGTTCCACACAATAGTCTATCGTGTGTAATCGATTATACGATATCACACTGCTATCATTTGTAATGAACAATAAAGTGGAACAAACTTCAAATATACATATATCTCTTTCAATTCAGATCCATTTTCACCCAATTTTATTTCATTCTTCCTTATTTTTAGTGCTATTTTTTATCATCATGATATCCTAATGACCTTGATATTCTATCGAAAAAAATACCCCAAAATCTACGATAAATAGCATGTGGTGGCTCAACATCTGTATGACTTCATGATTATAAGAAAGAACACTAAAAATAAGGAAGAAGGAAAAAACATGGGCAAAAACAGATCATAAATGAGAGAGATATGCATCTTTGAAATTTGTCCTACTTTACTATTGTTCATTACACATGATAGCAGTGTGCTATCGTGTAATCAAGGTCATTAGGTTATCATAAGAAAGAACATTAAAAATAAGGAATAATGAAACAAAAATGAGCAAAATGGATTAGAAATGAGAGATATGCATTTTTGAAATTTGTCCCACTTTACTGTTCATTACACACGATAGCAATGTGCTATCGTATAATCATTTACACGATAACCCGGCTATTGTGTAATCGATTACACGAGAGCTAAGCTATCATGTAATCCAACACACGAGGATTACATGATAGCCCAGTACTATCGTGTAATCGATTACATGATAGCACAATAGAATGGTCTATCGTGTAATCTGATTACACGATATCATTTTTATAGGACAAACTTTAACGATGCATATCTCGCTCATTTTTAATCCATTTTCGTCCATTTTTTCATTCCTCCTTATTTTTATGCTCTTTCTTATAATAATGATATTATGAAGATATTGAGCAACTGCATGCTATTTATCGAGATATTATCGGAGATTCATCGAGGGATTCTCTAGATTGGCTTTGCCAATGACCAAACTAACATGGAAATGTGTAAAGTTCCATTGGGACGATGCTTGTGAGAAAAGTTTCCAGGAGTTGAAGAAAATATTGACTTCAGCACCGATTCTGAAATTACAATCTGGATCTGGTGGGTTTGTCATCTGCACCAATGCATCAAAAAGCAGATTGGATTTTGTGCTTATGCAACATGGACATTTTGTGGCGTATGCAATGATATAGTTGAAGATTCATGATCAGAATTATCCGACTCATGATTTGGAGCTAGCAGCGGTAGTGTTTGCATTTAAGATATGGAGACATTATGTGTATGGAGAGACATTTGAAGTTTTTACAGATCATAAAAGTTTAAAGTATATATTTTCCCCGAAGAACTTGAACATGAGACAAAGACAATGGTTGGAGTATTTGAAGGACTATGATTTCTCAATTAACTATCATTTAGAAAAAGCTCTTGTAGTAGTAGATGCACTGAGCAGGAAAACAGGGATAGTGGCGCACTTAATGGTGCAAGAATGGAAGTTGATTGAGGAATTGGGAGTATGTAATCTGGAAGGGCAAACTGTGAAGAGAACGCCATTTTTGGGAAATATTTCTATGAGGTCGGTGATCCATGAGAAGGTGCTGGAAGCACAAAATAAGAGTCCTCAATTGCAAAAGTTGTTAGACAAAGCAGATTTCAGCAAAGGGGCGAAAATAGAGTCTAAATGAAGGAGATATGGAATATACATGAAGGTGTTTGGGGGGGCATCAGGTGCCGAAATCAGGTTATATGAGATAAGCCTGGCTACATTGGCCAGGTAATATGGAAAAACCTCAAGATGGTAGCATCGAAGTTGACCTGACCCAGAGATGGGTCCCTAGCAGGAACAGTCAGGGAGGTGATGTAGTCATCCGTCCAACCGAGAGATCCTCCGAGGACTTGCATTTGCCTCCATAGACAACCGTGTTGCGATTATACCAAGTCAACCGAAGCATAACTAGGCAGTGTAAGGTGGCTTGACGAAGCGAAGCAGGTGCTCACGACACTATAAATCATTCTCCATGTAAAAGTGGGAAGGCTAGTCACAGTGAAGCCAAATGCTCAAATTCAGGGGCATTTTTTAAATGTATGTAGTGTAGTTGGCCCCACAGTGCCCCAAGTCCTTTATGCTGCCAGATACACCCTCTCCCTCCCAATGGCCAGGCCTGTCCTAAGCATGGAATGTCGTCTCGCGGATATATCGGTATCGGCCCCCACCCGATACATCGATATGAGTAAATCTCGTTTCCCAGTTTTTTTTTCCAAATATCGGCGATATATCGGTTTCGGACCGATATCGCTATTTTTTTTAAAAAAATTATTTTAAAAAAAATTTAAATTTTTTTACTTTCCTGTTTGTTTCTCATCATAATATGCATTTTTATGCATATTTTGAAACCTATGCTTTGTCTAAATTAGTATAACTTGTTTTAGAAGCTAGATTTTGAAAATATATGGTAAAAACTAGTTTTCGACCACCGATATTTTTTTACACAATATCTCCGATATATCTCCGATATTTTGTCTCTTTGGCCGACTGATATTTTACCGATATCCGATACGACATTCCATGGTCCTAAGAGATCAGATTTCTAAACCCATATGCGTTCTATTTCAACTGTTCTTTCTTTTTATTTTGCAATTTTGTGTCCAATTTTTTATTTGATGGTTATGCGCTTAGAAGCTTAAGAAACATATATGTTGATTAATGTTTTTGTAATTTCCTACCTTCGAGACATGGGTGCTCTACTGGCTTAGGATTTTGTTATGACCCGCCGTAGGGTCGGGCCCCACCTTCCGGTCCACTAGACTATTAGGACTTCTTAATAATTAATTAGGATTCAATTAAAGTAGTGTTTTTATTAAAGGTAGGATTCTAATACTAATATATTCCTAGGCTAATGTGATTATATTGAAAGGAAAATGATATTTGTACATCACTTTTCCTACACATTTCCATACACAGCTGATGTGTATGGAAATGTGTAGGAAAAGTGATGTAGGGCTATCACTGTTCATATTGAAAGAAGGCTTGTAAGCCCATATATATTGTAGTACGTATATGGCTTGAAGCAAGAAATGAAGAATTAAGATTTTAGGCTTTAATTTATCTTTCTTTTTAGCTAAGATTGCACGTTCTTATGCATCGATCACCCCTTGAGTGGTGCTGGGTCGATCCCACTAGCCACCACCCATGGCTCTTCCTGATCAGCTACTTCAACTCTTGCACAACTAGGGTTTTCCGCCACCGGCTTCCCCACATCACATCGACCTTTTACATCACGGCGACGGCGGTGTGGTGCTGGCTCAGTTCTACCAGTCACCAACTCCGTTGCAGCCGCTGGAGATTCTCCAATAGCATTGCCAGTGATTTCGGCCGACCTGCTCTGCCCCCTTGTAGAGACGAAGCCAGGGGACTGGGGGTGGCCATGCCCCCCAGGCCAATCAGAATTTACCACTAGGCTTCTTCATTCAAAGTGGGAGAGCCACATGGGCCCCTTAATGCACACCCCCACCCCACACACCTCTTTTTCCCTAGTTTTTCTTTGTTTGTGTGTATTGTTGAAAATTGAATTGAATTAAAGAGGGTGGGGCGATCGATTGCCTTGATGCACCCGATCGATCGTAATAGTGAGCCGCAATCGATCGGCTTCAGGACGATCGATCGTTTTTGTTGTGATTTCAAAAATCTAAGGCACGATCGATCGCATTTTGATGCTATCGATCGCACTGGCGATTATCGGGCAAACACTGTCGTTTTCTTCTAAAAGTTACGTCCTTTCTTTACATAAAAAACATATTAGAGTTCTCTTATATATAGTGAACGAAAAATCACATAAAAAAGACACAAAAGTCTATCAAAACTCTTTCTCTCTTAGAAATCATTGAGCAATAGCATCTCCTCTGATCAAGTTCCAGTTGGTTTGATTTCAAGTGCACCTTTAAACCAACAGTGTGGTTCATTGTATCTCGGGAAAGGAACACCAGTAATCGCTTGTGCACGGAGGGTGACATCTCTGTTTCAAGGACAGCGTTTAGCGTGCCTCAAACCGAATCTTCTCTATTCTTCTTAAAGGGTTTATATTTGAGGAGTATTTCGTCAAACTGGTTAGCAGTACTATCACCCTTGGTTTTAATTGTTTATCCCAACAATCTTGAAACAGATATCTCTTGTTGATTGATTACTACTGCAATTATGGGTGTTGACAAATCTCTGAAACCTGAAAAGTTTGATGAAAAGAATTTTATGAGATGGCAGACTAAGATAAAATTTTGGTTAACACAATGATGAACTAAGTCATGGGCAAATTCTGAGTGTTTTGAGCAATGAATTATATGATTTGCATGTGAACACTAAGTCTGCTAAAGAATTATGGGATACATTTGACAAGAAATTTGGAAAAGAGCATGAAGGGGAATAAAACTATGTCGTAAGTAAATATTTTGACTATAAGATGGTTGATAACAAGTTTGTTAGAGACCAGGTAGTCGAAATTCAGAACTTGGTCGCTAAGATAATTGGGAAAGGCATTCCCGTTAATGAGAGGCTCTAAGATCCTGCGCTTATTGACAAATTACCACCCTCATGGTAGGATTTCCAAAATAACTTGAAGCACAAAAGGGATGCTATGTTTGTTGATGATTTAATGGTGGCAATACAAATTGAAGAGAAGCATAGGGGTAAGATGAAAATCTTACAAGGCTTCTCTTCTGGGCCAATGATAGTGCTCAAGCTAATGTTGTGGAAGGGAAACCCAAGTCTTATGGCTATAAGAAGAAGAATAAAAAGTTTAAAAATCGTTCTTTCAAACCTGGTTCAAATATCCAAAAGGACAAGAAGTCAAAGGGTTGCTGGGTCTGTGGAAAGCTTGGACATTTTGCAAACAAGTGTAAGGAGAAGAAGGACCAAGACCACGGTCATGGTGGGGCTTTGTCTTCCACTCAAGCTAACATGTTTATTTCAGATGACGGGTTAGAAATTAACTTGGCATGTGAACCTACCGATTGGTGGGTTGATACAGGGGCTATCGTTCACATCGGTATTGATGTTTCTTCTTTTTCTTTCTATCAGGAAGTAAAGGAACTGACAGTGACAATGGGGAACTACTCTGAAGCTAGAGTTTATGGAGTTGGAACTGTGGACATCCGGTTTACATCGGGGAACACGTTGACTCTCCATAATGTGTTGCACGTGCCTAGTGTGAGGAAGAACTTTATTAGTGGAGAGGGGTATAAACTAGTGTTTGAATCAAACAAAGTTGTAATAACTAGACATGGTTTATTTATTGGTAAAGGCTATGTGTGTGATGGCCTGTTTAAACTCAATTTAGTTTCATGTAATAACTCTTTATTTTATGTTAATGACTCTATGGTTTGCTATGTTGATTCTGTTGATATGTGACATATGAGGCTAGGACATGTAAATTCTCAAACTGTTAAGAGAATGATGAATCTTGATTTGATTCCAAAATTTAGTGATGAATCTCTTGATAAATGTGAAATATGTGTTCAAGCTAAACAACCTAGGAAACCATATAGATCCGGGATCTCCACTCAGAGAGATTGGGTTGCTACTAGTGATGACTTAATCAAAGGCTTTCAATCCCATTCCCCTAGATGAATTTAGGATTTGCCCTGCCGACAATTATTTGGTAAACGAATCAGCCAAATTATCTGCTAATCGTATGAAACTTAAGGTAATGACCCCACTGGTAGTCAATTGCGCAAGATTTTATACCTTAGTTCAATATGTTTGGAGAACCACTTATTATGATTCTTACTCTTAACCTTATCAAGAGCTGATTGGCTATCAGAGTGAATCAAAATTGCTGGAATTGGCTTATTCAACCAGGGTATATCTATTAAAAGATCCCTAAGTCATTCCTTTCATTCCTCTAATTTTATCAAGAGCTACTATCTCAGCATCCATAGTAGATCTTGTTATTACAGTTTGCTTAGAAGATTTTTATGCAATCGTCCCACCACCTAGTGTAAACACATAACCACTAGTGGCCTTAGTTTCATCAGAATATGATATCCAATTTGCATCACTGTATCCTTCGAATATAGGAGGGAACCCGGAATAATGGAAACCTTAATTTACACTTCCTTTCAGATTTCTGAATACTCCCTCAATGATAGTCCAATGAGATTCATTTGGGCTCTTAGTGTATCTACTTAGTCTTCCCATAGCATAGGATATATCCGGTCTACTGCAGTTTGCCAGATAACTCAAACTTCTTCTAAGCTGTGAATATCTAAGTTGTGACACACTCTCCCTACAATTTTTCTTTAGTATTACACTAGAATCATACGACGTATTAACAAGTTTTCTATCGAAGTAACCATACTTCTTTAGAATCTTCTCTACAAAGTGTGATTGATTCACAACTATTCCTTTAGAAGTCCTATCAATCCTCAAGCCCAATATGACCTTGGCAAGACCCAGATCTTTCATATCAAAGTTCTCATTAAGAAAACCCTTAACCTTATTGATATTAACCACATTATTACCAAATATTAGAATGCCATCCACATACAAGCATAACATGACAAATGAATTACCAAAAGGCTTCCAATAAAAACACTAATCAAAAGTACACATAACAAAATTATTAGAAAGAAGAACACTTGCAAACTTTTGATGCAATTGTTTAGGAGCCTGTTTTAACCCATAGAGAGTTCTCACTAACTTACATACTTTTCTTTCTAGACCAAGAACTACAAAACCTTCGGGCTGCTCCATATATATTTATTTCTAGACCAGGAACTACTGTTTTTACATCCATTTGATAGATCTCGAGGTTATAATGAGTTTCCAATGCAATAAGTACTTGAATCGTAGTTATCATGGTCACGTGAGAATATATGTCAAAGAAATCTTGACCTTCCTTTTGACTATAACCTTTAGCCACTAATCAAGCTTTGTACTTTTTAATGGATCCATCTGGATAATATTTTCTTTTAAATATCCACTTGCACCCAATTGGTTTAAACCATGGAGGTAGATCCATTAGAACCAACGTCCAATGTGCAAGTATAGAATCCATCTCATTTTGTTCTGCTTCCTTCTATAAAGGAGCTTCACTAGATGGCATAGCCTTATTAAGGTTAAAAGATCCTCATTCCCCACCATAAAAGTATAAAAGTCATCCCCAAAGTTCTTCTCTATTTTGGTTCTCTTAGATCTCCTAACCTCCACATTAGTACCAGAATCTTCAATTCTAGTAGCAGAAGATGATGAATTATCTTCTTTATGCACACCAACATTATTCTTTTCTTTCATTGGAAATACATTCTTAAAGAATATTGCATTATCGAATCCTTAATAGTATTAGGTGTATAATCCTGCCGATCAGACCCAATTACTAAAAACCGATATGTTTTACTGTTCTATGCATAACCAATAAATACTGCATCATAAGTTTTCGAACCTAGTTTATCCATCTTCACATTTGGAACTTCACTTTCGCAAGACATCCCCAAACCTTGATGAACTTTAAGCTTGATTTTCTTCCTTTTATTAGTTCATAAGGGGTTATATTTTGTTCTTTATGAGGCACACAGTTTAAGATTACACACGTAGAAAGAATCGCTTGTCCCCATAAATTCTTCAGTAAACCCGAAGAGGAGAAAGCATAGAATTTATCATGTCTATAAAAGTTCTATTCTTTCTTTCTGCTACACCATTAGATTGAGGAAAGTAAGGCGCTGTGGTTTCATGTATTATTCCTTGATCTTCACAAAACTTGCAATATTCAAGGGAACAATATTCCCCACCTCGATCAGACATAAGTCATCTGATCCGAAATGATCCGCCTCTCTGTTTGATTCTCAACCTCCATCTTGTAAATCTTAAACTTCACAAAAGTCTCACATTTAGATTTTAATAAGTAAATATGACAAAATTTAGAATAATCATCTATGAATGTGATAAAATATCTCATTCCACCCCTAGTAATTAATCCATTCAATTCACAAATATATGAATGAACGAAGATTCAATGGGTAAAAACAAGTTAATGCGTAACTTAGAGAGCATTATTTAAATATATTGTATGCTCATCCCTGTGTTATGATGAGAGTGCTCTACTGCATATGAAACAGGATGATGAAAGTCTTAGTGAAGTCAAGGCTTATATATCAGGGTATTGTTATGCAGATTACCCTCGGAGGCTTATATAGTCAAGGCCTATATGAGTGCCACTGAGGTCGCAGTTAAGGAGAACGTGGATTTGTTCTCTAATGTGCAACTCATGAATAGATACAAGGCGCATGTGCCGTAAAGCGCTACCCCAAAAATCTCGAAAAGGGAGTTACTCTATGTGTTAGATATACCAAAGCTCTTGCTCTAAGGTTCAAGTTCAAGACTTTGTTCATTTTGAACTTGTGAGAGTGGCGGTGTGTCAAACTAGGTGTAGGTTCAAACCCGCAAGGTACCTATTGCCGAAAACATAGAGTTCTATTGATCAATGTCTAATTCATATTGTTGTCTGCATCTAGTGTGTTGACTAGTTTAATGTCAAGTCATGCTGGGGATTGTTGAAAATTGACTTGAATTAAAGAGAGGGTGGGGCGATCGATCGCCTTGATGGATGCGTGTGATTTTAGAAATCTAAGGCGCGATCGATCGCCTTTGGACGCGATCGATCGCACCGGTGGTTATCAGGCAAAAACTGCCATTTTCTTCTAAAAGTTGCGTCCTTTCTTTACAGAAAGAACCTATTAGAGTCCTCTGATATATAGTGAACGAAAAATCACAGAAAAAAACACAGAAGTCTATCAAAACTCTTTCTTTTTCTCTCTTAGAAATCATTGAGCAATAGCATCTCCTCTGATCGAGTTATAGTTGGTTTGATTTGAAGTTCACCTTTAAACCAACAGTGTAGTTCGTTGTACCACAGGAACGGAACATCAGTAATCGCCTGTGCACAGAGGGTGACATATATGTTTCAAGGACAGCGTTCAACGCGCCATGAACCGAATCTTCTCTATTCTTCTTAAAGGATTTATATTTGAGGAGTATTTCGTCAAACTGGTTGGTGGTACTATCACCCTTGGTTTTAATTGTTTATCCCAACAGTGTGTAATAACGAGTGGTGTTCAAGTCCTTATGATCCGACAACAATGGGCAGGCAAATAGCCTCTTTAAGCACAGTATCTTATTGGCAATTCCCTCTGGCATGCAAAAGGCCTACCCATCATATGCATCATTAGTCATGATTCAAGCTAAAGACATGTGGAGCATGTCCTGGCCATGCTTGGTTGAGGTTAATAAGGGCTTACTACCTTTAG
This sequence comes from Houttuynia cordata, assembly GCA_039654745.1. NCBI lineage: Eukaryota > Viridiplantae > Streptophyta > Magnoliopsida > Piperales > Saururaceae > Houttuynia > Houttuynia cordata. The sequence goes on from CM077507.1 coordinate 5,852,668, forward strand.
ATAAGCTTATTGATAACTTTGGAAAATCTTATTTAAAGAGGTTTTGTAATACCCCGGGTTTTCACAAATCATTTACCAATGATAAAACATCATAATGTAGCGGATTCATGAGAAAACATGAACCTAGTATTTTCAGAAGACATTTAAATCACAAGAATAGCATGATTCCTTTGCAATAACCTTTTGTATGCATTCAGTGGGAGCTAGTTGATCAGAAAGTGGTACAATATCCATGAGGAGGAATAGAGATATGAAGACTTGACAAGTTCAAGATTTGATCGAGTTAATGTTGTTATCATGTCCAATCGCTCAATGAAGTGGAAGAATTCTATGACTTCATCCTCACCTTCAGAGAAGAAAGCTACCATGTTGACAACATCGAGACAATTGTTATACGATAAATTAGATTGCGGGGCACAAAGTGGAAGAAGAAGAAGAAAAAGAAGAAAAAGTAGTAGTAGTAGTAGTAGTAGAAGAAGAACGAGAAGATTGTTAGGAAGAAGAAGAGGAAGAGGAAGATTATTATCATCACCTTCTTTCGTCCCGGAAGAAGTTACTAGATTTCTTTCTATTTCTTGACTGTTACACCTTGAGGATGGAAGATTATTATTTTATAGTATCACTCTATTTTGAGGGCTATGACATACTACCTCTAGGAAAGCCCAATCAAACACAGGCTATAGGGTATTTTGATGGGTCTAAAATTTTTCTATAGGCCCACAAAGAGTACACTTGAAAGACCCTTAAGCTAAATCCCACCTATGACATTTAATGGCTAAATAGGCCCATTCTACACATTAGGATGAGAGCTTTTTCCATATTGCCTGGCGCCACTACCCTTCTTCTGATATTACCTAGAATCTTTCTGTTCCTTCCATATTGCCTTAAAACTACCCAAAATACCCTCAGCTAGAGTAAGTATAAGAATGGTTGCACCCTAAGTCTTCATTTTAGCGCTTTGCAGGAGCATCCAGTTGGGGAAGAAGGCATTCCAGTGAAGCTCCGTCCATCATCGCGGTTCACATCACCGCCGGCGCCATCCGAGCTGGAAAAAAGAAGATTTTATGGCAGAAAGTAGCGAAACCAGCAGAAAGATGGGAAAAGAGCTTTGTACGCAAAAACAGCTGCAACAGAGATATCGTACAATAAAAATGGCACATCAAGTTTAAATACAACGATTTTTACATTGAAAATTGGTTCTAAAGAAGAAAGTTGAAAACTTGTCAAGTTTTCAACTTTTAAGTTATCGTGTGTGCGTGCACAGACTGTAATGAAAGTCGTGTGCCTATACACGACTCATACACAATTTTAAACTTGATGATTTTCCCTCATATACGGTTTAAAACTTTATGGTTTTTTAATTATTTGGGATTGTACTTTGTACTGTCAAGTAGTTATGGAAAAGGTTCATGTGTACTTACACTACGATGGAGTGTGTAGAAATTTTGATGGGTACGTGGGTGGGAACTGAAGCTCATGACTATTGATACACAAGTAAAGTACCTGGAACTGTTGAAGCAAGTAGAAGAAAGATTACCGCTAAAGTCTACATCTGGTATATTATCTTTGCCATATCTTGTTTCATTTGCATCCCCATACATCCTTGAGGACGATAAAGACCTAGAGACAGTATTTCTCATTCACAAGTGATACGCAAATGGAGTACTGAACCTGTACATGGAGAGGACTTCCACTGGCAATAACGTGGTGACTTCCATTGGCAATAAGGAAATGAATTCCAGCGTAAATAAGGAGGACGAGAGGATACCAGTGGTAATAAGGAGGACAGCCAGTAAGACACCACAGGAGAGGCCTTCCAACCTGGACATTAATGCATCAGCAGTTGAAGGAGGAAGAGATAAAGATTCTTCACTTCAAACTGTGAGGTAAGATTTGAAATTCGCACAAATTCACACACGCTAACTGTACAAGTCGTGTTCTCGAATACACGACCTGACTTCAAGTCGTGTCCATATGCACACGCTAAATGTACAAGTCTGTTCTCGAATACACGACGTGACTTTCCAACTTGAAATTGAGTTAGGTGGATATGACTTCATACGTGTGTTTTGGATGTTCGGCCCAGTCGCAAGAGCATTTCGAAGATCACTTAGGCTGCTGCTCACTATTGGGAATCAATAATTAATGTGTATGGCATATGCTAGTGGTCGAGAAAGAGACCATACAAACATGGTAAGTATACATACAGGCAGGTTGTGTATACAAACATATGCCTTCATGAGTAGTCATGTGATCGAACACATGCCTTCATGAGTAGTTGTGTGTTCGAGCACACAAGCACATGACTACTAATGAAGGCGTGTGTTTGTATACATGACCTTGTAAATTGGAAAAAAAATAAAACATGCAAGTTGTGTATACAAACTCACGCTTATTTTTGTGATATGCTTTGACTCTCAGTTGTTACTTGTAGGACGTGGTTCCTCGGCTTACTAAAATCTTTTCTCTTTACGGACCCCCCAGCCAGTCTAGACACAATTGTTTCGGATAGACATAAGGGACTTTTGAGAGCGGTTCCTAATGTGTTTCCCAAGGCTCACCATGGGTTTTGCCTGCGGCATATGGCAACTAATATGCTTAGTCAATGGAATGACAAGTACCTAAATGCGTTGTTATTTAGAACTGTTGCATGCTTCAGGAGACCAGAATTTGACGAGATCATGGAGAAGATGAAGCAACACAATGTGGAGGCCTGGAAATATGTTGACTAGATTGATAAAAGATATTGGGCTAACGTGGAATATCACGGTAAAAGATATGGTACTCTCACATCAAGCAGGTCAGAAAGTATAAATAATATGCTTCTGAAGGCTAGGTTTTGGCCAATAACTCAGTTGATCGTGCAAACGCATGCGACGACAACCACCCATTTTGAGAAACACCGAATGGAAGCCCAAGGGCTAACAACTTCGTTAACAAAATATGCACAAAATCATATCAATGACATGAGAGAGAAGAGTGTTGGAATAGTTCGAGTGCTACCGCTTTCATTGCGACAGTTTCAAGTGACATCTTTATACCATGTGGTAAGTACAATACATTACTATATTATCTTCTATACAAAGACAGTAGTTTTAAAATTGTCGTTCATTTGCACACACCACTGTCATAATGTCGTGTAAATACGCACGACATTTTGTTATTGTGTATACGAGGACATGAGAGTTTAAACTATCGTGCATTCGAACACACGACCGTTATAAAGTTGTGTGTTCGTACGCACGTCTACTAATCAGCGCATGTGTTTGCATACACGAGCAACAATTGCATTTGACCTTGGCAAAAACAAAACAGTCAGGTCGTGTATACAAACACACGCCTTCATGAGTAGTCGTGTGTTCGAACACATGACTACTCATCAATGTGTGTGTTTCTACACACGACTGTTATAATGTCGTGTGTTCGTATGCACGACAATATGTTCATGCACACGCATAGCTAATTGTGTCAATCATATCTTTGTTTTTCAAGATGTTTTTGACCTTAGAAGAAGACATGCACATGTGGCTTCCTCACGGAGATGTACTTCATGTAGAATTCCCCTTGAGGTCGGATGCCCTTAGCAGGAACGAAACTCAACTGTTTACCCCTGTGCGGGCAATCTAGTGATAAGAGCAACTTCTTGCTCTATGAAATTTAATGACCTCCCCTTTATGTTAAAGACCTTAGCTGATTCATCCCAATACCTCACCAAATTGTCAAGGATGTTCCTAGAAACTATGTCCTCTTGAGCTTCGAAAATGATGACAAATCCCGTTTTCAACATCAGTTCAGCGCATCTTTGGTTACGTTGTAGGAGGGCTACATACTTTTTCAGCACTCCAGGCTGACAATGCGTTCGAACAACTAGTCACGCTTTATAAGTTCTCTTGAGGGGGGTCTCTAAGGGCGCCTTCCTCTACCTCACCCTCTTCTTTTGCTCTTGCGGCGCAAGTATAAATTCCTGATCTTCCTCATCCTTTCGTATTTGGTGAAAATAGTAAAGTCATGTATGCGCATACACGACTTAATATTATAGCATGTACACGTACACACACTAGCATAAAGACATGTTTTCACATACACACGCTACAGTAACGTCGTGTATGCGCACACACGCCTAGGATACAGTCGTGTACGTGCATACACACCCTGGGAAAAAGTCGTGTATGCACTTACACGCCCTAATCCAAATAAAAAAAATCGAAAAGTTGAAACTTCTAAAAGAAAAATCAGTAAGGATTATACCTTTTCGATTATTTTATATTATTCATTGGGTGTATTTCACTTCTGATGAGGCTAAGGCTTTAATGCGCGGGAAACTCTTCATGCCGATTTTCGCCTTTACTCTCCGACGACACAAGGACATTTTCCACTGGCTAGCTGAAACCCTATGTTTTCCCACTTTTCCTCGCCGCCAAATTACCCTTTAGCCTTCAGCCCACCGAAAACCCTAGCCGAAAATCGTTCACTACGCGTGTAATCGCTCGTAATCGCCCACTACGCTGGTTGCAGGGAGCCGTAGGGGGACGTGAGAGACTTTGATTTGCCGAAAAATCACCGCCTTTTTCTTCTTATGACCAAGCCGAGGGGATCGTGTGTATTTACACATGACCCTATGGCAAATAAGGGCATTTTCGGTAGTCTAGGTGTCAATTCTAGGTATTTCGGTGGAAAAATCAGGTAATATGGAAAACTAGTTAGTGGCGCCAGGTAATATGGAAAAAACTCTTCGGATGATGCTATCGGCTTGAGTGGAAAAGATCCACCTTTTTTATTAGACTTGAATCTGAATCCGAAACAATGCCTTGAATTAAAAATCTAAGGACGGTTTTGATTAGATCCAAATTTTTGAATCAAAGACCACCCAAGAGGCCTCTCCTTGCCTATAAATAGGCTTCCTCCCCTCCCTTTTGTTGTATGTGATTCCCACTATGCTTTTGAACTATTGAGTAGTCATTCTAGCTAGTGTTTAGGCATAGCTCAAAGGGGCACTGATATACTTCGATGACCACTCACTACAACAAAAATGGCCTTTAACCACGGTTTTAATTCTGTCACTAAAAGAACCGTAGATAAAGCTATGCTTTTACGACAGAAAATGATTCGTGGAGAAAGTTATAGCATTTGCGACATATTTTTTCGACAGAAAAACAACTGTCGATAATATTATCTATTCTCCACGGTTTATTTGTCGTCGTTAAAAAAACCGTGGGTAATAGATATATTATCCACGGTTTTTTTATCAGCGGTTAAAATGTCCGTCGGGAAACCAAAACTTAATTATTTTTTAAAAAGGAAAAAGATCTAGATCATTGATTTGAAGGGCCAGGATTAAAACCCCATTGAATCTCCTCGACTTCCCTCAACAACATCGGACGATGCCCTAGCCTCTCCGTTCTCCAGCCTCAACCACGTATCCCCGGCCATGAGCTCCAGCCTTCCGGCCTCCGCTCAGCCTTATCGTTTGGTCTTCAACATTATTTCTCTCTCCCATCGTCCCCCTCAGTCTCTAACTTTATTTTTTATCTCAGTCCGGATTCCCCTCAGGCACCAGTAGGTCAGATATCTCCTAATCAAGCTCTCCTCGGCAAACAACGAATTTCGCTTCGAGTCTAGAGTCCTCCACCAGCAGCTTGGTCCGACCATTCTCCTGATAAATGTCAAGTTTGTTGTTTTAGGCTAAATTTTGGCCTTTTGTGGTAATTTTTGGTATTTTCATACGGAGGAGTGATTGTGCCGGTTACATGTTCGTTAAAATTCACGGTACATGCTTTGTGCCCTATATCGATTTCTTATTTTAGGGTAGGAGAGGGCTCTTAAATTAGTGCCAAGTAGGTGTTCGTCAAAATGAAGCAGTCTGATTTTTTGCCTAGTTGATCTTTTTAGTTAGGGTATAAAGAGGCATGCTAAGATAAGATTTGTACTAATGAGTTTGTGCTTTTTTTTGGAATACTTTATCACAAAGTCTTTTGTGTACTTTAAATTGAGGTGGTTAATCTAGTGTCTAAGATTGTGTACTTTGTGTATTTTTTTGGGAATACTTTATGTAAATTATAATAGCTATCAAAGGAGGGGGGATACCGAAGAATAAAGAAAAGGGTAAGAAGAAAAAGGTTGTAAGACTGTGTTCATGAAGTATATATACTTGTGCATATGGAGGGAAGTGTATGTGTACGTAGTAGAGAGGAAGACTGGATGGAGGGAAGGATTTAGGGAGATATTATTCAATGTTGTGCTCCTAGAGGACCATGTCAGCATGCCAACAGCCAATATCCATCTCTTTCTTGTACAATGTCAGCAGTATTTTGTTGAAATGCAAAAAATCTTATTGCAGACATGTCAGCAGTATATTGCTGACTTTGAACTGATGATGAATGGCTATTCACTGGGAGGGCCATATAGGATTGAGGGCATTCAAATTGTAGTTCTTGTTCTCTTTTCCTTCAAATTGTGCATTGTGTTTCTCCTATGCATTTGGAATGACAGATAGGAAAATATAGATTATCACCTGAGAAGATTGAAACTGGTGACACAATGTGTCTACTTCTTCTCTCTTGTTTTGTATCAAGCTTTAACTTCTTATTAAAAAACAATTCATTGTACAAGAAGCTTGTCAATAGACTAAAGTTATGCTTTAAATGTGTTCCTCAACCACAAGATGGTTTATAATAGACATTGACTTGGAAATCTCTGCAACTGCTAACACTTGCCATAAACTTTCGTCCTTTTTTTCCATGATTATGTTGTGAACATGATTTTAGCCACTGTTTTTTCACACAAAAAAGAGTATAATAAACTTGTGAAGACATAATTCTTGTTCTTTTCTTGATGCAGTATCATGCAGGCACTAATTTTGGTGTGTTTCTTGTTGTTGAGCTCAGACTACCCTGGTTATGGATGTGATTTCTTAGATTAAGACTGCTTCTCAATCTAGTCTGAAATAACTTAAATCTTTTCATTTTTGTCTCTACCACACCTTTTATTATCGTGCAATTGGCTTCTGAGATTAAAACAGCAATAATTCATTCAGCTCTGATTTGTAGGACTGATTAACCAAACCAAATGGGGACATCTCAAGGACTTGCACACAGCAATAAAGTCATGCTCTGGTACATTACTAACAGGGAACTTAACTGCAGTTTCCTTAGGTGTACAACAATTTATTCCTTATGAGTATAAATCTTCCATCCTACGCATGTCTAATAACTTTAGTCCTTTTTCTAATTTATATACCGTTATTATCATTACGTATGTCTGTTTTAGGCTTATGTTTATGAAGATGGTTCGGGAAATTGCGTTGCATTTCTCTCCAATAGTGACCTTAAAAGTGCTGCTACGGTGAACTTCCATTCAATGTCATATGAACTCCCCCGAAGGTCCATTAGTATCTTGCCAGATTGCAAGAATGTGACATTTAACACTGCAAAGGTAATTTTATACGTTTTTTTTTAATTTTTTCTACTAAGTAGAGTTATTATATGTATTGAGATTAAATTTTTCTCTGCAATAGGTACATGCTGCTTTTAGTTCAAGATCCACAAACCTAAGCCAGAAATTCGGTCCTGAGAGTTGGGAACAATTTAAAAAGGCCATTCCAAGCTTTGATGACGCTTTCTTTGAAGGCTCAAGCTTTACTAGATCAGATGAGTACGACCAAAGACTTTGGTATACAATTTTTGTTTTTGGCAGCAATAGTCTTGTACTATTGGTTATATTTGTTTTACTAACATATACGCTTCAAACTTCTCCTTCAAGTTAATTCAACTGCACATGTGATTCATATTTTTGTTAATGGTATAGGATATGCGGATAGGGTGGAGCTCTCAAATAATCTACAAAGATGAGCTACATGGAAGGCTCATTTTTTAGTTTTTGTATAATGCTTTATGTAATGCGAATAGTACTTATTTTAATGATGAATAAAGCTGATGTTCTTGGTCAATTATTGTTATATTTTTTTGTTACACAAAATCTGTACAATACAAGGAAAAACCATATACTGGCAGCATATTGCAATTTTTTTTTGCATTTTAAATCCATTAACGACGGATAAAAATAGTCGCTACATATCATTATCGACAGGAAAAAGCCCTTTTGTGATGGCAATATCCGTCGATAAAACTTTTTGTCAACGGGATTAATCCGTCGCTGAATACAATTTTCGACGGAAATAAACGGTAGGAGATGATTATTAGCGACAGTTTTAAGTCCGTCTCTATATCTATCGGCAAAAGCTCGTTACCGACGGTTGACTTTTATCCGTCGTTTTTGTGCAATACCGGCGAGGGTATTATCGACGGATGTAGCGACGGAATTGATCCGTCGCAATAAGGGAGATAACGACAAAAATGCACTTTCAGCGACGGATTTTGCCGTCGCTAAAGGCCATTTTTGTTGTAGCTGCAAGCATCTAGGGTTACCACAACCCATCTCTTTCTCTTTCCACCCCTTGGTCTACTCCATGTACATAATAAAATAGGATATGAGAGGTCTTAGTCTAATTAAAAGAAGAAGTTAAAGTACTCACTCTCACTAGGAGGTTGCAAAAACTGCTACTTAAAAGCATGAGATAGTGTAGAGCTAATAGCCTTCTTAATGTCCACCTTGGTCAACTAATGAGAAATTTGTGAGGCTTTTTGGACAAAGGGGTTTCTTCAGAGGATGTTCCTAGAAGATCTAAGGAACCTAAGCCACATGACGCCACGATTCCTTTACCCTATGCACATAGATCATCCAATGTGTCAATCCTAGGGAAAATGAATCAATCTCCCGCAACTATCTTAAAGTAGTGCTTAACAAGAATTGAACAAGGCTCATAAAAAAATAAAAAGTAGATATGGGTCATACAAGGGACACGAAGAAACCCACGTCACTCATCACTTTATTTCATGCATGTACAATATCATAGCATTGGATACAAATGCTAATTACATTGCTTGCAATATTTCTTAGGTCATAGAAGGGACCTAGAAAAAGGCCGCTGATGGTTATTCTATTTATTTTTTGACAACCACTATAATTTTATTCATTACTTCATTTAACCTACATATCATAACCTCAGAAATACTGATATTGACAGAATTTGAGTAACTTGCATGAACCCCTTAGCAATGTGCACCGGCAACAAATGAAAGTGCATCTGCCTAATCGTTGCCATGTCAATGCAATGTGCACCAGCCAATTCAGAAGCCATGGCCACACAACGTGCGGAACAACGGGAAGAACAGTTTGCATGTGTGGCGGTGGCTGCCATGTCAATGCAATGTCCGCCGGCCAATTCAGAAGCAATGGTGCCGCAGGCAGCATGTTTGGCAGTGGCTGACATGCAATGCACTGTGCACCGCCCAATTCAGAAGCAATCCCGCCAGCAGCAGAATTATATATGGTTTCATTGGTTAGCATAATGTTGCATCCCTCTTTCTTGTAGATGTTGGATAGTAGATAAGAGAGAACAATGGCAAGGAGTGCAAACTGTTACTATTGGCCTACACAAGAATTAGAAATGCAATCTTCGAATACATCCAATAAAGCCAAGAACTGAGTAATGTTCAATAGCCTTGTGGATTGAGCTAAATACCTTAAGATGGTTGGATTTTATATCAATCAAAGCTAAGGCTTTGCCATAAGGGTTCTCTGCTGAGAATCCAATTGTTGTCATGAGACCACTTTCTTTCTTTGGGCTGTTGCAGTTTTTTTTCCTCAAATTCAAGCATCCTGCCATGGAACAGTTTTATTTGTTCCCATAAAACAGATAAAAATGAATAAAGATGAAGAAGATCCTATTGTTAAAATAGGTCAATTCATCTCAGAGAACTTTAAAAATGGGCTCACTAGTTGTTCTTCTCTTAGATCAACATTGTAGTTTTTTTCCTTCAGATTTTGACCTAAGGAAGAAACCACTGAGAATTTATGAAGGCCATTCAATTCCATTCCACTCAGCTAAAAGTTTTTTTTCATTCGAGTCTTTAAATATTCCCTCACCTTTCTTGACAGTTCTAGAAAGAGGAAACAAAAGAAATGTTCTCTTAGTCTTCCTCAACATGTCTCAACACTTAATATTTTGTACTGTGTAAATAATGAATATGAAAATACTACCTTGCTTGGAGATGAATTATCTCATTATCATGGCTATCCATCACATACGTCCACTTTCTAAGTGGTTGAACCTTCTCCAGCATAGGGAAGAAGCTGGCAATATTATCTGAAGCAGGATCTGCTTTCACCATTTTCAGCATATATGGGGCTGCAGTAGGAAGAGTTAGGGAAATGGCAACATGCAAAGAAATTGGGTGAGGGCTCACTTCACTAGCATGAGGAATGAGACTGAACCATTTCTCAATCGAGAGCTCAGATTTTTTCTGTGTGTACTACTGCAATGAAAATGACATTGTAGCAATGGGATTGCTCTTCTCTGAGATGGTTGAATTTGTCTGCAAATTTGACATGAGGGGGAAGTTCAGATCACCCTCTGGCTCACAATGGAAGACAATCACCTTTTTGTTGCCTGACTTCTGAGAAAATTGTCAGCCTCATTTCAGCATTGAGAAAGAGGTCAGGTTGGCTCATGCTGATAGAGATAAAAAGCTGGCCTCTGTGACCAGATGGTAGGTTTCGCACATCAATAAACTCTAGACCAATCTGCAGCAAAAGACATAACAAAGAAAGAGAATGATAAGAATAATCAACAATCATACAAGGACAGTCCTCCTCTAGTCCTCCATGCTTATTAATCAATGCTCAGTCCTCCTCCAGTCCTCCATGCTTATTAATCAATGCTTCCTACCTGCATAACTCCATAATCCAAGTGTTTGAGACATTAACAATAGATATGTAGCTTAGCTGCCAAAATTTTATTTGAGGGCTTTGTCTATTTTGTGTTTTTTGCATTGCAAAATATTATCTGTAAACCACAAATAGAAAAAAGAGCTTGAAACTTTTTATGCACTGCGAAACCACCAAGTCATGACAGTAGTTTAACAAATACAATTCAGAAACTTGCCTCCACAATCTGTCTTCTTGAGCTGGGAGCTTTTTCTCATATGTACTGAATGTAGTCACACTCTTCCTGAAACTTTTACGTGGCCATAATTTGTATGTAAGAGGAGATGGAGCATTGCCTCTATACATTGCCCCAGCCCTGCAATACCTCAAACCAAATGTTTCCTCCCATTGTTTGGTGGTATCAGAAAACCCAGTATTAAGTTTCTTTCCTTCGGTTCTATCGGTGTCTGTATCATCATGTTCTAGTACCATTCCAATGACTGCTATAAGGTTTTTGGAGTATGAGGCAGCCACAGTGCTTGGATCAGAAGGCAGCCACAGTGCTTGGATCAATCGTCTCGCTCACATTTCTTCCTAAGTGGCTCGTACTATGTACAACATGCTCCAGCCTTCATTGGTTGGATTAAATACATCTCTCTCACCTACTATACATATTTGCTCATGTTGGACTGCCAATACTCTGCTAACAAAACATATGAATGTAGCCTACATAAGATCTGCCTTGTCCGAGACTTCCCTCTTGTGAAGCATGTGGGGTTAGGGCATAAGAGCACATATGTGTTGGCCTTGTGTATAATGCTTGTATTCTAAGAGGCTCGTAGCTTATCTGGCTCTCACAAGGATTAGGGCAACCAGGTGAAAACTGAAAAGGGGGCATTTTTAAGGGCATTGTCCCTTGTATCCACTGTTTTCTAGAAGAGCCGCTTGGCATCTTGCTTATTTTGTGGCTGAATATCCTTCTGGTGGGTTTGATACGGAATCGAAGTATAAACTGAGAATAGACTATTGGTGGCTGCAGGATTGAGATTATTTTCCTATATGTGAAGTTATATGTATGTTTCAAAGAGTAAGAAGCATGTTATTGCTTAGTTTCAGGCGTTACACTTCAAATCATATGTTGTGAGGATTGATCAATCTCTCTCTCTTATTAAGGACAACAACGCTGAATGTTAAGGAAGTGTCAGAATACTTAAATCTAAAGAAAACAAAAGACTATTGATGGCTGCAGGATTGAGATTATTTTCCTAGATGTGAAGTTATATGCATGTTTCAAAGAGTAAGAAGAATGTTATTGCTTAGTTTCAGGCGTTACACTCAAATCATATGTTATGAGGATTGATCAATCTTTCTCTCAATCTGAATGTTAAGGAAGTGTCAGAGAACACTTAAATCTAAAGAAAACAAAACTGAGTAATTAACTACAAAAACCATAATATATATATATATAAAGTTACCATCATCTACGAAAAAGACTATAACAGTTAGGGGTGTTCACGGACACGGACAGCCGTCTGTCCGTAATAAGGAGGTATTGTCCAGCCCATCCGTGTCCGTAGTCCGTTAGAAAATTTAACCATGTCCGCCCGTGGTTGTTCGTGGACACTTATGAACACTTATGGACAATAAACTAATCCACAAAATAAAAACATTAAGGCTCTTGAACACCCCTAGACTTCTAAGCAAGAACCACGGACACGGACATCCGCGTATCTTGTCCATGTCCGTAACACCCCACTAGAACTGACAAAAGGCTTCCGTCCGTGGTCTATATGGACTTTCCGTTAAATAGCAGACAGACACGGACACGGACAGACCAACGGACACAGACCAACGGACACGAAAATCCGTGAACACCCCTAATAACAATATATAAGATGTATAAAATTAGGCCATTCAATTGAAAGTATTGCCTGCACAAGAATATCTCCAAACAGTGTACAAATATACAGCGAGATACATCAGATAAGAGGGAAAGGAATGCAGCAACAGCATCTGGAATAATATCCAAAACTTGAGGATGTCCAATAGAAAGGCGACCACGTTCTGCATGTGGGTATCCTCATTGGGCTACTGTCTTCATAGTAACTAATTTTTCAAGTACGGAAATTGCCACCTCCAGTACAGGCGGAGTAAGAAAATCAGTATGAAGGATCTCCCGAGTCCCGACGGAGTGAGGCCCGTCTTGCCTAACGGATAACCGAAATCAGATCAGCTAAATAACTGGAGCCTCGTTGCATATATAAATCATATCATCCAAGATTATTCGTGAACTGATTTTGAAAACAAATTAGCCTTCTCTACACTCTACAATCAGGACATATATGTGTTTGTAATTATTGGAATATAAAGCAAATAGATATTATTATTAAATCGCCACTAGGTACCATAGAACTTTCAATTTTTGGCTAATTAATCTCTACATTAAAATACTAATTCCAATTACTACCCACAGCTCTCTTATGCGTGAAATCAAGATATCAAAATCCTACATGAAGATATGAAGATATGGAGATCCTTCATTAGTTAAAAAAAGCTCCTTGAATAATTGGATCCATATAGAAGCCTAATTCACTTAAGCCAAAAACCCTGCTCGATAAGGTAAGTTAGGAGAGATCCTACATGAAGGTATGGAAGATATGGAGATCCTTCGTTAGTTAAAAAAAGATCCTTCAATGATTGGATCTGTATAGAAGGCTGAAAGTCACTTAAGCCAGAAATCCTGCTCGATAAGGGAAGTTAGGATTTTATTGGATCTGGTGCCTATCTAAATTCGGGGTCCAACAAATAGCATACATTCGTTGATGGATTAATACAAACAAATAGTATTGTGTGTGTGTGTGTGAGAGAGAGAGAGAGAAAGAGAGTAATCTAAATTAAGAAAAATGCTTTTTAGGTTTAAAAACGTCGGTGAGGAAGCTACTTCATCTTTCCCAAACCGTTGATCATTGGAGCCCACTTTTTTGGGCCCAATGATCAACGTAAGGTGATCATTGACTAGTTAGTTATACGGTTATCTAACTGTATTAGACCAATTTAAATAAGGTCTGCTTCAGTCCCCCCCTCCCTCTCTCTCTGTGAAGTTCTCTTTAGTAATTTTCTTACTTTGATTAGTTACAAACAATAAATGCTTCTTGCATTTCCGTTACAAGCAGAATATATTTCATAAGGATCAATGAAATCACTTTCAACCAGCATCAACATCTCAGGTAAATGGTCTAATTACAATTGTACCAAATATATAATTTTATTACGTAAGATTTTCCAAAATGAACTAATTTTAATTCATTCTGAAAATCCTAATGGTTATAATAATTCCGGACGGAGGGAGTACATATCGATTATATTAAATTATGCTAGCATGAACTATAAGCATGAGCATTTCCTATGAATAATGTTAGGATCATCCATAGCTAGCAGATATCAAATAAAAACATGGGTCAATAAAAACTGGGTCTCAGTCATTTACTACTAAAATCAGCATTTCACCAACCATAACTTCAATTTTTCAGAAAAAGAAAGAAAAAAAATTAAAATTGAATTAGATGGAATATTTGCCAATGAGTATGCTAAAATACCATTTCAAGTATATTTTTCACAGACCCTGTTTTGTCTTCCCCCTTCTAAGAAGCACAAACAACATCACAGATTCCTGCTTTCATCAACGAAAAATCTCATCTTTAACAATCTTTAAACTCAACCACATACAAATGCAACTGCAGCTTCAAGTTCACCTGAAGATGTTCTTGGAAATCTGAGAAGAAAGGTGACACGGATTCTTCTGTGAAATGGGTAGCTACTCAACTGATGTTCAGGTGAGAAGACGAGTCGCCGGAGGGACTTTACCAGACATCCGCTGGCCACAGAGCTCCGGCCGTTGCAGCAAGCATCGTTGCTCTTCCACGGCTTCTCGCAGGACTGGCTTCTTGATTTTTGGGCCGCGTTCTGGGCCTTTTGGAGGCTATATGAGCATTTGGATGGAAATGAATGTGGGCCTTGGATCTTCAATGTGATATCCAATATCCGTTAGGGCCCGTTTGGGTCAAGAAGCAGTTTCTCTTAAAGCCTCTTTCCCCCTCATTAAATGTCATATCAGGCTGCAAAAAAATCACTTTTCTTAACCTTCCTTAAAATAAGATTCTCGGAAAAAACAGCTTCAAACAAAGCCGTTAGTATGGCATTTATAAGGGGCTGTTTGGATAGTGAAAGAGGGCTAAATTCTCGGTCAATTCAGCCCTCTTTCACGTGAAAGTGGTTTGTTTGGTGAAATTCAGGTGAATTAGAAATTCTTCTAAAAGAGCTCTTTCACCGTGAAATACCTCTTTCACCGTTTCACGTGAAAGTCCTCCCGAGGACTTTCACGTGAATTTGTACGGCCTGACACAGCAGATGAATTTAATTCATCCCTAAAAAATACAATACTGCCCTCAACTTTTCTCCCTTTTTCTTCTCCTCGGCAAACCGACGATCCAACTCGAGCTCTTCGACGACGACGCCGTTGCCACCACCGCGCTCACCGTGATATTCCTCATTCGTCGTTGCCTCTGCACCTTCCCCGTCTCTCTCTATCTCACTCTACAACTGTTTATTCTTCTTCTCTACGGCAGACCGACGATCCAGCTTGAGCACTTCAACTTGCCGCCGCTACCGCTGCACTCTCTCAATTCTTTTTCCTGACTTCCACCCTTAGCACCTCACCTCTGGGAGGCCCACGATCCGTTGCTCGAGCATCGAGACGGCGCTGCCTTCTTCTGCAAGCTAGCTCTCACTGCGACGCTTCTTCTCCGACATCGGCAAGAAGACCAAAGGTCCTCTCTACACTTCCTTCTCGCGTTCTTCTGCATCTTGTGATACTGGTTTGAGCGCATATTTGGATATGCAGGGGTTGAAGCTGAAGTTTTTAATGGCTTGTGGCAGGAATAATTATGAGCTAGATGTCAATTTTAGTTGATTTCATGGCTGGATATTTAGACATGACACATTTCGTCTTTTGTTCTGAGGACTAATTATTCAATGCCTTGTTTCACCATTCAGCGTCTACAAAACTTCATCTTTGGTAAGGAACAATCACGACACATTTGTAATGAATCTTTTTTACACATTTCTTTCCTCCCTGAAGCAACTTGAGTAACATTTGTTGTGCTAAAGTTTAGTGCAGACATCCTAATGCAACATTCCAGAGGAAAGTCTGCTTTGGTTCTATTCCACCAGAAAGGCTGCACAGTGCTTCTGTCAAGCTGCAATGAACCTTGGCCATTCAAATCCTTTTATAAAGAACATAAAACAGTAGGATAGGCTGAAAGAAGCTTCTTTGTCATTCAATGACAAACAAATATTGTCCTTCATCCAATATGGCGGTATGCATTATTTGACTCACCTCTCTTTTACAATCGGACTTGGTTCGTTTAAGTTTGTCCTGTTAATGAGCAGGGTACCCTTCTGGATGATCTGACAAGTAATTAAAGGATCGTGTTAGTAGTAAAATCACGGGACCGGAGCTTTTTATCTTGCTGAAAAGTATCTTCTTATTAACATATGTTTTTCTTTCTTGGTAGTTAGTTATCAGAATGGTGGGCTTTGCCAAAAGGATCAGAACCTCATTGAAGGCCTTGTTCTGAGAGGAGATCTTCAGGTTCTGTGTACAACAAATACATTGGCACATGGAATCAATTTACCATCTTATCTTTTCACTAGTTTCTTTTACATTGGCATGCTTTTCATTTGATTGTTTGGGGCAAAATATATCCATGATCAACAAGATAAGCTTTATAATCATGTAGAAATCTTGAAAGATGAGCTCTGTTTGGGGATAACTTAAAGATAAGCTAGCCAACTTCATCGTGCCAATCACTAGTACATTCAAGAAGTGAAATGAATTCGAGTATTTCTCTCTCAGAAAAGATAATTCAATGATTATGTATCCATATAATGACACTGATAATTTGGAAAGCATTTGACTTGTCAAATGCATTCTTAGTTCTTTATCTTCTTGGATCTTTTAGAATTAGAAAAAACTTCTTTTTTGCAGAAAAAATCTTTTCTGCAAATGGCCGGCCATTGCATATGCCTGGAAATGTTTTGATGCCAATAACTTCTTTTTTGTAATCTTTGTTATTGTGCTCTAAGATATGCGTGGAAATGCTGCATTTCACAAACTATTCCCATGATGATGATAGCAGTCACTATTTGTCAGTCACTATTTGTTGGTGGCCAAACCGCCATCAGTAGGTAATTTCTGTATGGATCAAGAATTGGAGGTAGTTGCAATATATTTTATTGTTTAAATTGTGACTATTTTTAAAATCAATACTTCCATTGTAGGAGAGATTTGCCTCTGGGGCTGAAGCTATTGGAGATGAGGATGTTGCAAGGGCCCTTCTTTGGAGCTTGCAGGGGTGCAGCTGAACCTGTACTAAGTGCCTAGGATTCTTCATGAATGGGCAACTTCATTCCTTTCTCAGAATATGGATACCAGTGGAACGTCTCTCTTTTTTGGTGGAACATACAGAATGGGGCAATTAACTACTGGAAATCAAGGAATTCGAGGCAAAATTTAGCAAGAGTTTGGTATCAATTATTCGGAGTGTGGCATGTGTAAGTTAGCAGAAGAGAAATATAATATCAATTATTTGGGGTCATTGAGGTGGCATCTAATTTTATGATAGTTAAGTAAAAAATGTCGTAATCTTATATGAACAATCTCTGTATTATGTAAGCATTTGTGTTGTATCTTTTGAACCATTCATTTTTCTATAGCAAGAATTTAGTATCCAATGTGATTGTTCTTTGGGTTTGACATCTAGAATTAATGTGGCGACTATGAAATATTCTGCGAATTTGATTGCATCTCATGGTCATCACACCTGTGCCAATAGCCAAGCAATTCTGAACATAACAATTGACAGTTGTGTCATATCTGTCCCTGTCCTTCTGCACTTCTACTTTGCTATGCTTGAGGTGTAGAAGCTTAATGCTTAATACTTAATACTCATTGAGGTTGTAACTGAGATAATGTAGTAGCCCGTATGCTTATTCCTCGACCTAGTTTTGCATTGCAGGATATTTGTCAAGGAGGCCATGTCAAGGATGTGGACGACTATGGGCGTTCATAGCAGTTTTTGATAAAGTAAAAAATGAGGGGCACATAAGTTTTTTACGGCTAATGTTATGAGCCTCAATTCTTGCTTCCTTTCTTGTCATAACTTATTTTAGTAGAAAAAAAATGCCAGTTCCATCCCCATGTTCTACAAATCCATACAAGCAAGATTTAAGTCAGGTGTTATTTTCTGTCTGCTACCAAAAAAAGCCACCGCGGGCCAGGGAGAGGACACCGACAGAGGTGGAAGACGCGGGTAGGGTGATAAATAGATGAGAAGAAGACTGTGTTTGGAAATGGGGTTGGAGGGGGAAGGAGCTCATGTAAGGGGTAAAATAGTCACATCCTAAAAATTCCTTACACTGTAGCACATTCACTATCCAAACACACTGCTAATTTCATTCATTTAAAAACTTTCACTATCCAAACATATTTCACATTCATGGTGAAAGTCAATGAATTTTTTCACCTAAATTTACTTTCACATTCATTATTTTTTCACTATCCAAACAGCCCCTAAGTCTTGAACGACACAAAACACGCTCCTTCACTCTCCTGGAGGGACAGTTTTGGTTTGGCTTGGTACTTTAGGATGTAGGGTGTGATTGGCTGCCTTGGTATGGCACCATAATGGATTTGCTTCTCTAATTATATTGCAAAGCAGTCACATTATGGACGTATTTGGTTTGAAAGACTTTAAGCTGGACTCGCATTTTTGCAGCTGCTAATTTCTTTTAGTCTCCAATTTTACATTCGCCCGAAGCTTTAGGGGGATAGGATGCTTGGTCGTATCGTTTTCTTCTTGTTCTCTTCCTCTTTGAATTTTGAGTTTATAAAAAGTTGTAATTATAAAAAAATAATATCACAATCACTAATGTCAATCTGAAGGCGTTTGCTCAAGTGTCATAATCAATGTGAATTCATAATATTATTGGTCAAACCCAAGAGAAGGTTGACAAATTGTAATATATACTCGGTAAGTCCGAGGTCGAACCACAGGGAATGATGTAGGATTATTCTATTCTAACTAATTTAAACACTACTTAGCTTAGCAAATTAAGATTCTTATCTGGAAATTATGTAGAGAAATTGTAATTTAACTAACTACTAAAATGATGATTAAAGATTCAAGTAAAACTTAACTAAAGACAGGCAAAGATAATCGATGAGAGATATCAAAGCTTCAAGGATCAATTATTTAATTAATACTCTACGTCTATTCAATTACTCAATTAGAATCAAATAATGATTTGACCTAATCGGAAGATATTTCATTCACGTTCATCATATCCATTAACATAAAGATATCGATCGAATATTTATCATTAACAAGCTCAGTCTACTAATCACAGGGAATTATAAGCATTCGCCGTACCTTACGTTAACGACAAATCAAATAATTATATAGATTGTGACTTTATCAAAACATCGCATTCAATCAAATAAGCATTAAACACTTTTTCATAGACGTAAGAATACTAATCAAATAACGTCACCTCTAGCTTTGACAAAAGATTTAGCTATTCATATTCATGAGAAAAGAAAAATCAGATTTAGAAAAGAATCGCATTGATAACACTATTGCAAAACACTATTCACGGGTTACTGTAGCAAATTCACTGTAGCAGCACTGTTCATCGTCTCCTTCATATGCCCGGTTACTGTAGCAGTTGCAGAAACACTGTTCACCGAAGCCAAAAACCTGACTTTTTCCTCTCTTCTCCTTCTCCCTTCGATTCCTCTTCTGTTCCTCTAATTCCCGACTGAAATCACAGCAAGGAACACGACTCAAATCAGCCGCAAAAGCTCTGTTTCGTCCCTCTGTTCGTCCTCTGTTTCGTCAAAAACAGAGTCCACCAGACAGTCCAAAATCGCCCCCCCAAAACCAGTCGAAAAGCAGTCCCTTCAATTGCCAGCCTTCCTCCTGTTTTTATAGCAATTCCCGAGCCCCAATTGAGGCCAGCAATTCGTCCTAAACCCAGAGAGTTTCCATATAGATTTCATTCACATTTGTAAAGAAAATCCGATCTTTCCTTTCTCTGTTTTCTCGATTTGCCCAAGTCGACCTTCCAAATCCAACACTTACCATTTGGCTCCTCCTCGCGCCATCGTGGCCGCCGCCGACTGCTCTACAGCGCCGCCACGAAGCTCCGCCTTCACGATTACCGCCGCTGTTACTGCAGTCGTCCAAAGCTCTGTTTCTTTCAATCGCCGCCCAACTGCCGTCAGGTCCTGCTTCTGTTCCGCCGGCCTTCCGACGCTAGTGCCGCCGCCTTGAGGTCCGATCGTCGTCTAGCTCCCATTCCGGCACGACTGCCGCCGAAACTTCTTTTGCCGGCGTTCTGTTTCACACCGGCGCTCGAGCAGAAAGCTCGAGCGTCAGGCTTCCTTCTCGTCTGGAACACCTGAGCCCGATGGCTCGGGTCGTTTTCTTTTTTTCTTTATTTCTAAACCGAACCGGACCAGACCGGACGGTTTAGTTCATTTTCCTTTTTTTTTTTTTTTTCTTTACTAAAACCCTCCGTAACGATCTTAGCCGCCAATTCAAATCTGAACGTCTGTATTTAAATTTCGCGCTCGTCTTTTCTAAAGTGTAGCTTATCAACGGTTCAAATCCTTCAATACGCGTCATATCAGCTCATGGGTCACTTTGGCTTTTCAAAACACGTCTAATGCGCACATCTGCTAGTGATCTGCAATATGCAATTTCAAACCTACAAAAACAAAACCAAACTAAAATTAGACGCATAATAAAAATATGATTCATTAAATTCTTTAATGCATCCAAAATAGTTAATTAGAGTAAATTAATTATTAATCCCCTAATTACTACCCTAATCACAAATAACCCGATTTATTCATGTTTTATCACAAAAACTACACTAACAAATAGGTAAATAAGGCATATAAATGTGTATATTTTATGCTTATCAATTATCAACTGCATCTAACTTTCAAATTATTAGATGTTACAGATGAAGACCTCAGGTCAGGGGACTTTGGTCGTCATGTGATACATAAATTGGTAAAGATTAGACATTATAAAGTTCAAATCTCCAATGGGAAAACTGCTCTGTCCTAGGGGAGAATGTTGCTTGATATCCTCCACCAATAAGAAGTGTCATCACATGCGCCAACGAGTGGGTCGTGGATCCTCGTCATCGACGGCTCCTATCTAGTGGAAAATATCATGGCAGACACCAGGTAGGACGACCAAAAAATATTCCAGAAAGTATGGGCAATCATATGAGCAGTGTTATCATCTAGAAATCAATGAAGGAAATAAAGATTATCAACAGCCGATGCTACATGGCATGTCGTTGACAAAAGAAATGCGGTTTCCTAACCGGGGCCCCATGAGACCAGCATGACCAACAATTTACCTAGAGATCATGGAAAGTTGTATATATCGAATCGATGTCGGGCTTCAACCGATAAAACGATATTGTGTAATCTCGATTTTGAAGTTTTTTTAAAATATTGTCGATATAATCGGTACTTTTAAAAAAATATTTTTTTATTTTAAAAAAATAACTTTCCCTTTTGTTTCCCATCCTATGCCAAGTGGAAGCATATAAATTTAAAACGCAAACATATATTTTGAATTATATATATACTTTTATATATTTTTTAAAATTTATGCTCGGCTAAATTAATATCACTCATTTTAGCTACAACCACTCCATGGCAATGACCCACACACGCCACACACTCACTCCCTAGCTAGATGCCACAACTCACTGCGCTATGCGCGCCGCGCCCCTTGGGCTCAACTTGACAGTACTTGGCATGTTGCAATTTAATGATAAGGAGAAATCGCAGCGCAAGTGCATTGACCTACTAGATATGCCAAAAAAAAGTACACACAAATATATGAGAATTTAAAAAATTTGCCCCTAATCATTCTTTTATGGGAAATAATATTTGCACATCAGATTTTCTACACATTTCCATACACATCAGCTGTGTATGGAAATGTGTAGGAATCTGATGTAGGGTTATCACTGCCCTATAATATTTTATGGTTGCTTACAACCTTCATTTCATCATTCAAACCCGTTCATAGTGGCAAAAAGTTCATACCTATTCCCATAAACTAAGGATCCAGTGTTTATTGATATATCTAATTGAATCATGTAGCTAGTTGGTAGAATATAATCCACATGAAGGATTAGGAAATGAAAAGAGGAAGTTTTTTCTATATTACCTGCTGCCACTTTTCATTTTCCCATATTACCTAGTTTTTCCCGTAAAATACCATATGGCCTGGAATCGACACCTAAAGTACAGAAAATGCCATTTTTTACATTTTTCGTGACTTTTGTATCCGAGGGGTCGTGTTGAAGAGGACACGATCACCTCAGCTCGGTTTTAGGAAGCAAAAGCAGTGATTTGGAGCAGCCCCTTGCAGCGGCTGCCCCATTTTCACATAATGATTTTTTTTTCCAAAATATCCTTCTTCCCAAAATGCTTTATTCTTCCCAAAATTAATGATTTACGGGAGCATTCAGTTAGGGAAGAAGACAGTACAACAAATATCCGCCCATCGTCGTGGTATAAATCACTGTCGGCGCCATCCAACCCTGAAAAAATAAAATTTAATGCCGGAAAACAGCAAAATCAACGGGAAAGACGAGAAATAATCTATGATAAAAAGGATTTTGATGTGAGCAGAGAAGCCCGCCCAACTACAAAAATTGAGATCTACAATGTAAAGAAACACATATAAAGTCGACTCATTGGTGTTCAATTGCTCCTAGACATGAAATAAGAGGATAAAAATGGGCAAAAATGTGAAATACTCATCAGCAAGCGACAAGTTCAATTATATCTTTATGTGATCCTAATAAAATGGAAGATGAGAAAAAATAAGGAAGAACGCAAAAAAAATGGGCAAAAACAGATAAAAAACGAGCAAGTTGTGACATTTTGAAGATTGCCGTAAAATCGTGTCGTCGACGACACAACTTGATTCAAAGTTGTATCTTCAAATACATGTAGATCTCAATTCGTGTCGTGTCTTCAAACACATGTAAATCGTGTCATGGACTATACATGTAGATCTCAATTTTTGTAGTTGGGCGGGCTTCCTCGCTGCTCTTACATCAAAATCTCTTGAAAATTTTTTTTTTAGTGTGGGCGGTCGTCGGTTTTGGTCTCGATCGCCGCGACATTTGGAGCTTCGTCGAAAAGCTTCCATTTTCTTCTTTCTTCTTCTTTTTTCATCCTAATATATTTTCATGAATTAGAGGAGGAGAAAAAGTAAGGAAGAATGCAAAAAAATGGAGAAAAAATGAGTGAATTATGATATTTTGAAGATTGCCGTAAAATCGTGTCATCGACGACACGACTTGAATTGTCATGTGATCGACGACACGATTTTACGACAATCTTCAAAATGTCATAACTCGCACATTTTTTATCAATTTTTTCCCATTTTTTTTGCGTTCTTCCTTAGTTTTCATCTTCTTCTCTTTCATTAAGATTACAGAAAGATATATAAAGTGACCTTGTCACTTGCCGACGAGTATTTCACGTTTTTCCCTATTTTATCCTCTTATTTCATGTATAGGAGCGATTAATCACCAATGAATGGCCTTTATATGTGTTTCTTTATATGTATATCTCAATTTTTGTAGTTGGGCGGGCTTCCCCGCTGTTCTTACATCAAAATTCTTTCATCATACATTTTTTCTTGTCTTTCCCGCTAATTTTGCTATTTTCTGGCATAAAATTTTATTTTTTCCGGGTTGGACGGCACCAACGGTGATTTGAACCCCGATGATAGACGGACCTTTGCCGGAATGTCTTCTAGATGCTTCTGTAAATCGCTAATTTTAAGAAGATGGAAGACTTTGGTTACATTTTGTTGTGAATGGCAGTACGTTGATCCGTATCTTGGTAGCTGAAAGGTCATATGCTTTAATTATTTTAGGAAGCTGAAAGGTCATATGCTTTAATTATTCTAGGAAGCTGAAAAGACATATGTTATAATTATTCTAGGAAGTTGAAAGGACATATCTAGTAATCAGGCTAGATAGACGCGCCCTCTCCTTCTTTATAAGGAGGTCTTCTTCCTCCTTCTGGGGTATGCAATATTGAATCAAGTTTTCCTTACTTATCTTCCTGTTTTCCTTACTTCTCCTTTCTTTTTACTACTTTTCATCAAGACGATAACTTGTGACTCTGCTGGGTCACAACATTGGTATCGGAGCTAGACATGCCTCCTCGCAAGCAGCTAGCCATGGCCTCTGAAGCACAGCCAGAGCCAGAGGCTGCGAAGGAGATTCCCAGCCCACGGATGAATGCTGATTCCAGCCAAGACATTCTCATCTCCATGATCAATGCGATTAATATACGGCTCCAGAACATTGAGCTTATACATGCGCAAAACCAAGCCACACAAACTGCCAACATGACCACGCCGCCGCCACCATCAGGGGGGAATGGCGTTCCTGTCCGACCAGGGGGGTTCGATGTGCATGGCGGCTCAGCACCAGGCCAATCCACAGCAAATTCTCTTCCTCATGGAATCCGCATTGTGTCCTTTAACCCAGACACAGAAGGTGGACACCCTGGCCTTGATGCACGAGGCATGCCAAGTGCTCGTGGAAATGCCTCAATGGCTACACATCCACAAAATGTTCAGCAAGAGATCGATGAGGAGTGGGAAGAATTCCATGGATCTCGCGGAGGCCAGAGGGGCAGCGCTGAGCCCAGACTGGCTCGTTTACAGTTTCCAAGATATAATGGAGATGAGGACCCCGTCGAATGGTTGTACAAGGTGGACAAGTTCTTCGCTTACCAAGGGACATACTCTGATGCGGAACGCCTACGTGTGGCAGCCTTCCATCTTGACGGAGACGCCTCTATTTGGTTTCAGACTTTCGAAAAGGAGGTGCGTTATCCTACTTGGGTGTCCTTCTCCGACGAGTTGTGCGTCCAATTTGGACCAAATGAATTTCAAGATTTCAATGAAATGTTGTCCAGCCTAAGGCAGACCACCACAGTAAGGGCCTATTATTCGGAATTCATGAAGATTGCTAATCGCCTACCAGATTGGCCAATAGCAGCTCTCGTGGGCACCTTCAAGCGTGGGCTGAAACCAGAGATTGCTGATGAGATGCGCCACTTCCCTTGCCATACCATGCGCGATGTGGTGCGCCATGCACGTATCGAGGAGGAGAAATTGGCTCGTCAGCGGAGAGGGAGCCGTGGGGTGATGGCTATGCGCCCCCTTACCAGCCCCACATCTGTCTCGGTCTCAGCGCCTGGCCCCAGCCAAAGCCGACCGGCATTGCCAGTGTAAAGACCCTCACTTTAAAAACCGGTTTATTTTTGTTAAACGTAGATTATCGTGTGGTTTAAGCACTTTCAGATTAAATTCGGTTGATTTCGAAAATAAAAATGGTTTTCAAAGGTTTCAATCAAAAACAACTTCACATAAATGAGTTTTAAGTGATTTAGAATCAAATCTTAATTTTTGGAATTTTTTCTGATTTTTACCTATTTTCCCGAAAATTAGGGTTTGACGGGACCCCCGGCGGGCCCCGCCGACGAAATTAGGTTTTGTGACCAAAAAGCCCCAGACATTAAACAAAGTCGTTATAAAAATTTTCAGAATTTTCTGAGCTTAATTTGGTATTAAAATCGCTAAATTACCCATTTTTAGCCAAAATTGCTCATTTTACACCAGTTTTTACCTAGGTCTACCCCAAAACTTTCTATAAAAGGAAAGGGTGGCGCCCTCCCCATTTTGGGAAAGGCTTTTGGCTTGGAGCAGCAGCCTCTTTCCCCATTTCCAAAAGAGGAAAGGAGTTAAGGTATGCTAATCTATGCTTAATCTTTCATTTTCATTTGATTTTCAATAATCTTTACTCAAAACCTTGATTTTCCAAATGATTTCAAAGCATTTGAAGGATAAAAATCTCTGTTTTAATATGTATCTTCAAACCCTAAGCTTCAAATTTCGTTTTTATATGATTAAAAGCCCTAGATTTAAGGTCTATTTTGGGTTTTCAAGCTTAATCGCGATTAGTAGAGTATTAACAATAGATTTATATTTTCTTCAAGGTGATTAAGGTGTTGGACTTTGTGGTCATCCAAATCAAGGTAATGGGTTCTTTAATCTCAGCTTGGGTAGTGTAAATCTTATTTTAATGAATGTATTTTGAAGGGGTTTATTCATTTTTAGGTCTCTAATGGTAAGATTAGTTTTCCTTAATCTCATGCTTTCTTTTCTTTGGGTTTTGATTTGTGATGGTCTAAATAGGATTTCTGGAAAGTTTGGTGTAATTTGGATATTGTTTGATGCTTCGATTTGATGTTTGAAGTTATAAAAATGGTGTTTCGGTTTAATTTTCGAAATGTGGATGTACTGAGTGTTTTGGAATTATTGAACTTTACTGAGGTACATGTAATTGTTCTTTACTGTTCGCAATTACATATAACTTAGTAACTTTCAAAAAATTCCAATAAACTCAGTAATGTTCGAAAATTTACAGTTAAATGGGTTTTAGAAATTTTGCATTTTTTTTTTGTTTTTTTTCCATGATTACTTCACTTAATGACATGAGAAGTATATTATGAGTTAATGAGGCCACATGATATGTAGAAATGATGATATAATACCTTATGTATGTTGGATTATAGAAAATAAATGTGAGTATGCTTGTAGGAATGTTGTCGAGTTCATGCAAGTAAAGTTATGTTTTTACGGTGGTTTTCACCATGATTTTGGGATTGTGATCAGTACTTAAACGAGTTTTCAGCATATGAATATGACACTATGAGTTATGATAAGTATGAATCATGTGATTAGGATATGCATGACTACACACACGCATGGGGATTTACCATGAGATTGTAATTATACCTTGATTATGATGCATGTGGGAATGGGTTGAGAGCATGTTTCATGTGTTGGCACCCACGTAGGATTTGCTCATGTATGTATCCTGAGAGCATGCATCATGAATCGGACTTCATGAATGAGATTTTACCGTGTCTTCATCGGTGTTGATCGATTGTATGCAATGGATGTAATTGCGTGCCGGATTAATCGATCGGAGAATTATCGAACTTGGTTGGTCCGAAAGGACACATTTTCGATTTGGTCCTTCGTGGATCACGGACACTCCCCGGGTTGAGTTTGATGGATGATATGGGGGCGTGCTTCGTACTCGCCTTGCGGTTGATACTATTGAGATTAGTCGTACGGGACATGAGTATTCCCGGTGGTAGGCTTGTGCACCCCCTACCACATGTGTTCTAGGGTCCCGCGTAACCGGGATTCGGGCTCTCCCCCACCGCAGGAGACTACCCAGGGCGAACACACTTGTTCTAGTTTCGTTGTGTACGATTCGGGCACCCTTGGCGAGGGCTGTCCAGGGCGAACAGACTTTGGGGTATACGACACCCCCTTGTTTCCAGCGAGGAAACCGGACCATGATACGCCTTCTTAGGCTTGATTGTGTCCCAAAGATATTGTGCTTACTCCTTGATGGAGGCATTCACCATTGTATTGATGCATTATTATGAATGCTATGAATGATTATGTATCCTGTAGATTCCACGTGTATCGTGAAGGGTGAGTGTATGTTCATATAAATGCATGATTATGTACCATGTAGATGCTCCACATGTGACGTGATGGATGGGTGGATCATGTTATATATGTATGATTGTGTACCATGTTGTATGAGATTTATACCACAGGAATGCATGTTTAGACAGTTTGTGGTTGAGATATTATTATGTATCGTCTTATGACGGGTATGCATGTTCAGTAGGTATGTTGATAAAATTCTATGGTATAAGATGTTGTGAGATGGACGTATGATTTAGACGGTATTATCACGTGCATTACTTATATTGTTTGATGAACTTTCATGCTTTGATGTTTCTTGTGGATTTCCGATGTGTCTTGAAAACTATTACTGAGTTTTATACTCACCCCTCTTCCTTGTTTTGTTTTGGGGCTGCGTGGTGCGACACGCAGACGCGCAGGATCCTCTCTTCGAGGAGCGACCAGAAGGAGTATGGGTTTTGTTTGAGCAAGATAATTAGTGTTGTGTTATCGTACTCTATATTGTCATGAGATTACAGTAGATGTTGTGTTATATTTCAGACTGTTTAGACCTGTTATCCGAGCCGCGTGTATGGCTCCGGACTTTATCTAATTGTGGGTGTAAGACTTGTTGATATTCTAGACTTTATACCTCGTTGAATTTTTACTTGTTTACTCTCACACAAAGCGGCGCGAAACTCCGAAATTATGATATCGCCCGTATATGGGTGTAAGTCTTCCGCTTTGTCTGACATAACATCGCCCCCGCACATCATTCGGCCCATGAACCGGGTTCGGGTCGGGTCGGGCAGTGCACGGGGCGTGATAGCCAGGGCCTGCTACTCCACCTGTCCGTCGTCTGACGCCAGCCCAAATAGACGAACGGCGTTCTAAGGGACTTTGTTTTAAATGCGATGAGAAGTTTGCCCCCGGACATCGCTGCTCCGTCCGGGGAAGTTTACTTGTTGAAGAAGCCGAGGAAGAAGAAGTGGCTGAGCCAGAAGAGGCACCCGGCCTCTATGACCATGTGCAGCCAGAGATATCCATCCATGCATTCTCAGGTACTTTCACCCCCAGAACCATGCGCATTCAGAGCCAGCTCAAGCGCCAACAGGTAGCGGTACTCATCGATAGTGGCTCTACTCACAACTTTATCAATGACAAAGTGGCACAACGTTTGGGGTGCTATGTCTCAGACTCCAAACCATTTGATGTGGTTATCGGCGATGGCAAACACCTCCGGAGAGTGGGCATGTGTGCACAAGTTGAGTTGGTGATTCAAGAGCATTCCTTCATCACTGATCTCTTTCTCTTACCCACGAAGGGGGCTGATGTGGTGTTAGGAGTCCAGTGGCTTCAGGACTTGGGCGATGTCGTCTGGAACTTTCGGGATCTGACTATGGACTTCGAGGTAGCAGGACAACGTGTGCGTTTACATGGGTCGCAACCAGGCACCCTGCACACAGCCCAAGAGGTGAGTTCACTTTTCCGGTTTACACCTCATGGTCTATTTCTCCAGCAACGTGCTATCGTGGATGTGAGTAAACCAGCATTGCCAGATGACATGCTTCGCCTCCTGGCCGAGCATGAGGATATCTTTACAGAGCCATCTGGCCTTCCGCCGACCCGGAACCACGACCATCACATCCCTATCATGCCTGGAGCTTCCCCCGCCAATGTCCGACCCTACCAGTATCCTTATGTTCAAAAAGCGGAAATCGAACGGTTAGTGCAAGAGATGTGTCAATCAGGTATAATCCGTTCCAGCACTAGTTCATTTTCTTCTCCGGTCCTGTTGGTTCGTAAGAAGGACGGTTCTTGGCGCTTCTGTGTTGACTACCGTGCACTCAACGCGATTACGGTGAAGGATAAATATCCTATCCCGGTGATCGAGGAGCTCCTAGATGAGTTAGCAGGGGTTGCCGCTTTCAGCAAACTTGACTTGCGTTCAGGTTATCATCAGATACGCATGCAGCCCCACGACATCCACAAGACTGCTTTTCAGACTCATGACGGGCACTATGAGTTCCTCGTCATGCCATTCGGCCTGACCAATGCTCCGGCCACTTTTCAGAGCTTGATGAATGATTTGTTTCGGCCCTATCTCCGCCGGTTTGTGCTCGTGTTCTTTCATGACATACTTATTTATAGCGCATCCTGAGAGGACCATCTATGCCACCTCAGGTCAGTTTTTACCATCCTGCGTGCTAATTCATTATTTTTGAAGCGCTCGAAGTGCTCCTTTGGCACAGCGCAGGTAGATTATTTGGGACACATTATCTCGCATGAAGGGGTGGCCACTGATCCGTCGAAAGTGGAAACTATGCTTTCGTGGCCCCTGCCCACTTGTGTGAAGTCTCTCCGTGGTTTCTTTGGCCTCACTGGTTACTATCGGCGGTTTATTGGGCGGTATGGGGTGATGGCTGGGCCCCTCACATCCTTGCTCAAGAAGGGGGCCTTTTCATGGTCCGATGAAGCATAGGCAGCCTTTGACCAATTGAAGCAAGCTATGGCAACCGCCCGGTCTTAGTTCTTCCAGATTTCAGCTTACCATTTGTGACTGAGACCGATGCATCTGATTCGGGTCTCGGAGCTGTCCTTCTCCAAAAAGAACGTCCTATTGCGTTCTTTAGCAAAGCACTCTCGGGGCAATCTTTGACTTTGTCGGCATACGAGAAGGAAATGCTCGCTATTGTTCATGCCATCAACAAGTGGCGGCCCTACTTGCTCGGCCGACGATTCCTTATTCGGACAGATCATCAACCACTCAAATACTTCTTGGACCAGCGGGTATCTACACCCTCTCAGTAGTGTTGGGTCAGTAAATTATTGGGCTATGATTATGAAGTGGTATACAAGAGGGGTGCGGACAACACTGTGGCTGATGCCTTGTCTCGCCGACCCAAGAATCGGGGATACTTAGCCTTATCTATGCCGTGTTGCCCCTTTGTGCCAGAATTGAAACAAGCATATGTGGAGGACCCTACCACCAAGGCGCTGATTGACCGTCTTCAGGCTGATCCTTCCGCTGAGCCTCCTTTTGCTTGGCGGGAAAATCTCTTATTCTGGAAGGATCGCTTATGGGTACCTGCCATCCTGGATTTGCGACGGCGTGTGGTGTCCCATTTCCATGATACTCCTATGGCTGGCCATGAAGGGACATTCAGAACATTCAAGCGGGTAAGTCATAGCTTCTTGTGGGTCGGTATTCGGAAGGATGTGCATTCCTATGTGGCAGCTTGTGACACATGCCAGCGGGCAAAATCAGCGTCCACAACCCCTGCGGGTCTCCTCCAGCCCCTTCCTATCCCTGACAAGGTTTGGGAGGACGTCTCCATGGACATTGTTGAGGCCTTACCCATGGTTCGCGGTAAGACAGTCATTATGGTGGTGGTCGACCGCCTCTCCAAGTACGCCCACTTTTGCGCCTTGAGCCATCCATTTTCTGCCCGAACCGTTGCGGAGCTGTATGTAAAGGAGGTCGCAAAGTTGCATGGTATGCCACGAACTATTGTGTCAGATCGGGATCGTGTATTCATTTCTCAGTTCTGGCGGGAGTTTTTCAAGCTGCAGGGTACGGAGCTCCATATGAGTACGGCTTATCACCCTCAGACGGATGGTTAGACCGAGGTGGTCAACCGATGTCTAGAGCTGTATTTACGTTGCTTTGTCGGAGATCAGCCTCGGCGTTGGCTTCAGCTCCTTCCATGGGCAGAATTGTCACGCCCCGAATTTCAAAACCTCGAAAAATGCGCGGAAGCACTAACTCAATTAAGGTCTTGAGGCTGAAACCCGGGCCATGACCGAATACTCAATCACAACATCCTCTGTAACATCCGAAAAATTAGTAAGTATCTTAAAACTGAAATTTGACCCTCTTAATGATCGATCGCGCTGAAAACGATCGATCGGCTTATGGAACACGATCGATCGGCTTCGATCGGCTACGATCGGCGCCATCGTGCAGTTTGTAAACAGCGCAGGACGATCGATCGCCGTATTGCACGATCGATCGCCAGTTGCGGTTTGGCGAATTCTAACCTAATTTTGAGGCGGATTTGATTGGGAAAGATGTCATATCCTAACTAGACTTGTATTGCACGTTCCTAGGGTGATTTAGGGACTCTCCCATTGGTGGAAAGTGCCCAAGATATGGTAGAATTGATTGGGCAAAGATCTTCTAAAAACTCTATATAAACCCATAGAGTCTAGGCTTGTGCTTTTGAAAACTAAACCCTAGAACGTCCAGAGGCTTTCCCCTCTCCTTCCCACGTTCATCCCTCTCTTAGAAGACCTCTTCTAGTGGGAATTGCTCAAGAGCTTGGATCGGGAAGCTTTGAAGGAAGCGGAGGAGACGAACATCGCGTAGAAAGGCGACGTCTTTTGGTGATAAAGAGTAGGATGGTTTTTCCCTCTCTTCTTATTCTTTTCTCACACTATATGATGAGTGTTCTCACTGATTTCCTTGGAGTATTGCTTTGAATCTTGCGGGATTAATGATTTATGTCTTGTCTTTCCATGTGTATTGCGATACATGCATATATGCCTTCATGCTTCATGTCTAGATGGTAAATCACATCAAAGATGGATGCTTTATTAATTTTACAGAAGATAAAAGTTCTGATATTGTTCTGATTATGATGTCTAATGATTGAGTCTTATACTTTAATGATCGTTTTGCTTAAATCAATTTAGTTGAAAGATATTATGGTCTAAGATTGTGTTATATGTGAAGAAACATGATAAAAAGGGAATCTTTTGGTAATCCTAGTTAGTTTCAGGATCTGTAATTAATCTAGGAGGGGAGTACTATCATCTATCATGAGTAAATTATCATCTATAAGTGGTTCGGAATAAGAATATTAAAGTTTAATCATGTGTTTCACTTTCGGCCAGAACTGTTTCTGCACGGACAGTCGACAGTAAATAATTCATAACTAATTCATATGATGTCAGAAAAATATAAAACTGGTGGGGTTAGAAACTAGACCCACAAGGGTATTCTCAGTAAAAATTTCAGAAGATAACCTTAACTGTACAGTGTCTGGGAGCCGCCGGAAGGGGACTGTTGTGCATAAGACAGTGAGCAGAATCCAAGTGAAAACACTAAGTACTTAAGTAAAACCACTTAATATGATGTGAAGATGGTAGGACGTGTCAGTAACTATTACTGTATTATATCCTTATGATTATCACAGTAAGGTTGGGTTATGGTTAATATGATAGATGGGTAATACTTATGTCAAGAAAACCGTAATCGTGTATTTGAAGATAAAGCGTTTGTGTCGGTTTGAGGTTCCATTTGGAATCTAAATCATCTAGGACTCATTAATACCTTGTCTCTGATTTATATATTTCAATAAGACCTATATGAATTTCCATCTAGGGCTGAGCATGAACGTATGTATGGATTGTGTTATTCTCTTTGTGTGACATTCCTACTCATACTCTGTATGTGAGTCTGTTCCGGTGATTGATACCTTATGTGGTTAGAGCGTTGCGGCCTCTATTTCTTTGAATTATTATTCATCATGATTATTTGATTGATTCCTCCACTAGAGGTCTTGCGGGACTTCTCCGGAAGTGGATTCATAGTATGCTCACATTATGCCATTGCTTGATCTTGCGGGGTCACTAATATTTGTGGTACTGCGGTTCCACACTGCCCAAAAAGAGGCAACATACGTACGTTAGATTGTTGACATTACGGAAGGTCTTCAATCTCCGCCCATCGTGTCCGTAAGCACTGGTGGGGCCAGCATCCTAGACGCATGGCAGGGTTCCAAAAAGAGGACCCCTAGGGTGGTTCTGGTATAGTCACTTGCGGGTGATCGGTTCAGCGAGCAGAAATTGTACTCCTTTCACTTTTAATGTCTGGAGCTTTTTAGTATGATTACCATTCCCTCCTTACTCATATGTGTAGTAGGAGCCTTATTGTTGTTTTCCCTACTTGCGGGTTGGAATTATTATCGACTAACCTTTCAGGTGTATAAATCCTTGGTTTAGTCCGGATGTTGCGGCATCTTCATAAACCTTTGTTATTCTTATCCTATTCATATTGTTTGTTCTAATTCAGTGGGTTTTTACATCCTACTGAGTGTTTCTATGAAATACTCATGCATCCTCTGATGCAGGCGCAAATGGAATTTGAGATCAGGAAGTTGCAGTAGTGAAGCGGTCGCAGGAGCCGTGAAGACTTAGAGTTTATATTATTTGCTTTGCTTATTTGATGCTTATGACATTTAATGGCAATTGTGTGCCATAGATTTATAGGTTTATTTGATTTGACTTTCTTAAATGGATTATTATCAGTATTATTAAGTAAATTTTATTCCATAGTATTCATTAATGTTTGTATTTGTATTGCACTGATTATGGGCATGACCGATTACACATCCTTTTGAGATGATCGTAATTGGTGGTGAAATCGACTGTTCGGTCTCGCGCCCGAGATTCTCTACCTCCAAATGTATATCATTGATTGGCTTCCGCACTTCGATCGAGGTATGGGATTTCGGGGCGTGACATCCTCTCTGTCCAGAATGCTTAAACAATATCAGTTGTACAAAAATATTAAATGATACAAACCTTAAGAGATCCACTACTCTGATACAATAACCAAGACAAATAACTACCAAACATCCAATTAAAAGACAGCACGCAGGCTGCTAAAAACTGATAAAGAAAATCCACTTCTAGGAACTTCCATCATCGAGCTTCCAACACGAACCTTGTCAATTCTTCTCCACTTTCAATCCTGCATCGAGAGATGCATGAGTATTTCGAAAGAAATACCCAATAGATGCCAAGAAAAAAAAACCCACAACAGATAATAATAATAATAGGAATCTGACGAGATGGTATAAATATCAAGACACATTTACCAATGACAGAATGAGTAAATACAGAGTTTACCTTCCTGAAACAATCAGCATTATCAAGGATCATCAACGATAAAGAATAGACAATTGATAACTCAAACTCCAAGAACCATCAACGGTCAAGAATCGATAAACAATAACTCAACTCCACACGTACAGAGTGTCGGAGGAAAATAATCAAGAATTCTGACTCCAATCATACAGAGTGTCGGAGATAACAATTTCTGCTCTCTGTTTAGTCCATTTCTTCTATGGACATCAATTACCAGATCATCCTAGAGGTTCTACAGAGGAACCCGACCATGCGTCTAGGGATGCTGGCCCCATCGGTGCTTACGGGCACAATGGGTGGAGATT
Source organism: Houttuynia cordata (assembly GCA_039654745.1). Taxonomy (NCBI): domain Eukaryota; kingdom Viridiplantae; phylum Streptophyta; class Magnoliopsida; order Piperales; family Saururaceae; genus Houttuynia; species Houttuynia cordata. The sequence continues at coordinate 5,887,352 of CM077507.1, forward strand.
GCAGACCTTCCGTAATGTCATACAATCTAAAGCGCGCGCGTTGCCGTCATCGGCTAAACTACAGAGGTTCATATATCATCGGAGATCTCGCAAGATCTAGCAATGGCTCGTGAGCATACTATGATTCCACACAAAGAGCATTCGTCAAAACTCTTGGTGGAGAAGCAGTTTACATAGAACTGAATCATTCTGAAATAATAAGGGTTCTCCCATTCTAGGGACCCACTCAAACATCTTTCAACATCTGACTTATAAAAGAGTATTCAACATCTGACTCACAAAGGAGTAATATTCAACATCAGACTCACATAAGAGTGATCAAGGAATTTCTGAATTCAATCATCGGAAGACTCATAAATGAGATTCAACAGAATGACACCTTCACCATGCATAGCTCCATTCAAGACATCTAGTTTTCTAACAATGTTGAGGGTTATATGTCATGAATACTGGATGGTAGGGTTTAAGAGAATAAACCCTAACCGAGAACTTAAGATTCCAAGTTTGGTTCCAAAGAATAACAGATTTGTAGTGCGATGCACCACAAAAGAATGACTCGGTCTGACATAAACTCACTTTCTGAATTTGATCAATCTAGAAACACCACTGACTCCTTTCATCAGAGTTTTATGAGATTATTTCAATTTATTAATAGGTATATCATATAGTTTTAGAGATTAAATCTTCCCAAATTTATACTATTATCAGCACATTAACACAATTCTCTGGTTCACCACAGTTTACCCAGAATATATTTTGATCCAAAATTTTTATGCCAGATAGTCTTTTGTCTCTAGTTTCTAAACCATTTTACGGCATAATTTTCTGAAATTTCTACATTTAGTTACAATTTTTCGAATACAGTCTGTTGGCGCAGGACTATGTCTGGCCGAGAGTATTACTTTTAAACTTTCTTAATCAATACAGTATATTAATTAATTAATCACTTATTAATGCATTCTATACTTATTACATTACTCTCCTGGCTTTTGATAACTCCCAATAGTTCTGTAATTACTTAGTTTCTTACCCAAGTTGTTAATCTCAAAGCCGGTTGTACATATACATACGGTTTAAACTAATAACTACAAGTTGAATAATTAAATAGGGACACAACCCACTCTGACCCATGAGAGACTAAGTACAACAATCTTCTAACTCCGGTAACTCATTTCCCTAATTATTACTTTATTAATCTTAAGATATGTGTTAGTATACAAAACAGTTTTGTACAACACATTCATTTTTAACTCGAAATCTGCAAGTAGAACAATTAATTAGGGACACAGTCAACACTGACGCATGAGACAACTAGGGTACATTAGCCTTTGAGTTCCAGTGACTCTTTTTCATTAAATTTATTACTTTACACTTAGTGTCATAAGGTATATATCTCATTATATCAAAACAGTTTTGTACTCATAACTCCTTCTCGGCTAACATAACCCAAAATAGACGATTATCTTGAGACAGGAAAATCTGACGACCCAAAGCTAATCTGGAAGATTGAAACATCTGATCAACAGCAAATATTAACATCAAAGATTCAAACTTTAGGGATCGAACACAACACATTTGGAATCCGGGATGACACCATATCATCATCGACTAGATTTAATATAGAAACAAGGAAAAAGGACAGCTTTAGATGGACAGCAAATTGTACCATACAGAAGAAAGTGAGATCAACTCGATTCAATCAGTGAGAATACCATATGGTCTAGTTGGAGCCATGCATGATTATGGTTTACAACATTGAGGATCGATTCAAAAATTGGATATACCGAGTATCAAAAGTGATTCATAATCTAGAACATCACCCAAAATTCACAGATCAGCATAAACACATGCACATATATGTCAATCGCAGCATGATCAAAGGACACCTTCGATCTGAGGTATCAAACATTGCATCAAGGATAAGTGGGAAAAAGAAAAGCACCTACCTTGTAGACGAAAAATCCGATCTCTTCCTATGCGGGTGACTCTTCTTGCACCACCTCTTTCGCTCACCACTCTACACGAACTGAGGCTCCACCACCACTCCAATTTCTACTGGTTGAACAAAGAAGGAGCACTCTTACTGCTGGCACGACCCCAATAGCTCCAAAAAGGGATGCCGGTCTCTTGTTGAGTGAGTTTAAATAGGAAAACCTAATTCTATGCCATAGCATCTCCACCCTTGATTCTTAATTCATCTAAGGGTTACAATTTGAACCATAAAGAGATAGACCAAGAAGTTGAACGTGGTCAATCACCACTATCAATTAATTACATTCCCAATAAGGTTGGAAATTGGTTATTTTAAATCAATTCCCATAATTAACCTTGCAACCACCCAATACAATTCCCAATTGCCAAGTCACCTCCTTCATTCAAAATCTAAATCTTAGCACAATCTCACACTCCCCAAGCTAAGCCATTAACTATCCAATTCCACCTTAATTGGCGTCCAATCAACTTCTCATTAATTGCCAATCAAAATCTCCATGATTATTCTCAATTAGCCATATTTAAACCTAATTTAAATAGATTGCTAATTAGAATTTCAAATTGGAATTTACCTTCCAAGATTAATTCTCCTTGCCATAACTAACCAAATCTCATCACATCACACATGTTCCCATGCCAACCACGTGGCAAGTGCCCAGGGCACTGTGTCCACGTGGCTCTGGCCCTCAGGTGCTCCTACGTCTGGTGCGTGGCACACAGATGGGCGGCTCCGATGCCCCGCGAATGCAATGCGCAAAACTTACCAAATATAACATCTTGCATTACGATAATCCAATCTAATAGATCAAAATATTCAAAGGAGTCTCTACACACTGGTCTCATACCCTGGCGCCTGGCCCCCACTCTTGGCGTCAGGTGCACTCCGCCCCTAGTGCCAGGCCAGCCTCAGCGCCAGGTTGACCCCAGCGCCAGGGCTAGTCCTCGCGCCCTGGTAGCCTGCCTAATTTGGTTTATCAATTCCACTCTTATAAGCATCACAAAACCAAATCGACAGACGAGATTAAAAGATTTCAAAATAGGCAGCAAAACTTTCCTATTTTAGAATAGTTTCCTAAAATAGCAGTTTTTGTAAACTTGTAAAATTTTCGGGTGTTACAAGAATGGTCTTACAACACGGCTTACCACACACGTGCGGGATTCACCCCTTTCGAAGTTGTCTACGGTCGCCCTCCTCCTTCAGTCTTGTCTTACGTACCTCATCGCTCCTCTGTTGCCGAAGTGGATTATATGCTTCAAACACGGGATGAGGTTCTTCGCCAGCTCAAGGCTAATTTGGCATCAGCTCAGAACCGGATGAAACAGGTCTATGATAAGAAGCACACTGATCGGGAGTTCCATGTCGGTGATTTGGTATATGTGTCCGTTCTGCCACATTGCCAGACTACCCTATTTCGGGCTGATCATAAGCTGACCGCTCGCTATCATGGGCCTTATGAAGTTATGGAAAAGGTGGGGCCGGTGGCATATCGTCTTTCACTACCTCCCGGGTCGCTGGTGCACCCCGTTTTCCATGTGTCACGGCTGCGTTGATTCATGGGGAACCCGCAGTTAGTTGCGGATGTTGCGCCCCCGCCACTCATGGGCCCTGCAGAACCTGACGCACATATGCATGCCTCTCTTATTGACAAGCGGAGGGTGCGTCGTTCAGGACGTATTGTAACAGAAGTGTTGGTAGCTTGGAAGGGTAAATCATTAGACGATGCAGAGTGGATGTTAGAGGATGACTTTCTGGCCCGCTTTCCATCATGGTCGCATTGAGGGCAATGCGGAAGCGGAGCGTGGTGGAGTGTTGTGAATGGCAGTACGTAGATCCGTATCTTGGTAGCTGAAAGGTCTAGGAAGCTGAAAGGTCACATGCTTTAATTATTTTAGGAAGCTGAAAGGTCATATGCTTTAATTATTCTAGGAAGTTGAAAAGACATATGTTATAATTATTCTAGGAAGTTGAAAGGACATATCTTGTAATTAGGCTAGATAGACGCGCCCTCTCCTTCTTTATAAGGAGGTCTTCTTCCTCCTTCTGGGGTATGCAATATTAAATCAAGTTTTCCTTACTTCTCTTCCTGTTTTCCTTACTTCTCCTTTCTTTTTACTACTTTTCATCAAGACGATAACTTGTGACTCTGCTGGGTCACAACACATTTTGGGAAGAAGGGTATTTTGGGTAATTTTTAGGTCATATTGAAGAAACAAAGATATTCTAAGTAATATGAGAAAACGAAAGGTGATGCCAAGTAATATGAAAAAAGCTCGAAAAGAGGTGGTGTTGGTGGGATGGCTAGATATGCTTGGAGATACTAAGGGGCCGTTTGGGACGTGATTTATAAGCAAATATCCATAGTGGATTTTTCACATGGATATAGAAAAAACATAGATGCTACAGTATAGCAAAACATCCAGTCCATTCGCCAAGCAAATATCCACTGGATGTTTTGCTTTTAATCACGCCCCAAACGGCCCCTAAGTTTGAACCCCACTCCATTCGCCAAGCAGCCCACCTTACATATCGATTCACCCAGTGGTCATGATGGGTGGGCCTTATACACATGGGCATTGATGGAAAGATAGGATGCTCTAAGCAATAACTCGGGCATTGATACACACACGCGTGCAAAGCAATAAGGCTATATTTGATGCACTGACTACAATTTTTAAGATATTGCAGTTTGCTACATCCGGTGGCGCCTGGGTTTCATGTAGCTGATGAGTATTGATAGTAGTACTACTTAGCAATAGCTTGCTTGAAACACTTGTTTGGTGTTTCAATTTCTGATCTCAAGAAGTTCCAGATAATATCTGTAGCTTCTCTAATATGTTTGGAGATGTAATTCAGTTATCCAACTCTTCAATGAGAAAAATGCCCGATTGAGCCGGGTTGAAGTAAATCTTTTCATGTTTTATGCATGATAATCTACTCCTCTTTTTTGCATAAATAAATGTCACTTTTCATCGCTAGATGAGGCAGCTTTAATTTTATTTTTTTCAAAATTTTCACTTTTAATAATTTTTTTATTTTTTCTCCATATTTATATATGTGGGGACCATGGGGCAACTACCCCAGGCCACAAGCCTCCCTAATCAAGAGAGACAAATATTCAATGTAGCTTTAAAACAATGGAAGCCTCTAAATTCACCTCCTCCTCATTCTTTCTATCCAATATTTGCATGTTCTACTTAAGTGGTTAAGGATATGATTTGTGATTATCAAATATGAAATGCTGCCTACGCTTAGTGTGACTTGCTGCAGCCCGCATGGCGTCTGCATTTCCTTCGAGGGACCTGCTCATAGGATCAGCCCGCGCATCATGGCAAGCATTACACAAGCGTCCCTGGGCGTGAGCATACATAGCATTACCTCTTCTCACAATTTTATTTATCCGATACATGAATATTGGTTTAATGAGCAACTTTTGTGCAAAAAAATCACATTTCATGGAAAATCGTATACACTACTTTCCAGTTTCCACTATATTAACCTAGTAGTATACATGCCCCAAACACCTGTTGGCGTGATGAGTAATACTCTCCGCGTTTCATGGAGACGTCCCTGGTTTGAATCCGGACCCAGGCACTTCTGTGAAGGGGCTTAGGGCTTAGATATGGGTGTGAGAGAGTTCTTCACTGCCTACGAGCGGTTGTAGTTAAAAAAAACCTTGTAGTATATATCAGAAAAGCCTAAGTCTTGCCAACACTGCTAGTAACTTCACTAACCAAAAAGCTGCAGAAGACTTGTCTGCATGCCCCATTTACTAAAATGAGATGCTGCTGACTGAGATCCACATTATACTGCTCTGCATCGTCCTCAATCCTTTCGAGTTGTTATCCATTGCCTGAACCTAATGTCTTACTCACAGCCTTCGATGCTTTTCTTTTCTTGGGTGGATAGGAAAGGAGTGGCCCTCCTTCGATTTCTAACCTGTATATGTTGGTGATCAATCTTCATCAGCATCGATAACGATGCTTAAGATAACTAGATGTGTTGGATTTGACCTCTGCCATACTGTGTCCAAAAGAACGATAGAATGAAACCTTATCATCTGTACTGTGCTGAATAAAGAAGAGTCTTAATGCAACTTTTTGGTCAGATCGTAACTCATGCATGTCAAGTCACTTGTTAATCTATGCGTATCTTGTATAATTTCTGTTCATATATATATGGTTGAAGATATTTTGGCCGATTGTAAACTCATGGTTGAGTGTGGGGGTGGAATAACATGTACTAGTCAATATTGAAGTATTAGTTCATATAGCTTTTCTGTTGTGTAATAATATGTCAACATTGAAGTAGATAATCATAGTTTAGTGCAATATAAATATTCCCGAAGGAGAGGTCCTTTGAGTTCGAACTTCGAACCAAACTCCATTGGCCACCCACGGTATTATATCTGATTTACCAAGTTCTTATCCATGCCCAAGGGGATTGGCTGCAGGATAATGTGCTCTTGATAGGCAGTCGTGCCTCTTCTAGTGAGCGTCCTAAGGGTGCGTAGTTTTAAACCCTCCTAAGGTATCTTCCCACACCACAGTGATATCCCCACCCCAACGATGACAAGGTAATTCCTAAAGAAGCCTTTTTGACCTTAACCGCCTTTTTTCCTTTCTCTCGAGCATGTCTCTTATATTGGTGTAAATTTGCTTCATAATACACTGTTTACACACTAAAATAATAGAAAGGAAGAGGCGGATATGGGTGCCCGCAGTGGCCTCCGACAGGCGCCAGTTGTCGCTGAAAGTTGTCGATGGTCGCCGGCATCGCCCTAGGTCACAGGTGGACACCCTTTAAAGAGATTAATGTTTATGATGAAAGGGTAATAATGGGTTGTAAAGACTGATACGATGGCAAATCCAAATAATAAGACCAACGTATTGGTATTCCCATATACCAATTTTACTTCGTAAGTTTACATAACCAAGTTACACAAAATCTCATTCTAATTACCCTACCCCTAAAATCTCTTCCAACTCTCATCTTATTTCGTCTCAACAAGACTTATTTAACCTCTGTAGTCTGTACTATTCACATCTAATCGTAGTAAAACCTATTCATACTATTAAGTCCATTTTTGCCCCTTACATTATTCAGCTCAATGAACTAACAGAATGGATTATGTGCTTTTTGTACCAATAGTAGATTAGATATACTCCCTCTGTCCCATATCAATATAGCTTCATTTTTAAAAATAGTGGTCCCTATTGAATGGTGGGACCCACAATGTACGGAAAAATTTTAATCGTGTAATTTGTTTTATGTACCCAGCCACTTATTTTGAATCAAATGGAACTATTAATATGGGACAAAGGGAATACTATTTATTTTTTCCTGAAGCGAGTACTATTTTTAATTACCCACCTCCGAGCAAAATTACAATATGTTGGACGTGTATACGTATTAGCTTCATAGATTTTTTTTAAAATTTTCCAAGGAAAATTGGCTTCGTAACTGAATATAGTTAATGTTAACGACATTCTATCTAAGTGAAATGTTCGAAAAAAGTGCAACTTAAAAAACAAAAAGAAAGGAATGTTCAATAAAAACGCTGACTGGTTGGAAGTGATTAATAAGCTCTAAAACAGGGTGGAGATCAAGGCTTAACGTTTTTTAATCTGAATGTTAAACATGGGAATGCAAATCTCCAGGAGTTTGAATCAATGTCGTTTCTCCATGTTTGTAGAGAAGCTAGTGGAGCACTGCATTACCTAGCGAGACACACGTAGCACATAGCTAACTTGGTGGCTTGGACAGGGAATCCTCCCCGTTTTTTGCTTGTAGCGTTGAACTTCGATCAAGATCTATAAATAATTAAGCAAGCACACCTAGTTGTAGCTAATTGAGCAACTAAACATGTGTTCGATGCTTGATTTTCAAAACCCATCATGGAGCCCAATCACTCAAGCATCTACTATTACAAATATATCAAAAATCGAGGGTGAATTGGCTGTAGGAAGGTGATAGATGTATTCGATTTTTTCATGCCATGGTTGCTTCCCATATTCTTCGAAATCAGATTCATGAGATAGTTGATTCTCAAGGCAATCATCTTATTGATCAACAAGTCATTAGTAGCGCTGAAAATCCCATACCTCGATCTGAGTGCGGAAGCCAATCAATGAGATACATTTCGAGGTAGAGAATCCCGGGCACGCGACCGAAAGTCGATTTTCTAACCGATTACAATCATCTCAAAAGGACGTGTAACCGACTATGCCCGTAATCAGTGTAATACAATAATAGACATCAATGAATACTATGAAATGAATTTACTTAATAATAATAATCCATTTAAGAAAGTCAATAAAATAAACCTATAAGTCTATGGCACACAATTGCCAATAATGTCATAAGCATCAATAAAAAGTAAAGCAAATAACTAAATCGTCTTTAATCTCTTCTCGGCGCCTGCAAGGATGCATGAGTATTTCATAGAAACACTCAGTAGGATGTAAAAACCCACTGAATGAAAATAAGCAGTATGAAAAGAATAAGAATAACAAGGGATGGTGAACACCTCACAACATCTAAACTGAACCGAGATCTATACACTTGCAAGGTTAGTCGACAACAATTCCAACTCGCAAGTAAGGAAAATATCAATAAGGCTCCTACTACACATATGAGTAAGGAGAGAATAATAATCATAACAAATGCTCCAGACATCTAAAGTGAAAGGAGTTACAATTTCTGCTCGCTGAACCAGTCGCTCGCAAATGACTAAACATACCATAACCACCCTAGGGGTTCTTTTGTGGAACCCTGCCATGCGTCTAGGATGTTGGCCCCACCAGTGCTTACGGACACGATGGGCGGAGACTGAGGACCTTCCGTAATGTCCACAATCTAACGTACGTATAGTGCCTCCCTTTGGGCAGTATAAAATCGCAATTTCATAAATATAAGTGACCTCGCAAGATCTAGCAATGGCTTAATTGAGCATACTATGAAACCACCATAGGGAGAGTCTCGCAAGGTCTCCAGTGGAAGAAACAATCATGTAATCAATATGAGTAATATCTCAAAGGAATAGAGGTCACAACACTCTAAGATCATAAGGTATCTCTTACCATGACAGACTCTCTCAATGAGTATGGATAGAAGCATCAAAGTCTTTGGTCAACACATAACTCACTCATTGGAGTATCATAGAATAACAAGACAACCCAAACACTTTGAATAATGACAACTCACACAAGGAGTACCATACAATCAATATGTACCTTTCATGCTCAGCCCTAGATAGGAATTCCTCATTCGCATTAGAGTTTATAATCCAAATATCAGAAAGAAGAAACCAAGAATCTTAGATGATTTGAATTCCAAGTAGAATATCAAACCGACATCAACACTTTTAAAATAGATAGTTATGAATCACTTGTCCAAAGGATTATCCCTCATAATTGAATTACATCTAACCCAATTCTTATTGTGATATTCCATAAGTATATAGTCCAATTACTGGTATTAACATATTAATCGTTATCATATCATATTACATGATGTTACTTGTATACTTAGCATTTTCTATCAGATTCAGCTCACTTTTTCCTGCACAATAGTCTTTTTCTGACGGCTACTGTGCTCTATACAGTAAGAATTAACCTCTGAAATTTTTACTGATAATACCCTCATGAGTCTAGTTTCCAACCCCACTAATTTTATATTTTTTCGATTTTATTTGAATTAGTTATGAATTATTTACTACCAACTATCAGCATAGAAATAGTTCTTGCCGAGATTAAGATTCTTCACCAAACTTGATTATATTACTTAATAACACATTATAAATAATAATACATCAATAACAGACCAAATACTCCCCTCCTAGACCAATTACAGAACCTAGGATTATTTGGAATTACTAAAGTTCACTTCTTTCTTGAGTTCTAATATATATAACATAGTTTGTAAACATTAATACACGCTAAACAAGATAATTAATATAAGACACATCTTAAAGGCATAAACTCAACGTGAATCATCATCAACCAAACAATACCAGAACTTCTACTCTCTGAAAAATTAATAAAGCATTAGACTTTAGATATGAATTCCCATCTAGAAGCGACACATGAATGCACATATGATTTATGATGCACTACGCATAGAATTAAAGACATAATACATTCATCTCGCAAGAATCCAAACAATAACTAAGGTGTTGAATCAAAACACTTGTCAAAAATAGATATAATCAAAAGAGAGAAGAGAGAAAAACCATCCTACATAGTCCTCTAAATATTTCGCCTTTCTACGCGCCTTTCGTCTCTTCCACTTCTTCCAAAGCTCCCGCTCCAAGCTCTCGCAAACTCCCACAAGAATAAGCCTCGAAGGAGATGGGTGAATGTGGGAAGGGGAAGGGAAAAGTCTTTGGACGTTCTAGGGTTAGCACAAGCTAATTCTCTAGTGTTTATATAGAGTTGGGGGAGAATCTATTCTCAAACCAATCTTCCAAATCATGGACACTTCCAACCAATGGGAAGGCTTCAAAATCCTACTGGAGACGTGCAACTCAAGTCTCATGGGTATTTGGTATCTTTTCCAAGCCAATCCACCCCAAAAATACGCTTGAAAACACAAAACCGCAACCGGCGATCGATCGGCAATACGGCGATCGATCGTCGTATGCACTGTTTTACACTACCACGCTACAGCCGATCAATCGCTATTACTGCCGATCGATCACTTTACGCGAAACACAACATTCATAAATCATAGTAACTACGATCGATCGTTTTGGTAAGGCGTCGATCGGTTCAGCTTGTTGATCGATCGGATCTTATGGCGATCGATCGCTGTCACGCTTAAACAAAATTCAAATTCTCATATCTTTTTACTCCGAACTCCAAATCGCGCATAATAGGTGGCGTTGGAAAGCTCTTCTCACCAACTTTAATTTGCACAAGCACAACACAATCAAATCAATCGTTATGAGGGTCAAATTTGGGTTTTAAAATACTTACTAATTTTTTGGATGTTACAGTTGCAGAGCATTATTATAAGTCATTATTTCGGCCATCGTCTAATGCTCTCTCTGATTCTCTTCCTTTTCGTCGTAAGCTATCTCATGAACAATCATCCTTTTTTATTCAGGAGGTGACTGATGATGAAATCAAGCAAGTGGTGCTTTCTTCTCCCAATAACAAAGCTCCTGGTCCATATGGTTTCATTAGAGAACTTTTTGTTCACTTTTGGGATCTGGTTAGAGATGATTTTCTTGCAGCTGTGAAGCATTTCTTTTTTCATGGTAAACTCCTTAAAGCATTAAATGTTTCATTCTTATCTTTGGTCCCCAAGGTTCAGGGTGCTAAGTCCTTTGATAATTTTAGACCCATCTCTTTATGCAACTACATTTATAACTGTATTTCAAAGGTAATGGCAGTGCGCCTCTCTGAGGCTATTTCATCTCTTAATAACCTCAATCAGTTAGGATTTATCAATGGCAGAATTATTAATGATAATATTTTATTGGTGCATGAGATTGTCCGTAATTTTTGTCACAAATCTGGGCTGAGGCGGGTTTGTTTAAAAGTCGATCTTTGGAAAGCTTTTGATATAGTTAGATGGGACTTTCTAGCTCTTGTTTTAAATCAAATGGGATTTGATGATATTTAGATTTCATGGGTGATGGAATGTGTTTCAACAGCTTCTTTCAGTGTCTTCATCAACGGGTGCAATTTTGGATTCTTTAAAAGTGAATGTGGCCTTCGTCAAGGATGTCCACTCTTGCCTCTTCTTTTTATCCTTTGTATGGAAGCGCTTACATTATTTTTGGACAAAAAGGTGGATGCAAGTACAATCATTCCTCCTATATTTAAGAATGCTCCTAAAGTCTCTTATTTATTATTTGCGGACGACTTACTATTGTTTTCGGAAGAATCCATTACTTCATTGATTGGCATAAGGGATTGTTGTGGGAATTTGGTAGGTTCTCTGGCTTATAATCAAACATTTTAAAGAGTTCTCTCTTATTTTCTTCCTCTTACATCTATAAAAAATCTATTATTAAAGTGTTGGGTTTCCAAGTAGGAGAATTGCCGATCAAATACTTGGGATTGCCACTTAGTTCAAAAAAGTTGTCTTATTCTCTCTGCCTCCCTCTCATAAATAGCATAAAAGGCCGAATCAATGGTTGGAAGACTTGTTTACTCTCATATGCTAGTCGTCTACAACTTGTAAAGTTTGTTCCTAACGGTATGAAGCTTTATTGGAAAAGTACATTTCTCCTTCCGAAAAGAGTGATTAAGTACATTGAAAAGTTGTTTGCAACTTTTTTATGGAAGGGGTGCTCGAATCAAGCACCTTTTAGCAATGTTTCATGGAAAAATGGTCTCTAAGCCTTATCAGGAAGGCAGCCTTGGTCTTAGAGGTGTTCTTGATTCTAATTGGGCAAGATTATCGAAGTTATTTTAGCAAGTGCTCTCCCTCAAAAAGAGTCTATGGGTCCAATGGGTTCATAGTATCTACTTACATGGGTCTTCTATTTGGACAGTTTATACTCTGCATGCCTCTTGTGCTTGGAATTCTATTATGTCTCTTCGAGAGCTTATGATGCAAGGATTTCACTATTCAATTGGAAATGGCAGGAGTATTCACATATGGTCTGATCTATGGGCGGACAACCGGCCTCTCGTTACCCGATTTGGTCATAGAAATATGGTCCTTCTTGGAGATAATATTCATAGTACTATTGCTGATTCACTCTCTAAGGGGCATTGGAATTTTGTTGCAGCTACTAATCGCATCAGAGAGGTCTTGGAATTTCTCGATACTTACCTGCCAATTCTCACTCAAGATGAAGATTCTATTCATTGGCTCAAGCCTCAGGGAAGTTTTCTTATAAAGCTTCTTGGAATTTCATTCGGCGAAAATATGCGCATGTAGTTTGGTAGTCTTTAGTCTAGTTTAAACGATGCATCTATAGACAAGCTTTTGTCTCTTGGTTAGCTCTATCTAATGGTCTCATAACTATAGATAATTTATAAAAGCAAGGCCTATTGATTCCTAACAGATGTGCTGTTTGTTGCTCTAACTTAGAAGCTGTTAATCATATCATTTTTGAGTGCCCTTTTAGCAAATCTATTTGGACAGCACTTCTTCGCAAGTGTCATATTACTCATCGAGTATCACATTTTCAAGATAAGATTGATTAGATCCTTCAAGTTTGTGTATCCAACAAATATGCAGGCCTCTTCCTAAAATATATCTTCAATACCTTTATCTCTCACTACAACAAATTTGGCTTTTAACGACGAAATTTTTTTGCCAAAAAAAATCCGTTGATAATGTCTATCATTAGCGACAGAAATAAATCTGTCGTAAAAGGAGGAATATTAATGGCGGATTATTTTCATCGGACATGAATCCATCGGTGTTGAGATTTATTAGCGGCGAAAAACTTTCTGCCGGTATAAAGCTGTTATTTTCGACAGATTTTGCGGCATAAACAATTCTGTCGAAAAAAAAACATTTTCATGCCTGGGTAAAAAAACGTCTGGCAGTCTCAGCAACTTCCCTCTCCCCCCCCCCCCTCTAGCTCGACCCGGCGACCCCCCCTCCGTCTCCTCTGACTCGACGGGGTGGCCCGCCGCCCCGGCGGCCCCCTTCCCTCTCCTAAAAACCAGCGGAGAAGACCCAGTTCCTGCTTGTGGGTATCTCTTCATGTCCTATTTTATGGAAAAATGGAGATTGAGACCTGCATAATCGAGGAGTTCAGTGTAAAGGTGAGGCTTTTTGCTGATTTTTGGAGTTTTGTGTTTATAGATTGAGAGCTTGGTCTGTGAACGAGTTTGGGGGTTTATGGTGTGTTTTATAGCGGTGATTGCAATTGTAAGTAGGTTTTGTGGTTAGTACTGAAGGGAATCAGCAAAAAGATGCTTTTTTATGCAGTATTTGTGGGTTTGGTGTTTGCATGTTTGTGTTTTGAGAATCTGCTTTGAATCTTCGGTATCTGTGCTAGAGATATGAGGAAATGAGGAAGTATTTGTGTTTTTTAGTGAATGGTAGCTAAGACTTGCAATATTTGATTCTAATTTCATGAATGACAGTATCTAATGCATCTTAGTAGGGAGAAGTCAGTTAAATTGCTTTTATTTGTTTTCTTGATCTAGTTAGTTATCATGAAAATCCTTGTTGTTAAGAATAAAGAAACCTAAGACCTGTCAACTGGGGTATTGGGTCTTGGGGGTTCTTGCTGAATAGGTATTGGTTTTCAGTCCAAGGGTTCATACTTGTTTGGCCACTTCAGTATGAGAATTGAGATGGTTCCTGGGGATTCTGGAAGTGATACTGCATTCTATGTAAGTAAACATTCCTACATTGATTGAAATAAGTCTTTACAGTCTATTTACATCTTGGGGTTTCTCCAACTATCCTCCCAAAACTCAGAGCATGATGAGATAGATTTTGAGTTCTTGGGCAATAGAACTGGCCAGGCCGACATTCTTCAGACCAATGTCTTCACTGGAGTGAAGGGTGACAGAGAGCAGAGGGTTTACCTCTGGTTTGATCCAACAACAGACTTCCATAGCTACTCTGTGATATGGAACATGTACCAGATTGTGTAAGCTCACATTTTCCTCTAATCAATCTATAAATTATTGAGAAATCTTATATTAAGAAACATTAATTTTCTTTTTCATGTCTAATTGTGACTAAGAAATATGAAGGGATCTTCATCTTCTGGCTATAGTAAAAGAAGAAGATCTACCATTACCATTGTTGTATTTCTTTTGTTGCCTTCTCTCTTATTTTGTTCTTTTAGCTCGAGGTCAGTCTATGGCACCCTATTAGCTGAGTCAGTCGTTCTTCCCACTTCTTGCAACAAATACTACCTCCATTAATGATGCCGAAATTGATGAAGAAGACGATAATGTGTAAGAGTATTGTACAGAAGAGGAAAAAATTATGTCGAGTGATGACGATACTGACCTAGATGAGGAGTAATCATCTGTGGATATATTTTGTTGTGAGCAGGTGAGAAAGAAATCAGGCGGAGAGTGAAACTACATCACATTTTCAATGTTGAATTGCTAATATTTTCTTATATTATGTACTAAAGATCACATTCTCTGTTTTTTGCTCAACTGATATGTATTGAGTTGTGCAATGGTTTTCTTATTTATAATGTTGACTTCTTTGTTTGGGTCTTCCCTATGCCATTTTGTGTTTATATACTAAAATAGCCACTATTTACTTACAGTTTCTGTTATATCTGATTTTCTTTTGATGATTTTAGCCACACCATTTTTATCTCATTTTGCATCACTCATGTTGTACAAAGCAGTACAAGATGGGCATGAAAGACTCTATTTTGTTGAAACCATGTTTCCTTGTCAAGCAAAATCTGTGTAGGTAAGAATGCTTTGGCCTGATTTCTTGTTTCTTGGTAGCTTAATAGTCTGCATTAGATTTCTGAAATGAACTTCTGGTTGTAAATTCATTGGCTGTCTAGTTTAGAGAAATCCATAACCTGTGAGTTTAGCCTTTTCAGTGAATTGTCTTCTTTTTACCTATTCGGATGTGGTTCTGTTAAAATTCTGCACCACCCTGTGTTTCCTCTTTTGTTTTAACCCATCCTATAATTGCTAGTAAGAAGCTCCCATTCTCATAGCTGACATATTACTAGTTGAATCTTCTAATAGAAATTCTCATTTGGTGAAAGAGCTATGACTAAGAATAAAGGAGGTAGAACGAGCAGTGGGTGAAGCAACTAAAGATTCAGATTTGCATAGAAGGTATGTTTCAGCATGTTTGATTCATGCACATCGCTATCATTTTTACATTTGTTTTAGTGTTAACCTTGAGCTATTGTCATTTGAGTTGCAATCTTGAGCAATGTGCATCTTTTTGGTTGCTTTGTGATAGAGTTGCAATCTTGCGCTAGTTCCATTACGAAAGCTTTGGCTTACGGTTGGCTTAAGATATAGAGCTTTGGTTTTTAGTTGGCTTGGCCAAGGTGGCCTCTCATTTTGAAGAGCAATCACTTGATGCCAATGACCATCCGCCGTATTTTACATATATTTATTCTAAAAATAGTGCATGATTGACTCTTTGATTAGTGGAACCTTTTAGTTTTCTGATTTGAAATTTTCATTCTGATAATAGGACAGGGGAGCAACTAGATATGATACTGGTTGAGGACTCTTGGATTTCCACAGTAGATCATCGAGGATCTGTCCGGCCAAATGGTAGAGAACAAAGATTTCCGAAGATGATCCTGCTTGCAAATAGCATTACATCTGTTGAATCTGCAAAGGCAAAAACTACCGGTTTTGATGACAGAGTCATTATCAAGCCATTTAGAGCAAGCATGATGGTTGTGTTTCTTCAACATGTGCTTGGCTTGGGAAATGTCAAGGAGCAAAAGAAAGAGATGTTCAAGGATCCTGCGGCCCTACATGGCCTGCTTCAAGGGAAGAACATATTAGTTGTACATGCCAACAAAGTGAATCGTAGAGTTGCAGCTGAAGCCTTACAGAAATATGGGGCTAAAGTTGAGTGTGCTGAGAGTGGAGTTGCTGCACTAGCTTTGCTTCAGTTCCCACATAAGTTTGATGCTTCATGGATGTTCTGATGCCAGAAATGGATGGGTATGTGTGGCATATGAGATCAATTTTGCTATATAAGCAATCGATTAATTACCTATTACTAGTATCTGCTGTATAAATATGATTTATTTATTTCGCATCAATTTAGGCTGCTTAATTTGCCAGGCATTTCCTTGCTTGCCAGGAAAGGAATTTTTAAACATGGATGTCCGATCAAATGCATAGACAGTCGTGATAAGAGACTTCCTAGCATGCAACTGAACATGTTGTTAAAACTAGATCGTAGAAACTTGTTATACATGGATCTTTGTCTTAACTGAACCAAGTTGTTCTTGTGTTTAAAATTGAAAGTTGATTTATTTTTGTATTCCATTGCAGGTTTGAGGCAACCAGGCGGATTCGACTAATGAAGACGGAGGACAGTGCAAAGTGGAGAATGGAAGCTTGAAAGCGAAATGGCACCTACCTATCTTACCCATGAGTGCAGATGTTATTCAAGTAACTTATGAGGAATGCCTCAAAAGTGGTATGGATGGCTATGTGTCAAACCCATTTGATGAGGAATAGTTATATAAAGATGTTGCTGGGTTCTTTCAATCTCATCCTAATTCAGGCCATGTAAAGTTGTCAACATTACTCACTTCTTGTGCTTTGTGAATGTGTCATTTATGAATGAAGAAAATAATTGAAAAGTATTTTTTATTAGATTTTTAATAAGTAGCTAATGGAGTCTAGAGTCCGTCTTAAAAACCGTCGATGAAACTTTATACCAACGGCACAAAACCGCCGTTCAAATACACTTGCAACGGAAATAAATCTGTTGGTAAGACTGTTGGTAAAGATATTAGCGCCAGATTGCCATCTTTTCGTCGAAATGTCATTAGCTGTGCCACTTATAACGACCGGGCTAGCAGCAGAAAAAATCCGTCGATATTAACTTGTAGCGACAGTTTAAGGAGTTTTAGCGACAGTTTGTGCCGTCGTTAAAAGCTATTTTTGGGCAATTTGGCATGAAAGGAATAAGGGGATTTTCAATGAATCATCGTCCACTCCAGATTCAGTTACGAGTCTCATCATCAATCAAGTTAAAGTGGCGGCAGATGTTTTATCAATTCGAGCTACTATACTCAATCATTGTAATTTCTTAGTTGATTTCTTTTATTAGCTCTTTTTCTAAGTCCTTTTAGGACTTATTAGGTGTTTCGCATGTTTTTGTACCTCTTTTCCCTTTTTGGGCTTTAATTCAATTTAATTTACCCAAAAAAATGTCAATGGAGTTTCCATGTTCGGCCTTCAATTTCCCGATTATGAAATGTATTTGTTATCCTTGTCTCTTTCCATACATATCTAACCTCCAACCAATGCTTAAGTCAAGACATGGACAACAAATTTCTCCACACTAGTCTTCTTTCTAATTGCTTTTTTTTTGCTACAACAAACTAAATTATTCCACACGAGCTCCACGGACTTACAACATCCCTCGTGCCTAAGTGCTTAAAATACTAGGGCTGCATCATAGGTCGGGTAGGGTCGGGTTTAGCAACCCGAGATAGGACCCGGGAATTCTAAACCCGACCCGAACCCGAGATAAAACCCGAGATCCTAAACCCGACCCGGACCCGAGATAAAATCCATAATACCCGACCCTACCCGAGAACACAAGATAAAACCCGATATTTTAATAAAATAATTATAAAAAAATTAATAAAATAATTTATATTATAATAATAAAAAAATATATATATATATATATATTAAAAAACTGATTTAAATGGTATATCTCGGGTCGGGTCAGTTCTTGGGTATTTTAAAGCAAAAACCAACCTGACCTGAGATAGAACCCGGGTTTTAAAACTTTAGAACCGATCCTACCCGAGATTGGACCCGACCCGACCCGGGTTAATCTCGAATCAGTTCCATCCGGGTTGGGTTGGTTCAGGGTTTTTTTGTGCAGCCTTATAAAATACAGTGTTTTATGGTCGGTGGGGTTATGTCAAGTGAGGCGTTTTCTGGAGTCATTAAGACCTCATGAACCAAAGTACACCGTGTTTTGTCAGTTCAGCCGAAATTTCTACAGTGTTCACCATCGTGGTCATTCATTTCCCACGTATTCTCACAGAGTCTCTCTCTCTCAAATACATCGATGTTCTCCCATATATATCATTTGTACTTCAGTAGTTAGCAAAGCTTGGAGCCTTTCCTTTCAGTTAACTGTAGATGGAGAACATCAATGTTCCCTCAAGGACTGATCGCAAGACTATGGAGAGGAACAGGCGAATCCACATGGGGACACTCTACTCCAAGCTCAACTCCATCATCCCCCAACAGTGGACCTCCAAGGTACTTCACTTTCTCTCTCTAAAATTATGAGCAAAAATAATAACACGGGTCTTGTTGCTGAGGTTCTAGGAGAGGACACTGCTGCCTGATCAGCTGGAGGAAGCAGCTAATTACATCAAAGTGCTGAAAGAAAGGATAGAGAAAATGGAGGAGAAAAAACGGATTTTGGTAATGGGCATGAATAAAAAAGATGAATGTGTGAAGAGAGAAGTTGTGATGAGCTTGCAGCCTCCTCAGATTGACATTCATGACCTTGGCTCTGCTCTAATGGTGGTTGTGATTAGTGGGTTGGACGGCGAGCACTTGTTCTACGAGCTGATCCGGGCCACTGAGGAGGAAGGAGCAAAAGTTGTCAATGCAGGTTTTGTAGTTGTGGGTGACAAGATCATCCATACCATTCATGCACAGGTGATCTAATCTGGTTGATATCTTTTTCTTCTTCTCCATATTATGTTATTACTATGGTTATTATGGTCATCATCATCATCATCTTTAAAAATAAATCAACATCCTTGTATTATTATTACTACTAATATTTTTTTCGTGCAAATACTATTATCATCATTCTTATTAGTATATTATTATCATTGCTATTAATGGGAAAAAATTAATACACGCCCCCACTCACCAGGGTTGTAGTGCGCTAAGACGCTGTGAGCCATCTGAACAAGATCCAACAACACACAGGGAGTGGGAGGGTGATTCAAAGCCATCTATTTGCCAACTTTATTTACATGCGCTGACGGATCAAAATCCCACAGCCCACAGACCCCTAGTAATAATAGGATATCTTATTATTACTATTATTATTGTCATCAGTAATATTGTTATTACTACTATTATTATTAGAGAGAATTCGAGATCGCGCAGAGCGCAGAGGGATAGTTATCGATTAGCAAGACCGTAGCTACCCAATTGCTATTTTTGAATTATGTGATGTTGATGTGTAGAATCGATTAATAGTAACGTATAATTATGACACCGTACTACCGAAATGCCAATATTTTTCATATTCTCTCTCTTATTGCTATGAATTTTACTCATGTCTCAACCTATTGTTATTGTCCTGCAAGAAGTGTTATCTCCGTTTTAATTTTCTTATTACTAACAGGTTCCAGACTCTGGATATGGTTTTGAGTCTTCAATGGTATCCGAGAGGCTTAAGAAGGTTATTGATAGAATGAGCAGTCGGTGATATTCTGAGTGCATTGTTGATCAGTTGCCCTGTGCAATGATTCAGAACTACGTACGGAGGACCACAGATTGGCACTTGATCTAGTTGTAATCGGTCCTACTTTTGTTGTGATCATGCACTGGTATTATGTAGGGTTCTTTTTATGTGCCCATGATGTCTGCTTTTGCCCTTTCTACAATGGGCTTTTATACCAGCCCCATTTCCCCTAGTTGTATTTTGTAATTAAAAGTTTTGCTATACTTAGGGCCTGTTTGGTTGCCACTTTCTGCCCGGCTTTTAGGAGAATTCAAGAGATTTCCCATTTGGGAAAGAGAAGTCCATTTGATTGCTATACTTCAAGATTTTGGGTGGAAAGCTAGCTATGTAGTGAAACAGCCTCAAAAGTCAAAAAGTAGGGAATATTCTCTCGTATACCACTTTTTGGAAAATCTCATCGGGAGGAGATTTCCGCTAGAAAGCTGTGTTAGCCAATTTTCATGCATTTTCAAGGAGAAAAATACATGAAAACCGGTCCGGTTTATCCGGTTCAAGCCGGTTTACCAAACCGGCCGGTTGAACCGGTTTAGGGTTTAGGGTGAACCGGAACCGGCCGGTTCGGATTATAATAATAATCTTTTTTGAAAAATTTTTTACAAGAGGGGGGATCCGAACCTCGCCCCCCCCCCCCCCCCCCCCCTGCACCCATATAACTTTAACCACCTGAGCTACATTTGTTTTGATGTTAGTGTTATACAAATACATATATTTATCACTTATTTTACTTAAACTACCCAAACCGGTTTGACCACGGTTTGACCGCGGTCCAACCGGACCGGCCATCAATCCAGTTCGATGGCCGGTCCGGTTTTGAAAACCTTGCTATCATTAACTCTTTAGCTCATATAGGGCATTCTTGAATCTCACTTATATGTGCCTATCACGAGTGCACGTAGTGGTCTAGGGCCGCGGAATTTTGAACCATGCTCAACTTTTATAACAGGGGGAAAGCAGATTCTAAATAATCGGCCGGCTCCCTGCTACATCCGTATTACAATGCATTATGCGTATATTTTTGACATATTAACTTTTCCTTACATATGTAATCACCATTTAGAAAATTATGCTAGTTCAACTTTAGAATTATGTGATGAAGCTCTGAAACTTCTTCTCCATAGGTGGGTCAACAAAATGGGCAAAACAATCCCTAAGAGACTCATCTTGTAAGGTGTTGAGTTGAGTTAAATTTTAAAACTCAAATAGCCCTTTCTTACCGACATATCAAGCTTTTGGGAAACTTGGTTCTGTCAAATTCATCAAGAACATGATCCTGAATTTGTAGTAGTACTCTTGACATGAAATCATAACATGCATGAATACTCCTCGATCTGAATGGTGGATGCTTACAAGAATTAATAGCAGGACCTAAAAGCTTGCAATGGGAGCAATATAATCAAATATATATTATGATAAAACACAAAATTTTCTCCCAGCCATTCTACATGTTGCAAGACATGCACTTTCGAAACTGATTAGGTGACAAAAACCCTTTAAAATGATTTGAGTGCCAACACATCAAGGAAAATAATATGATGACCATGAAGAGTCAACAATAATGGAATCAAGGGGGAATTTGTAAGATAACCAAGTTTCCTAAAAGCTTGAGCTGGTAGGAAATGGAAATCTTATTTACTTATTTTATATTTCAACACCACCCTCCCTCGTGTTCAAGCATCCATCAAACGCATTAGGAAGCAGAAATCTTGTTTATCTATTCTGTATTTCAACAGAACAAAGTGCTGCTTCAAATGGCCGATCTAGTGAGACGAACAATTGTCCTTTCCTGTGATGCTTTGACAATTTTTATGTAGTGCACTCTCTAAGGGAAATCTAATCATGAACCTGGGAGGATCAAGCCCATTTCTTCCCATGTAAAAAGATCCATCCGGTCACCAAATAAAAGAAAAAGAACACTTTCTTCATGGAATCCATGGAAGTAATGTTAGAAATTATATAATTAACACTGCTAGCATCAAGGTTTTCAAAACCGGACCGGCCATCGACCCGGATTGATGGCCGGTCTGGTTCGACCGCGGTCAAACCGGATTGACCCAGTTTAGGTGTGAGGACTGATAAATATATGATAAATATATATTTTGTATAACATTAACAACAAAATACCAGTAGTTCAAGTGGTTAAGCTCAGGGTACACCTTTTCAGGCCTCAGGTTCGAATATAGATTTGTTTGACAATGCTAAGTATCAAAATATGGATGTCATTTGGTTGAGGATGTCAATATCATTTTGTGGGTAGAAATAAGGGTATTTGTATATTTAGATGTGTCAGTATCAGCTTTTAGTTGACTATAGCTGGAAAACTAGTTTTGTTATGTTATTTTTCTAGGTCTTCATTCTTTTGATTGTAAACTTGAATTCGCTCCCAAATCTTGAAACATGTTCATCAATCAATTTGAGCTACTTGTGAGCATAAATTCATTCGTCTCATCTATTCCCCTCCTCTTTGCTTCCATAATCTTCGCTCAAACTTCCGTGGAAACATAATTTTTTTTGTCTAAAATAGAGTGATTACATTGAATATTTAACTGAAAAAACATGTACTACGATCTTACGTTTGATATCATTGACATTTAGGGAAGTATCACCCAAGAAAAATGGCAATATTCCATGTTCCAATTTGTTTTCCGATATGGGCTGCATCTACCTTCCGCTAGGGAGGAAAGTGGCGTTGGAGGATAGGCTCATATACGCATACAATGTGCCAACATACATAAAGCGTGCACAATGCGCACACGCACACACATTTACACAAACACATTCTAAATATGAGCCAATGCACAATGCACAGTGAGGTGGGGTCAACCAACAGTGGGGTGGGGCTAGACGCACGACTCTTTTTTTTTTTTTTTTGATAATTACACGGCTTAAGACTCTTGCCATATGGCCGTTCAGAAATAGAAGGAGGATTTGAAAAATATGATTTGCACCCATGAGACACAAAGGAGTCCATCATGAAGATCAACGGTGCATATGGTGGTGAGGTGCGCCTCACCTGAAATAGCTAAGTTCTCGCTCCCTCTTTGTACACTGTTGATCTCGGAGATTACCGCCTTCTCATGGGGTTGCAAATCCCATATGTGACCAGAGCACAGTGGCGGACGTAAGATTTTTAGGGATGGGGTCGGGCAATTTTGAAATACGGGTCTAAGTACTAACTAAATTTAACCCAAAGACTTACTAAAAACATAGGGGGTTCACTAAAAAGGTGCCCGTGACAGGTCCGCCCCGGCCTGACTGAGCGCACGGTCCTCCCTCTCTGTACAGAGAAGTTATTAGCTGCGCGCCGCGCATGGAAATAGTGTGCTCATCACTAATGGGTGATGGGCACGACTCTCCCTGCTTGTGGGTCCCTTGTGGCAATCATGACAAGCAGGGGTGTGTGCCCATCACCCATTGGTGATGAGCACACTGTTCCCCCTGCGCGGCGCGTAGCCAATAATTTTCCCTCTGTACATAGTCAATCTTGGAGACACGTCACACGGGTGTAAATCCCACGTCGCCTGAGAGCACGCTCCCACCTTGTACGCTGTCCATATCGGAGACCGACGACTTGTGACACCGGAGCGCAAATCCTACGTGACACCAACAAGTTGGAAAATGGTTGACCTTCAGCTTTTTTTTTCACGGCCACCTCACTAATAAGTGTATTGCACCCCATTTTTCCTTCCCTTCTCCACACTAGCACGTGAGGTTGGCTGTGATAAAAAGCGGGAGATACTCCAACAAGTTTGAGTTGAGCCGACTCAGTAGTCCACACCACTCCAAACAAAGACATGATGTTGGTGACAAAGTGTGTGTGTCGCCCCAGACTCGCAAAGCCGACACGACACGGAACGAAAGCCGATGTGGCCGGCCCAAGTGCTACTCCATTCGTCTCTCTTTCTCTCTCTTCGCCCCTCTTTCTTTGGCCTCTTGTAAGTTGTAAATCTGGACAAAGATCTTTGAGCCCAGATTCCAGAGCAGAACCTGTTTTCCGATTCGGGGCCTACCACTAGGCGGCGCTCTGACCCCATCATCGGACTTTGCCTAAAAAATCTCACCATTTTCAGGTAATCAAGAAGAGGAGATACAAGAGTTTATCCATTTGGTATTACCTGCTAAATCATTTGGGTGTCTTTGCTAGTTTAAGAATTAGGTGGTCAATATCTGCATACAAATTTGTCTTTAGATTTGATCTTGTTGGACTTGATTTGGTTTTCTATGAACTCTCTTGGATTTGCATCACAAATACAGTCTTTGCTAGTTTAAGAATTTGTTTTTCTCAATTATGAAGAAAAACCCAATATCAGGATGCAAATTTTTCTATACTTGGTTAATTTGTGATCTTGTTGGAGTTGATTTTATTTTTTATGAATTCTGTTGGATATGCAACACAAATACAGAGCTTTTCCCATTTGGTATTACCTGCTGGATCTTTTGGGTGTCTTTTCTAGTTTAAAAATTAGGTAGTCAATATCAGCATGGAAATTTGTCTATAATTGGTAAAAATTTGATCTTGTTGCGCCTGATATGTTTTCTATGAATTCACTTGGATTTGCATCATACATACAGAGTTTTTCCCATTTTGTCGTACCTGCTGGATCATTTGGGTGTTTTTGCTAGTTTAAGAATTTTGTCTTTTCGAAATATGAATGAAAAACCACCTGCACAATGTCAGCATACAACTATAATTGGTAAAGATTTGTTCGTGTTACAGTTGATTTGATTTATAATGTACTTTCTTGGACTTGCAACATAAAGCTCCCATATTGCTTATTGATTTCCTCTGCTGGATCATTTGGGTGTCTTTGCTAGTTTAAGGATTTGTCTTTTCCAATTGTCAATGAAAACACACCTGCTCAAGATCAGGAAATCTTGAGAGTTGGAGTTGAATTGATTTTTTTTTATGAATTATGTTGGATTTGCAACACAAAGCTCCCATCTTGTGTATGAAGACCCAAAAGGGTTCCTGTTTAATGACTCTTTCTGCTGGATCATTCTTTACCGCTATGGATTTTTGGTGTTTAAGAATACAGTTTTTTTTGTCATTACCTATGCTGGATCATTTGGGTATCTGTGGTAGTTTAAGAATATCTCTTTTCCAAATGTGAAAAATACCCACCTGTCCAATATCAGGAAATTTAGTTCTTTTTTATCACCATGCAAATTTGTTCATGATTGGTTAACATTTTATCTTGTTGGACTTGATTTGGTTTTTGTTGAATTCTCTTAGATTTGCATTACAAATACAGAGTTCAGTTTGATATATAACTATGCTGGATCATTTGGGTATCTGCGCTAGTTTAGGAATTCATCTTTTCCAATTATGTTAACAAACCCACCTTCTCAACATTAGGAAATCTTTTTTTATTGTATCAGCATGTAAATTTGTCCATAATTAGTAAAGGTTTGATCTTATTGGACTTGATTTTGTTTTTATTAATTTTCTTGGATTTGCAACAGAAAGCTCACATCTTGTTTATTGACTTCCTCTGCTTGATCATTTCTTTATCTCTATTCGAGTTGATCGTGAAAAACTTATGCTGTGCTAATATAAGAATGCAGAGTTCCCGTTTGTTTTTACATATGCTGGATCATTTGAGTACCTTTGCTGGTTCAAAAACTTATTTTTTCCAATTATGAAAAGAACCCACTTTTCCAATATCTGGAAATCTTGTTCTTTCTTATCAGCAAGTAAATTTGTCCATAATTAGAAAAGATTTGATCTAATTGGAGTTCATTTGATTCTTGTGTATCTAGACCAAAAAGGGTTCATGCTCATTTATATACTTCCTCTGCTGGATCATTTCTTTATCTGTGTGGTATCTGGGAAGTGGGATGTTTTCTTTACGTTTCTTTTCAACAGTTTGTTAAGACTGGATCTGGGTTCTAATTCATTGTCATGAAAGCTGTTCATCTTTTCCAATGCCGTCTGATATTACTTTCTTTGATTATTTTCCTTCCTGTCTCAAATTGGCCCTTTTATTGATGGTATGATTGTTGGTTCATTCTTAAAGGTTTGCAATGGCTTCAGATTTTCATGATTAATTTTTTTATGGCGATCCATGGATTTTTATGGAGATCATTGGATTTTATCTATAATGTCTGTAACTAATCGACTGTGAGGTGACTGTTCTATGTAACGATTTATTTCTTCACTTGGTGGTCATAGCTATTCTCAGCTCATCAGCACGACGGAAGATATTAGTCAGTTTTGCAATTTCTTATCATTATTTATCTGGGTTGTGATTTACATATTGTACGGATAAATTTTGCTATTGGTTTTCTTGGAAATTAGCTCATTCAATGTTTTACATTAATGTGATCCGATTCAATCAGAAGTCAATATGGTAATTCTGCAAACCTCAAGCAGGCTTGGTGTTTTGTAAGAGGTCTTCGTTTCTGAGGATGTTACCAAAAAATCTTTTCTTCCTTAAGTTAATGATTCAATGAGAAGTCAATATGGCTCTTTAGTTATGGTTTCTTTGTTTATACCATAGAGGCTGACATATTTATCGTGAAGGTTAATGCCATGATTATTGTCCATATTATACTATATTTACTATTGAGGGCAATTTAATTTTGAGGCCGATTTGGTAGGTTATGATGCACCAGCTCTTATATTCTTGTGTCAAAATGATATTATTTTCTGTATTTTTAGCTTTTCTTATTGAAAAGTTCTTGATGGATTTGTATTTTGTTTTATAATCTTGATCATTTTAGGATCAAGTGATTTTTTCAACTAGTCCTCATAAATCATGGTGGAGGAGACGTTGGGATCAACTGAATTGAACGATATGATCAACAGTGTGGGAATAGAACCTGGAGAAACAACTAATGATAGTGTGGTGGATGATTTAAAAGGGTCGAGCAAAATAGAACTTGATCCCATTCCGGATAAAAACTTTCCCAAGGATGCGGTGGATGAGTGGCCTGCACCAAAGCAAATCCATTCATTTTACTTTGTTAAGTTTCGGTCTTATGAAGACCCAACACTCAAAGCAAAAATGGATCAGGCTGACAAAGAACTTCAAAAGAAGAAACAAACACGGTCTCAGTTGTTTGAACAAATTAAATTAAAAAAGGTACACAGAAAAGGTTCACATGACTTATGTTCATTGATATTTGGCAGTAGTGGACTGTCTTTTCGGTAAAGTTGTTTGCCACTGAGATTTAGAAAAGAAGTGTGAGTTATGTTTTTCTAAATGGCTAAATTTATCTGCAGTCAGATAGAGCTGCAATAATTGAACAGTTGAAACCTTTGACTGCTGAAGAGAAGAGGTACAGGGGTATTGTGGATGAGAAGAGAACGGAAATTGAACCTCTGCGTGCTGCTCTTGGAAAGATGCGGTCTGCAAATAATGCTGTGAGAGACAGGGGTGTTGGCTTATGTTCTTCTGAGGAGGAGTTAAATGACCTTGTAAGTTTAGGCCATTGATTGGTTTTGTGTGTAGCTTCTGTTCAATGTGCTTGACCGTTGCTCCTGTGGGCTTTGTGAAACAGATTCATAGCCTGCAATATCGCATTCAGCATGAAAGCAATACCTTAGCTGAGGAGAAGCTGCTGCTTAAAGAAATTAAACAACTTGAAGGGTCGAGGAATAAGGTAATTGCTAATACTGCTATGAAGGCCAAGCTTCAGGGCACATTTGGTCAGAGAGAAGAAATTCAAGATCAGCTGAAAGTGAGTTCTCTTTTTGACGTTTCTTGTCACAGAGATGTATATGTAGACTATTTTTAAAATTTAGTCCTGTTACTAAATGTTTCTTAAAATGCAGCTTATTGGTGGTGATCTGGATGAAGTACAAAAGGAGCGATCATCTGTCAAGTCAAAAATTAAACAATTAGAAGAGCAACTGAAGGTTGTAGATAGTGAGATTGTTGAGTTGCAGGAAAAGTTGTCAGCTGAGACTGAGAAGAAAGATAAAGCATACGAAGTTATGAATGGGTATAGAAAACAGCGTGAGGAAGGGGTACATCCATTCTTTTAACTTGCTGTATACATCATCTTGTGTTGGGAATGCACATTTGCATGGTTTCTGCAATTTTAGGTATCTACTAATTTGACAAATCTGGAGCAGCTATATGCGGATGCAATTTGGAATTTCTGAGATGCTGATTTTGCGAGTGCTTCTTGATTATTTAATCCTTTTATATATGCCCCCCTAAATTTTTGTCTCTTTTTCTTGCGTATATTTTTTTTCTGGGTTTAGTTACACTGAAAGTATGTTACTGTGAATCATTGTCATCATCATCATCATACGCCTTATCCCAGCTATTTGGAGTCGGCGGCATGGATTATATACCACGTTTGACTCTTATCATAATCAAAATGGTACAAAAACTATACAAAGAAATATAGTGGCAAGTTTTTATGCCAGATGCCCTTCCTGACACAACTGAAGAGGGAACGATGATAAGAAGATTCAAAGTCATCATATTTATCATACACCTTTGGATTGGCTTTATGACATGATGGTTACACATGAAATATTAATATAGCCATCTTCCATCACAAAGCTGGTAACAATGAAAACCAGTCTGCCTTTACCTGGGAGCATGACACATAAGTATGTTACTGTGAATATACCGGTCAAATTACAGTAATTATTTTTGGAAAAAAGCAGATGCATTGAAGTAGGTATTCTGTTTGAGCAGTAGGTTTACAGTGTTCAGGAATATGACATCATATATCTGTAGTATCCAGACATACACAAGCTGATACTTTGACCTGATATGTCCTTGATTAACATTACATTTTTTCAGAATGCACCATATTATGAATTCCGATCTCTCTTGAACAAGGCAAAGGAGATTGCTGCAAAGAAAGATATAGAAGCTGTTGCAGAGTTGTCTCATGATGAGGTTTGTTGACTCTGCTTCATTATCTCTTTTAACCTGTGTAGTTGTGATAGAACTAATTTTGCATCAAATCTCTCTTTATCATTAGATGGAAAAGTCCATGTCACTATGGAATAGCAATAAAGCTTTTCGAGGTGATTATGAGAAAAGGATTTTGCCGTCCCTTGATGGTCGGCAATTGAGTAGGGATGGGAGGATGAGGAACCCTGATGAAAAGCCCTTGGTGGTTGTGGTCCAAAATGCACCTGAATCACAGGCAGCCCCTGTAAAAGCCCTTGCTAAAAAGATAAAGGAAGAGGTTGCCCCTCCTGTCAAGCACAGCACCGCTCCAAAACCAGATAATAAAATGATTGACATTGATACCAATGGCAAGGCCAATGATGTCCAGGAGGACAAAGATTATGTGGTGCCTGTAAAGAACGTGAAGGAAACTCCAAAGCCAAATGCTGTTGACATGGCAAAGATGAAAGAGTTGAAGAGAGAGGAAGAAATTGCCAAAGCCAAATTGGCAATGGAAAGGAAAAAGAAATTGGCCGAGAAAGCTGCTGCGAAGGCAGCAGTAAGAGCTCAAAAGGAAGCTGAAAAGAAAGAGAAGGTATGGTTCAAGTTGTTCATTCGAATTGCTGAATAAGAAATTAAATGTGATTCTGATTGCCCTTCAATTTTTGCAGGAGCGTGAGAGAAATGCAAAGAAGAAGGCTGTATCTGCACCTAGCACAGAAGCTGATCCTGCTGTAACAGGCGAGGCAGATGAACCAGAAACCGTTCCGGCTGCATTTGATGCTTCAAGTATACCAGAAGCTAAGCAAAAGGAGAACGTCAGGCAGAGAAACCGACCGAAAATGCAGGTTTCACACCCTAGGGTTATCCCCAAGCGGAAGAAAACTTCTGCATATTGGAAATGGGGCATTCCTGTTGCTGTTGGCGTGTCCGTTGCACTGCTAGTTGTGTTGGCCTACTTCTATCTTCTCTGAGAAGCTGAAAAACTAATAAATCGTGCAAGTTAATCATGAAGTTAAAGAAATTTTTTTGCTTCCCTCGGTCCTCTTGGTGGGGGGATTTTATCTCATTTTTGTTATTTATATATCGTTTAAATACTTGAGGGAATACTACAGCTCATGCCTTTCCTAGGTAGTGGACTAGGCACTGGTTAGGAATTGTAGCGGCCAAATATGATGCGAGGACAGTTGTTTTAACTCAAAAGGTTTCATATTTTTTACTCTTGAAAATGGTTGAAAGATTTCTTTTGAACTATATTTTACAATCCTATATTTATGTTGTAAAAAGGTAGCCTGTAACCGAGTTTTATTTGTAACCATCCGATGAGATCGGATGGTCGAGGAGTGTTTTAAAAAAAAATTACTTTACCCATGAGGTTCCTTCCCCCGACAGCCCCCTTCCGTCCTCCCTCCTTTGCCGCTCGGCGCCGCACCTCTAACCTCCCTCGCCTGCACAAAATCTTTGCCCCCGTCCACACGGCATTGCCCCCATCCTCCCTCGCTTGTATGAAATCCCCTTGCCGCTTGGGATTCACCGGAAAGGTTCAACCTTTTTTCCCCTCGCCGCTTGGTTCTGCCCTCTGTGAGCTCATTTTCATAAAAATCCACCGGAAAGGTTCGACCTTTTTTCCAAAAATATAAAAATTATATTTTTGTATCATCTTTAAATTTAGAGTTGCTGGGTGGGGAATGGTTGATGTGATTTGTCTGCTTAATGTAGTATTATGATTTAGAAAAAACAAACTATTTGTCTTTTTTTTCCCTTGTTGGAGTGTTAACTGATGATGCTTTTACCTTGGTCTGCTTGTCAATTTTATATGATGCAGTCGATTGTCCGGAATAGAATATACCCTTACACATTTTCAAGTCTTTAGCGGAAGAGGTTTGTATTACACTTCAATAATATTTTAGCATTCGAGAAGAATGTTCAGAACAGTACATATTCAATTATGATTTAGTATCTGATTCTACAATAACAAGGCTTAAATATAGGCTGTTTGTACTTATTGATGCTTATTGATTTGGTTGTCTTCCTCTATGGATGCAGTACGATTTAGAACTTATGTTTGTAAAGAACTCCCATGAATTTGTTGACGAGTTCTTGGAAAAACCTGAGTTTGCTGAGCTGATGCGGAGGCTTGGTGCCTTGGGCGATGGGAATCAGGACCAAAGTGATCTTATATTTGTGTTTAAATAAATATTAAGATTTTGTGCTTGATAGTTTGGCTAAATTGCCAAATTTTTGGGGCACTTTAGGTTTCAGTTTCTAGGATTGATATATGACTCTTTCTTAGGGGGTACAAAGTATAAGACTCATTTTCACTTGAACATCATTTTAACTTATTTTGCTGTTTGCAACATGTAGGCATACTGTCAAAGGATGAATGGGAAGTGGCTCACTTGTATATGTCTTTTGTGTTGAGAAATGTATCACTCAACTCAATTTTTTAACTCTTATGGATGTTAACCATAAGGAAATAATCCTACGAGTTAACTGTTAATTGTAATGCAAGATTATGAAACTTGGAGATTAAAAAGTCTAAAAGTGAATTAGAAACTCGTTTTCAGCTCCACTGTAAACAATTTTTTTTATGAAAACCGTATATCTGTCAGAGGGGTCAACCTGATACAACTCCAAGGAGTAATCATGTAAACAAGGGTCAAATGCAGATTGGAAAAAGTGATATTATGCACATCAACAGTAGCAGATGAGTGTTGAATGTTAAGTCATTTTGCTTTTTGATTTATTGTAAAAATTTTCTATCCTGTATAGTCTTTGTTATCAATTTTGAGTGTAGTAATCATTTGTATTTGTTGAGATCGGAATAGACGATTATATTGGCAAATTAGTTTATTCTATTTGTACCGAAGAGAACAGTTATTCTACAACCTAAGAGGTGTTGGTGTGATGGCTAGGGCACGCTTCCTGAAGCGTACGCCGAGTTCGAACCCGCACTCTGTTGGCTACCCATCTAGGAGTATATCCTGATTTACTGCATCATAGGTGGGCCTGTATGCACCTGAGGGGCAAATAGTTATTTTATTGTTTATTATGAGAATGTTTTGCATTTTGGGTTGATCTGCATTTTTTAAAATGTTCAGAAATGGATGCATCTAGTAGTAATAGCACGAGAATGGAGAACTATGCCCTCGTTGTCTCGCCCACCACATGACATTTTATATTTCTCGTACTGATGAAATCCCTTGAAGGCCTTTTTTTAAATGCCAGAATCGGTATGTAAGTTATTATAAGCCTTAGTTAATTCTATGTTATATGTATTTGTATTTGTATTTTTAGACTTTGACTTTATCTGGTATTGGCAGGGAGAGGCAGGCTGTGGGTACTTCAAGTGGTTCAACAAGTAGCCAAAGCATCTAAACGCTACAAGACTTCATCCACAAGTGCTTTCTAACATACCTAATCAACAAAGAAATCGAACGTCCATGGTGGAAGATTACATTAGGGTTAAGAACCACTATGTTATTTATATTTTTTATAATATGCTTGATGTTAGTTATATTTAGAGGGTGATGGATGGGAACAATGTAATACTTATAAATCGAAGTACTTATAACTATGTGTCGATTTTCCATCATTTAGACTAAAAATTTCATTATTGGTAATACTTTGATTTGCGATCCAGTATTATCTACTTTTATGCCATGACTTGTGAAAAGTAGCTTAATTTTGTCGATTCGCAAGTTACTTACTGATGGCCTAATTACCAACGATGAAATCAACTGCATGGTGTGATAAGGAAATTCGTCGATAAATTTTTATATCCACTCATGGTGTAATGGTCAAAAGTTGCATTACTAGCTCTGAACCAGCTCAGCAAGGTAGGCTCTGGCTTGGTTTATGTGATTCTCTGAGCAGATCAATTATATGATACTTCTGAATAGATTAAATATGTCATTCTATCAGTGTATCTATTCAGCATTTCTCCATAAGAAAACAATTTTCATACCTGTGGCATGCACGCATGCAGTGAAATAGGCATTGAATTTTTTTGGTACAAGATGCATTAGTTTGATATAAAACCAAGCTTCAGCTTTTGACCACACCCTAGCACAATGTCATAAGAACTAGCATGCAATGGACACCTAACTGGGCAGGTGACCGTGGTCTTGCAGCAGATCAAACAAACTACACGAAAATGGTGCAAAAAACATCCAATGTCAACCAAAAAAATAGATCCGATCCTAGTGTTCTTCCAGACTGTTTTCGCCTAAACCAATATTATTACGCCACCGCATACAGATCACAAGTATTGGTTGACTTTTTGGTTGACAAGTATATCATCTAAAGCTCCAAATTCCAAATTACATAAATAGATGAGGAACTCAACACTCAGTTGTTTGAGACTCCAATACACGAAAACAATTTTCTCTATTCCACAATAAATAAGAGAATATCTTAAGCCGAAACAACAGCTACAGATTACAATACACAACATTTTGCTGTGAAAGAACAGTGGTAAATCACATGTCAGTTGCAGTGATTAGGTATCCACATCCTGCTGTCTGGGTTGTTCTGCTGCTCCTTCCATATCCTACTTGTGACTCGCAGCTTCCTTCCATTTGCATCCACTTCAAGACTATAACTATATTTTCTATTCTGAGGAATGCCATACAGACAGGTGCCATCCCTAGCTGAAAAGCCTCAAAATGTAAACAAAAATATTGTTCATAGGGCTGTTCGTAGACAGACACGGACACGGCCGACGGACACAGACTTAAATCTGTCCTCCCTTTATTTGGCCGTGTCCGTGTCCGTCAGGCCGACGGACACAGACACGGTCACGGCCATCCCTCCCCTCCCCTCCCTCTCTGCCTGCCGCCCCTCCACTCATCCTCCTCCACCCCCGCCGCCACCCCTCCTTTCTCCTTCCTCCACCCCCACCCCCACCCCCATTGCCACCCCTCCTTCCTCCTTCCTCCTCCTCTACCCCCGCCGCCACCCCTCCTTCTTCCTTCCTCCTCCTCCACCCCCGCCGCCACCCCTCCTTCAACGCGAGACTTGGGCGACGGCCGGAAGCCACAGCGCGCCGGAAGACAGGTAAAAATCAATTTTTTTTATCCGTCGGCGGTGGTCATTGACGCGGTCGCGGCCCCTCCTCCTCTGCGACCGTGTCGATGACCCAGGGGCGGCCTCTCCGTCCTCCCCTCCACCCCACCGGCCACCACCCCTCCTCCTCCTTAGACCTCGGACAGACGATTGTCCGAGGTCCTTTGGCCGTGTCCGTAGCCGAAATCCACGAACAATTCATCTCGGCGCGGACACGGCCTTGGACACCTCGGACGCGGCCGACTGCGAACAACCCTAATTGTCCAAAACAGTTGAATACCTGAAAAAAGAAACTGCAAAAGTGACTACAAATAATTATAATTTTAAATACAAAACAGAAATTAACAGATTCATTCCACTTTTTTTACTTCTCTTACTTGTGCATAAGATGTGACAAGATATCTCTCCTGAAACAGTATTTAACTCGAACAACAATGATTGAGATAAGTTCGTCCCCCTACCGAGACCGTACGTATAGAGAGATGGCATAGTGCAATGAAAAAAAATTAATCCAATCCCACAGGCCCTCAATAAAAAATAATTTTTGGATCAATTATTTACAACTAGACAACCCAATACTTGGACAAAGTGAGCAGTCTCTTGTAGATATATGGACATTCATGTCTTGCCATTTTACGACAATAAGTACCCACAAGTATGGTGCTAAAACCATCATTGTTTGACCTTATATAAACAGGCGGCTCAAATTGCAAATTGTCATGAAATCACAAAATCTCCTTACGTTGTTGGTCAGCTTTAAACTCCATTACAAGACCTGCAAAAAATATCAATAGTGTGATAGTTAGAAGGGAAGCTTTCACTATGTAGTCTTTAAGGAAACAACCAAAAACATGGGACCACTTTTTTGTCAGTAGCAGTTTTAGCTAGAATTGCAACATGTTCTCCCCCTGTAATTATAAATAGGAATTAAAAAGCAAGCAGTGTAATATACAATATGAAAGTGCTCTTAAGTCCTAGAGGGGGGGGGGGGGGGTGAATAGGACAACCACTTTAAAACTCTCACTCTATTTTACTAAGAGATAATGTTAATTTAAATAATCATTCAATGTAACATTCTCTTATTAGCAAGTAATTAGAAGCACATAAGTGAGAGAGACTTAAGAGGAGTAGAATGTGTGTGTGCGTGTGTGTATGTAACAATATGCAAGACGAGCAAACATAAACAATCACACAAATATTTATAGTGGTTCGCCGCCAAGTAACTCGCTTCAACGGGTACGTCCACTCTCGGACCACCTAATCCAAGGAACCTCCGACATCCACTAAGTAAGGGTTTATAGTTCACCCACAACTTCTTACAAATGTTTTCTTGGTTCACCTCTAACCAGAGATTTTTATGGTTAATCTCAAACGGGTTTTACTCAAAGGGTCACCCCAAACCAAGGACTTAATGGTATTTTCCGACCAAGGGTTTAACATGGAGGCTAACCCCAAACCACCAGATTTTATGGTTTATCCTGAACTAAGGGTTTTACGCAAAGGTTAACCCCAAACCACTCACAGTGAGTGTACTCCCACTCACTACGGGTTATAAGAACCCGTCTCTCTCACACATGTCTAAACCCTATGGTTTACTACACTCAACCAAGCATAGAGAAAGGATAAGAGTATTACTCTAATTAAGAGGATAAGTTAGAGTACATACTCTTGTCGGGAGGATTCTAGATATCCTACCCAGTTTGGTCAACTAGTATTGAGCTAAATGACCTTCCATTGTCCACATTTAGATTTAACTAATGATGCTTCGAAATTGTAGAGTCTTTTTGGACAAGGGATTGGTTTCTCTAAGAATTTTTCTATAGGATTAAGTGAAATCATGGCCAATGATACTTTGAACTTCTCTCAATGGTCAAGAGTATGAACCCATTGAATCACTAATGAAGTACCGGAGAGTAGATTAAAGTAACCAAAACCTTTAAGATGATTTGGAAGTATTTGGTTTAAAGGTCAAGTGGGGGTTTTGGTTTCTAAAGCGTGATTCTATATGCTCCAAGAAACTATGATCCAAGATGACTTGAATCTCTTCCTAAGATCTTATAGTAAGATCTTGAAGCTATGGGCCTAGAGGACAACTATAGATGATCTAATGGTTGTGACTTAATCCTCTAGAAAATATGCACTCCTCTTATATGCCTTCATGTTGGGCCTTCAATAGGTTATTTTTAAGTAGTTTCTTGGCCATGGGCTTTATCACGCCCTGAATTTCAAAACCCCGAATAATGCGCGGAAGCACTAACTCAGTTAAGGTCATGAGGCTGAAACCCGGGCCACGACCGAATGCTCGATCACACCGTCATCTCATTCCAGAATGCTTAACCAATATTTGTTATACAAAAATCTTAAATAATAAAAATAAACTATACTATTACAATAATCCAGTCAACAATTCATTAAACATCAAAATAAATTCAACACACATGCTGATCAGTTCTCTTAGAAACAAGAAAATTAAAACAAGGAATAGATCCACTTCTATCAACTTTCCAGCATCGAGCTCCTTCGCACGTACCTTGTTAGTTCCTTTCCACTTTGAATCCTGCATCGAGAGATGCATGAGTATTTCGAAAGAAATACCCAGTAGGAGCCAAGAAAAACCCACAACATAATAATAATAAAG
The DNA here is from genome assembly GCA_039654745.1 of Houttuynia cordata. NCBI lineage: Eukaryota > Viridiplantae > Streptophyta > Magnoliopsida > Piperales > Saururaceae > Houttuynia > Houttuynia cordata. Next base: position 5,924,040 of record CM077507.1, read on the forward strand.
GAAATGTTGACAACATGGTATGAAGACATGTTTAGAAAGATAAGGTTGAGCAAATACGGAGTTCACTTACCTGGACAATAATCATCATCAAAGACCATCAACGATCGAGAATAAATAAACATTAACTCAGATCCCAAACGTACAGAGTGTCGGGAGGAAATAATAATGAATACTGACTCCAAACATACAGAGTGTCGAAGATAACAATTTCTGCTCTCTGTTCAGTCCACTTCCCCTATGGACATCAATACCAGATCATCCTAGAGGTTCTACAGAGGAACCCGGCCATACGTCTAGGGATGTTGGCCCCATCAGTGCTTACAGGCACAATGGGGACTGCAGACCTTCCGTAATATCATACAGTCTAAAGCGCACGCGTTGCCGTCATCGGCTGAACTACAGAGGTTCATATATCATCTGAGATCACAAAGGATCTAGCAATGGCTCGTGAGCATACTATGAATCCAACTAAGAGTGTTCATCAGAACTCCTAGTGGAGAACCAGTTTACATGGAACTGAAATCATCTAGAATCAACTAAGGTTCTCTCAAACAGAGACCCAGACATCAATCTTCCAAAATCTGACTCACAGAGGAGTAAAGTAGCAATATGGATTGACTCACATAGGAGTACTCAAGAAACACAATCTGAATTGACTCACATAGGAGTACTCAAAGTCTTCAGAATGATCAACAACGGATGACTCCAATTATGATTCATCAAGAATCGGAACACGGAATTGCATCACCGTACCTAGCCCTAGATATGACAATCCCCTTGAATAAGAATAGAAGGTTCTCATTATCAAAAATTGGTCAACAATAATGCACAAGGTGCTGAATCAGTGATAGAATTTCTTGGACAAAAGGCCGTTCAAGAACTCGGACACATGGGACAAGTAATTTCGGACAGTAATCCTTAACTCACCACTCATACTCATAATATAATATTACAGTACCCAAAGTCTTACATTATAGAAATCAGATCATTATAATATATATATATATATATATATACTTAAAATGTATAGTAGTAAACCGAATTAGGGTTTTAATACGAATTACAGTAATCTGTCTAGTACATAACAGCCAAATTCCATCAGCGGTCACTGACTACAGAGCCCGAATCCTTTTCTGAAATTTTTATTCCATATATTCTTAAGTGTCTAGTTTCTAACCCAACCAGAATCATAATTTTCTGAGTTGTCTATATTTATTTATGATTTTCTGATCACTGCTCGTCGGTGCAGGAATAGTCCTGGCCGAGAGCAAATATCATCATATACTTTACTTAATTGTTAAATTCAGTCTAAATAACTAATTAATTACACTTATCAGTGCTGATTACACATTACTTATGTTCTTTATAGAACCAAGAAGGTTCTGGAATTATCAGATTACTTCATTAGATGAAGAGTTTTACACTTCTCGTTATATTAATGTCCCAAGGGTTACCAATGACTCGAACACTGAAATGGTCAATTAATAACGGACACGAAATTTCTTTAATCAACTGAGACATGACTCCACAATCTTGGCTTACTACATCAGGGTCATGATCATATAGAAACATCAACAAATCAATAACAATTTCATGGAATAATCAGGGATTATGGTGGATGAAATGAGGTTAAACGAACTTATCTCAATATCGATGTATAACGAATAAAAGAAGTGAATATTCCAATTGGACAGATCATAAAAGCCTCCAAAGATTGAGAAAGATCACAACTTTATACATTAATCAAATCAGGGATGTCATCTAAGTGCTAGATCGGATGATAGATCGAAGTAAACACAGGGTCACGTGCAATATCTCAAACACGTATCAATATAATCATGGAATATGAACTGAAATTCATGCATATAACTTCCATATGAATATAACTCAATCATGAAGCATATATAATCATAAGATGTAATCAAGATATGAAATTTTGTGGGAAAAAGAGCATCCTACCTCTTGGTGGAACCGATACTCTTTGCACGTTAATCGGTTCTACGCGTATTACCCATTTTCTTCGCGAAATCTCTACGAATGAGTGCACAAACTGATGTAGAACCTTTAGAACGAAATGAGAGAAGGTTGGCTGCTCGCTCCAAGGCTGGCACGAATCCCAAGGGCATCCAAAAGTCTTTGACAGCCTCCTCTCATGCGGGTTTAAATAGGAGATGCATAGGTGATTACATTAAATCCTGACCGTTGATTACTAATCCATCCAAGGGCCGTGATTCACCAATCACCAGCACAAAATCTAAGTCAAGGACGTGATTTCCCTTGATTTAGATCGGTTACAAATCTCTTTTTAGTAGGGATTTAAATCAAGTCAATATCTTACTCAAAATAGGGTTGTAACCCCCTAATTTGAAAAATCAATCTAAGATCTCTTTCCAAATCAAGACGTGTCAATAAATTAACCTTGTAACCGCCATGATTATCTCACTAATCACGTTCAATTACAATCCCACTAATTACTCTAATTTCCCCAATTAACTCCTCAATTATTTAGGATTTCCTACAATTAAGGAGCTTCAAATCTCCTCTATCGGTTACACCATATTTAAGGTAATTTCCAAATTAGATTTCAATCTCCCACCATTGATTGCTACCCAATTTATGGCCAAGATTTGACTTCACAAGGAAGGAATCCACGTCAGGGATGAGATAGATCTCAATCAAATCGGTTACAATTCCCATTAATTAAAGCATTAAATTAGTTAACTAAGTTTCCATAACCAACCCAAAATCTCTTTCTAATTGATTCTCAATTGGCACGATCTCAATCATGCCATTAACTAATTTCATTCCACCTTATTTGGCGTCCAAAATAATCCCATTAATTAGCATAATTTTCCTTAATTAGGAATTTCCCGAAAATAGTCCAAATTAAACCGGATTTGTAATTAATTTAAAATTCCATCTTCTCCTTAATTCTCTCTCCCCTAACCAATCTAAAACATGCCAACCACATGCACAGTGCCCAGGGCGTTGTGCCCACGTGGCTCAGGCCTACAGGTGCTCCTGTGTCTGGTGCGTGGCACACAGATGGATGGCTCCGGTGTCCCCCGAAAGAAGTGTGCTGAAAAATACTGCACAACTCTTGTACCACATCACTAACTCAATTTAATAACTCAAAATACTCAAATGAGTCTCTACTAGGGCTGGGAATCGGGTCGGGTCGGGTAAAATAGGGTCGGGTCGCCCTTTACCCTACCTAAATAGGGTCGGGTAATTACCCGACCCTATTCATGAGTAGGGTCGAGAATGGCCGACCCTAACCCTACTTTGATCGGGTCGGGTCGGGTAATGACCCGACCCTACTTTTAAAAAATAAAATAAAAATAAATAATTTTATTTGCTAATCTAGTATTTAAAAAGTCAAAATTGACCTTTATTTGACTAAATTTTAATATAAATAAGGTTAATATAAAGTTTTTGGTGATTTAAAACTAAAATTATATTTAAAAATCAGATTATTCAACATTAAATGTATATGTACAGATTTTATAATATGTACATCGGGTAAAATAGGGTTGTGCGGGTAATTCGGGTAATTACCCTACCCGACCCTATTTTAAATAGGGTAAAATTTTCAAACCCGCACCCGACCCTATTTTGCAATAGGGTCGGGTCGGGTCGGGTAATTTTAGGGTAGGGTCGGGTCGGGTAATAGGGTCGGGTAGGATTTTCCCACCCCTAGTCTCTACCCACTGGTCTCACACCCTGGCGCCTGGCCTCCGCTCCTGGCGTCAGGTGCACAAAGCTCCTGGCGTCAGGCCAGCCTCAGCGCCAAGTTGAGCCTAGCGCCAGGGCTAGTCCTCGCGCCCTGGTGTACTGCCTAATTACGTTTATCAATTCCACTCTTCTAAAAGCATCACAAAACCAATTCGACACACCAGATTATAAGATTTCAAAACAGGCAGCAAAACTTTTCTATTTTAGAATAGTTTCCTAAAATAGCAGTTTTAGTAAACTTACAGAATTGTCGGGCGTTACAGGCTTTGTGGTGTTCTCCCACATTTGTCTTGGGCTTATGCAATTTTCATTTTCTTTGTGCTTCACCTTGGAGTGCCTTCCTCACCTTGGTGGCTTCATCTTGTGGTAGCTTTCTCTTCAAGATCCACTTTGTATTGGATTCATCTTGAGATTGTCTCCTCTTAATCTCTTCATATAACCCAATTTGTACATGTACCCCAATTTGTATATATACCCCATTTTTCCTCTCACATACCCCATACATTTTTGTACATTAAATTTACATACATTAAGAAACAAAATCACACTCCCAAATTTTCCCCTAACACAATAAGCTTCCACAGACGTTTAACCTTTTTTCCTGCTTGCCGACGATCATTTATTCTCTTATATTCTTCTTTTTCACACACAAATACCTTTTTGAAAATTACTCCACTCTTTTGAGATTTAACTGAAGTGTTCTTTCTAACGCCAAAACCTCTTATTTTTGCATATACATTATTAAAATCCATATACCTCCTCCATAGAAGAAAACTTCATCCCCTCACATGGTACCATCCTCATATTAGTGTGGTCCTCACCCATACTAATGTCATTACTCTCATAAAATGCATTTTCTTCACTTTCATCTAAACCCATTATAGATTATTCACATCTATTTGCAGCCTCCATTTAACACCCGAGAAAATAAACCTTCACTATAAGGACAGAAAAATTTCACAGAAAAATATCAAATACAGAACAAGACAAGGACTTCTTATCAGAAGACCAAAGAAGGAGATGAAAAATGTAATGAAAAATTAACTAGCATCTCACTAAAATATGCAGTTATTCATCAAGCTACTATAAACCACAAACAACAACTTTTTTTCTTATAAACACAAATCACATGTTAGTCTAACACAAATAACTGGTGAAATGGTACATCCTTGCAGGTGAACACTTTTTCACCGGTGGATGTATAAGAAGCTCATTATTTGCCTATCTACAGTAAAAAAGCACTATATAAGCAAATTAATTTAAAACAGAGCAAATCATCAAGCTAAGACCCAATAGACGGATTCACTCCGAAGTCAGTTGCACTAATACTAAACACCTTATACAATCATCAATTAGACCAGCAACATCAGTACGAAAGCCAAAAATATAAGCAGAACCAGCTGGTCACATTAGATTGAAAACAAGAAGACATATACATACCACATGGAAAAGACAAATAATAGTTCATAAAAAACACTACTGAAGTCACGGATTAAACTACAATTGTACCATAACAAGTAAACTACAATTACGCTACACTCATCCACAATCACCACAGAAAAATTCTTAAAAAGTAGGCAAAAATCAATTGTTCGTGAAAATGAGCTCACCGACAGTAGAACTGCTGTTGGAAGTGCTCTCAAGAAGTGGAGAGGTACAGGTCATGGAGAAGCTTCCGCTATCCTGGAATCGCAATGAAAGGGGAACCAGCAGACGAGCTCAGATCCCAGAGGTCAACAATGTAGACGAAAATGGATGGGATTCCAGTACGGTGAGCAATGGCAGAATGGAGGGGAGCAGGTGGATTTCTTGGAAAAAAGGTCAAACCTTTCCGGTGGACTTTTGTGAAAATGTGCTCATAGAGGGGCGGAACCAAGCAGCGAGGGAAAAAAGGTCGAACCTTTCCGGTGAATCCCAAGTGACGAGGGAGGACGGGGGCGAGGATTTCGTTCGGGCGAAGCCGAGCGGTGAGGGAGGGAGGACGGAAGGGGATTGTCGGGGGAAGGAACCTCGTGGGTAAAGTAGGGTTTTTTTTAAAAAACTCCCCTCGACTATCAAATCTCATCCGATGGTTACAAATAAAACCGACTGGAGAGAGCTTCTCTCTAGTTGCAGGCTAGCGGTTCTCATTTATGTTTGGTGTCACCTTTGAATATTCTCCTGCAAAACCTCATTTAAAAGTTTTGAGGAATAATATAAAGTAATTTTTGCAATGAAAGAGGGTGCTCACCATCCATGAGAAACTGGAGAAGCATTAAAATTTAATTCAGATGAGAAGGCCACTTAAATATACATATGACCATTTTCTACACTGAGCTGCTCCAATGAAGTGAATTGGATCTAATTGGCTGGTAGCCCTCCCATGCTGCCACTTCTAGTCGGGTCGTACGGACTCAGACACCCCTCATTATGAAAAAAAAAATATAAGTGAATTGAAATTCAGCTAAAGACTCAATCATGAAAACACGTTTTTTCTTATTATATTCCCTTGCCTTTCATATTTATTTACAAAACATACCACCAGGCCTAAATTATTCTCCAAAAGCTACTTCTTCCCAACCAAACACCGTGATTCTTCCAGGCTGCTTCTTCCTTAAAATCCAGATTTCCCACCCCATAAATCCTCTACCAAACAGACCCTAAGCCTACTTTCGCAAGACAAAAACAGCCTCCCAAACCAAGGAATGTCGTATCGGATATTGGTAAAATATCAGTCAACCAAAGAAACAAAAAATCGGTAAAAAATATCTGTGGTCTAAAACTAGTTTTTACCATGTATTTTCACAATATCACTTCTAAAATGAGTGATATTAATTTAGACAAGCATGAATTTTAAAATATGCATAAAAATACGTATATAATTCAAAATATATGTTTGCGTTTTAAACACGTATCCTTCCACTTGACATAGGATGGGAAATAAATGAAAAAGTTGATTTTTTTATTTTTTTAAAAAAAATTATTTTTAAAATTTAAAAAAAACAAGAAAATTAATTTTTTAAAAGTATCGATATATTGAACAAAAACCGATATATCGGTTATGTATCATCGATATATCGACAATATTTTAAAAAACTGCCAAAATCGAGATTACATAATATCGTTTTATGAGTTGAAGCCCGATATCGATATATCGGTGATGCAACTTTCCATCTCCCAAACACGCACTTATTCTTCGTAAAAAAATCTACCCATCTAAATAGGCTTTAGGGTTAGCTTTTTAAAAAAGTTGTTGAAAAACAAGCCAAAATATTGCTAGTTGACAAAAAATATATCTAAGGTTGATAGATTTAATAGTAACAGAAGTACGTGGCAGAATCAAACTGTATATCCCCTTTTAAATCTATGAATTGTTCCCCTCAACGTATTGTCATTGTACCTAATCGCTGTTACCCAGTCCACATATTAAATTTCCTATTTGGTTTTTCAAAATAATTAACTTTGGTTAGTTGGTGGCAGTTCTTAGCATGTAGGTATCTTACTTTCTACATAGCTCAGACAACTTTTTTTTTGGAGGAATTACGGGGAAGGGTTACCAATTACGGGTAAATACACTTTAGGACCTGGCCCTAAATGTAAATAAGTTTGGGTGAGGAAGGGGGGGAGGCATATGATTTTTCCATAATGCCCTCACCCATTCCCGCCCTTCTTTCCCTCCAAAAAACATCATCATGCCCTCGCCTATTCCCCTCATTCTCTTCCCCATATGCCGCCTCTGTCTCCGTCTCCCTCATCGCCGCCGTCTCCGTCTTTCACTTCTCCTCACTCTCTTCCCCATCTTCCGCCTCCGTCATCGCCGCCCTCTCTTCCCCTTATTCCGCCCCCCCCCCCCCCCATCATTGCCGCTCCCTCTTCCCCCTCTTATTGTCACACCCCGAATTTCAAAACCTCGAATAAAGCGCAGAAGCACTAATTCAATTAAGATCATGAGGCTAAAACCCGAAACGCGACCGAATACTCGATCACACCACGTTCTCATTCCTGAATGCTTAACCAACGCCCGTTTACAAAAAACTTAAATAATAAAACTTCGCTATTACAATAATTTAACTAACATAAACCATCAAACATAAATGCAATTCAGCACACAGGCTGATTAATTCTGTAAAATACGAAATTAAAACATGAAATAAATCTGCTTCTAATAACTTTCCACCACAGGGCTCCATCGCACGAACCTTTCTAGTTCTTTTCCACTTTGAGTCCTGCATCGAGAGATGCATAAGTATTTCGGAAGAAATACTCAGTAGGAGTCAAGAAAAACCCACAAAATAAAAATAACAATAGGAATACTAATATTATGGTAACAAAAATTAAAGACACATTTATCAATGTCAAGATAAGCAAATACGGAGTTGCCTCACCTGAATCATAATCATCATCAAAGACTATAAACGGTCAAGAATAAATAAACATTAACTCAGATCCCAAAAGTACAATGCGTCGAGAGGAAATAATAATGAATACTGACTCCAATCATATAGAGTATCGGAGATATCAATTTCTGCTCTCTGTTCAGTCCACTTCCCTTATGGACATCAATTACCAGAACATCCTAGAGGTTCTACAGAGGAACCCAGCCATGCGTCTAGGGATGCTGGCCCCATCGGTGCTTACGGGCACAATGGGCTGAGACTAGGGATGCCACCGGGGCCGGGTTTTTACCCGACCCGACCCGGCCTTGTTAGGGCCGGTTCTGGGAAACCTTATACAGTACCGGTTCCGGTTCCGGTTTGAAAGAGGAGCCGGTGTATCGGGTCGGGGCAGGTTTGGGTATTATATTAAAACCCGATCCGACCCAATATATATAGTTATCCAAACCCAACCCAAATTAGGGCTCATCTTCTCTTTGCCTCGTCTGCTCGCCGCCCACCCCCAGGCCCCAAGCCTCTTCCCCGCTGCTCTTTGCCCGCCGGTAGGCCACTCTCTCCTCCAGTCCTCCTCTGCTGTATGTTCTTCTTCCTTCTTGTTGTGGTGTAGGAAATGTGCTTTTTATTTAGAAGATATGCTTATTTTGGTGATTTAAGTTTTGTTATGCTTTGGTGTGATTTGTTAGTGGTTGATCTCTGTCGTTCAGTTTCTTACTGTTTTGTATTTTATTATGGATTATTGTTTGCCACATTTGATAAAGTTTGAATCTTTATGTGGATTTTGGTTTTTTCTTCTAGCAAATAGCAATTCCTCATATAAAATTTGTTCATGCTCTGTTCTCCTAGCTGAAACTACTATTGGTTGATCACTGTTTGTGATTTGTTTTTTTTACTGGTTTCTCAGCCTGTTTTTCACTGCAACAGAATGGAAGGATTACGTTGGTGGGGAGAGCTGATGTGGCTCAGGTTGAGCAGAATGAGTTGAGCCAGTCTTGTAAGGAGTGAAATGGATCGGGAAACAGAATACCTTCTGTTGTTTGAAACCCTAGTACCCAAAGAGATGAGTGCTTCTGGGCATTCTCTTGGTTAGTCCTACATCTGCTAATTTGAATCATGGGCATTTCACTGCATTTGTTTGTACCTCAAGATAGAAATGTGCACCCTTTTACTACATTTGCATGAATGTCTTCAATGTGAAATTTATAATAAAAATTTTGAATTAAATATCTTTATATTACTTCTGCACGCATACCACATTCTATTTTGACAATTATTTCCTTGTAGTTCATGAATAGTTGTTTTATGATGTCATGTAATCATTTCTATAATGCTTGTAATTTGTAATTGCAGTCTTGGAGCATTGATAAACTACGCCTGTGAACTTTAATGCTTTGCCTATGTCTAAGATTGAAAAAAAGGTGCCCCCAACCCCTCTCGGCTTGATAAATAGAGCAATTACTAGAATAATAGAAGGTAACATCTAGTTAAGATATGCATACCAGAACATAACTTTAAAGGTCAAATAATATTAAAGAGATCGCTTTGGAATTTGTAAGGGGAAGACATTCAACCCTTCTTAGTTATTGCAAGGAGATCATTACGTGTCCTCTGTTTTTGTTTGCTTCAACATTTGTGTTAGTTTTATTTTTTCTTCAACAATAGAAAAGAGGATAAAATTTATTGTAATTAATTTTCTGGCTGGCTCTTTAACTTCTTAGCTATTGCAAGGAGATTATTACATGTCAACGTAGCAGATAAACGTAGATCATTACATGTTCTACCTCATCATCTACCTTACCCATGTCATTCAATATTGACTTTGATTCAATATTACACATTTTTTATAACAATTGTTTGTGTCAAATGGGTTGATAACAGTTAATTGTTTTAATAGTTCTATGTGCTGTCTTATAAAAATGGAAGTGTTAATCGCCACTCCATCATGAGACAACCGTTCTATCACTTCATTTCCTTCTTATAGAACTACTAGCCTTACAACATTCTTAATGTAATTTATATTAATATAACAGCAGATAACGGGGCATGCCCTCTTCTTTGCATTATGTCTGTTAATACTGAAGCCTGCTGAATACATAATTTTCTATGATAACAATTGATTGTGTCAAAAGGTTTGATTACAGTTGATTGTTTTAAATGGTTCTATGATGAACAATTGATTGTGTGTGCAGGAAGTATTCGATAAGGATGTATTTAATCAAGATGACAGGATGGCCTTTTGTGGAAGCTGTGGAGATGAACATGGAAGGAACTTTGTGGTTAGATGGATATACTAATTGTGTTAATCTGTGTTGTGATCTATTGGGTAAAAAATAAGAAATTGCCCATTCGATGACCATATGTGTGGTGTATTAATTTAGCATTTTAAAGTTGTTTTGACTTATCCTTCCAGAGGATCCATAACCATTGTTGTAAATGACTCCTATTGTTTTAAGTTAATAGTCTTTTCCAACCATGTTTTGCATTGAGTTATTTTATATTTTTATTGTATCTATTTTTATCTTTTGGTGCCCTTTTTGAGTTTTGAAAGAGTGAAAAAGATTGAAAAAGAATAAAAATAAATAGAAGAGTTTTGATTTTGGTATCGGGGCAGGGCGGGGCGGTTTGGGGTTTGGTATCGGGGCGGGGCAAGGCGGGGCGGGGCGGTTTCGGGTTTTGTATTGGGCCGGTTTTGGGTCCAAAAATTGGACCCGTGGTGGGTCTGGGGTGGTTCTGAGTTTGAAGCATGACAACGGTTCCAGGGCTGGGTTTGCCAAGAACCGATCCAAACCCGCCCCGGTGGCATCCCTAGCTGAGACTGCAGTCCTTCCGTAATGTCATACAGTCTAAAACGTACGCGTTGATGTCATCGATTGAACTACAGAGGTTCATATATAATTTGAGATTTCACAAGATCTAGCAATGGCTCGTGAGCATACTATGATTCCAATCTAAGAGTGTTAATCAAACTCTTAGTGGAGAAATAGTTTACTGATTCAATCTTGAATTAAGAAAGGGGTTCTCTTATCTAGAGACCTCGACCATAATCTTTAGAAAAAGACTCTCAGAGGAATACACTGAATTTCCCAATCTCTCACCCTGGATTGACTCACGTATGAGTAATCAAGGAATTTTCAATATTCAATCTCAGGTTGACTCGAAACTGAGGCTTGTCCGACATGACTCATGAACACCTTTACCATGCATAGCTCCCATCAAGACCTCATGGATTCGAACAATACTGAGAGTTACAAGTCATAAGTACAGGATGGTAGGGTTTAAGAGGGTAACCCTAACCGGAAATCTAAGGGTTCAAACTTAGTTTCAAAAGATAGCAGCTTTGTAGCACCATGCACCACAAAGGAATGATTTGGTCTGAAATGACTCGATTGCTGAATTGGATCAATCACTAGACATCACTAGCTACATTTCTCTGAACTTTATGTAATTACTACAATTACAGTAGGTATATCATATATGTTTTAATATAAGGTATAGTTTAAACCTTCCCGTAATTATACTGTTATCTGCACACTAGCTCAATTCTCAGGTTCACCACGGTTTGCACAGAACATATTTTGATCTTAAATTTTTATGCCCGACATTCCCAAGTAACTAGTTCATAACCCAATTTATGGCATAATTTTATGAATTTTTTGTATTTAGTTATAATTTTTCTATCACAGTCTGTCGGTGCAGGACTAAGTTTGGCCGAGAGCATTAGTTGTAAACTTACTTAATCAATACTGTCTATTACTCAATTAAACACTTATTAATGTATTCAAGACTTAGTATATTACTTTCCTGGATGTTTACTAACTCCTCAATTGTTCTGTAATTAATGAGTTTCTTACCTAAATTGTTATTCCCAAACCGATTGTACATACTCATACAGTTTAAGCTGGTAACCTACAAATAGGACAAATAATTCGGGACACACCCCACACTGACTCATGAGACAACTAGGTACTGTAATCTTTGAACTCCAGTAACTCTTTTCCATAAAGATTGTTACTTAGCTATTAGTATCATAAGGTATGTAATATTATACAAAACAGTTTTATATATTATTCCTTTATCGACTACTATAACTCAAAGGGAACGAATTTATTGAGACATGAAATCTGACAACTCACGACTGACCTCGTGGGTTGGAACTTCTAAATATCAGCAAGTAATGACAATATGGTTTCAAACTTTAGAGATTGGATTCAGCATAAAATCACAGTATGGAATCCGGTATGACACTATACAGTCATCGACTAGATTAAATGTGGGAACCAAGGAAAAAGGACAGCTTTAGGTGGACATAAAATTGTACAGCACAATGCACGTGTAATGAACTCAATTCAACCAGCGAGCATACGAAAAGGTCTAAACATAGCCATGCATGATAAGGAACTACCTAACTGAGGATTGGTTCACCCAGACATTCAACACATACCCGATGATATTCCCATCGATGAATCAATATCAAGGCTAACTAGTCAATTTAATATCGACATAACCATCAGCACACATGAAGCATATTTCTCATGAAACATTTGAACTAAAAATCATGGATTCATGGTAAAAAGAAAAGCATCCTACCTCGCAAGACAGAATCCGATTTTTTTCTTTTACGCGAGTTGTCCCCTTTGAATCACTTCTCTTGCATTCGCGATCTAAACACTACCACTACTTTGATCACAGTAGAAGGTTGAAAGGAGGATGGACGAGGCTTCCCTTTGTTGGTTTGCACGCCTCTCAAAGTCTCAAGGAAAAGTGCCGGCTCATCCTTTAGTGAGTTTAAATAGTAAGTGTCCTATTTTCTTAGGACACATCTCCACCATTGATTTTCTCCTAATCCAAAGGTCACGAGTGATCACCAAAACAAGCCCTCCACTTGCACAAGACGTGCTCCCCCAAATCAGTTTCCAATTCTGTTAGGATCCCCACTAATTATGCACATGATCCCCTAATTGAATTCCATAACTGCTCATGGCAGTTTTTATTTCTATTTGGACGCTCAATTGCCTTGATCATCTCATCCAAAATCGGCTAGTAAATCTTGGGTAACCTCTTTATCAAACTCTAATTGACTCCCCGTACTAGTTGACGTAACCTATCCTATTTAGTTAGGGGATTAAGTCAAATCAAGTAGTTACTTAAAATAGGATTTGTAACTTCCTAACTGAAAACCAATTCCACCATCTTCTCCCATCTCCATACGTGTCACTAATGAGTTTAGTAACTGCCAATTACCCCATTAATCACGTCCAAAATTTCCTTCCTTCGGATTTCTTAATTTCCAATTTAAAAGTCCCAATTCTAATCAAATTCAAACTGGGTTTTTAGTTCTATTTCAAATCTTTTCAAACCACCAATCATAATTCATCAAATTAAGAGAATTACATGCTTACCTTGCATAAGATTTTCTCATTTTAATAAATAAAAAAATTCCGGGTATTACACTTACGCCTCCCCTCATTGCCCCTCCCTCTTCCCCTTCTTCCCCCCTCTTGGCAACCCCTTTCATCCTCAGCATTGTCCCCTCCCCTATTAGTTTCTACTGTAACTGGGTTGCGGGCATCCGCGGAAGGCCTAATCAGTGCATAGTCGAGGGAGAGCTGCCACTTGCAGAAAATATGGATGTAAGTACAGAAAATTTTGGTTTTTTTTATGTGCAGTGGTGTTTGGTAGGATATAGCTATCTTGTGAGTTAGTGTCATATGCAATACGTATTTTAGTTGCTCCCTTATATGTGTGTGTTGCCTCATATACAAGTTGTTGTGTTGCAATGCATTTTTAGGCATTACAGTCAAGTTGCGACGCATTTATAGTCAGTTATGTTACATTTGTGATGTGTTAAATATTTGTTGCGATGCCTAGTGGATATGCTCATATGTGTTGTATCTTAATTAGTTGTGATGTATTTTTTGTAGTTATGATGCTTAGTGGCTGTATTTATGATGGCAGATTAGTTAAGTTGCAACGTTAGCAGATCTGATACATTACAGTGAAGTTGCGATGCATGTTTATATAGTTAGATTACATTTGCGATGCAGTTGTGATACCTCTATTATTAAGTTTGGATGCATTTGCGACTCTGTTGGAATATTAATTTGCTTGAATTGCGATAGTAGTGCGATGTTCTAATAGCTTACAACATGTTGAATTGTAGGTGGAAGAGGTCAGTTTGAGGGTGTTGGCATGCTATGGTGGCCACATTGATCATACTCCTGGTAGCAATGTGGTGATAGTTGGAGGCATATGCCATGCTCACACCCTTAAACCAAGTGATACTTTCAGTTCATTTGCTAAAGCGTTTGCTGAAGATTTCAACATTCTAGAAGAGAAATTATGTTTTGCATATATATACCCCGACATGAAAGATTTGACGTTTGTGTCGAATGATCATGGATTGACTGAGTTGAGGAACTGCTTTATTCAATGTGGCTTTTGTAAGGTGTTGTTGTGTGATGAAGGAGAACATCAAATTATAAGCAGGTCTCCAAACAATATAGTTGAAAGCAAGATGCATATCAGTCCAGTTAGGAGTATTAGCAGTCAGGGAACATCACTACGTTCGAGTGTTTGGCAGTACAACTTGGTAGGAATTGGGCAGAAATTCACAGATTGGTTTGAAGTGAGGAAGGCATTGAGACAACTTTCAATAGCCAACATCTTCTCATACAAGTGGGTGAAGAATGGCAAGCGTCGGCTTATAGCTGTGTGTGCAAGTGAAGGTTGCAAATGGAATGTGAGTGCAAGTTTGGATGCGGGGACAGGTTTGTTTGAGGTGAAGAAGTATGATGGGAATCATACATGTGCTGGAGGAACAAGGAAGCGACATCACCCACATGCTTCGCAGAGTTTATTGTCAGGGCTGATTGTTGGTAAGGTAAGAGACAGTCCCTCATATTCGGCAAGTGACATGGTGACTGGCATGCGTGTAGAGTATGGCTTAAGCATCACATATCAGAAGGCATGGCGTGCAAAGGAAACAGCTATTGGAACTCTATATGGTGATTACAAGGATTCTTATAACGACATTCCATAGTATTTGAACAAGCTCGTGGCCACAAATCTAAGGACTATAGCTACCTATCAGGTCGATCCCGAAAGCAGGAAGTTCCTTCGTTGCTTCATTTCATTGAATGAATCCATCTGAGGGTTTGAACATTGTCGGGCACTTATTTTTGTGGATGGTACTTTTCTCTATGGCAAGGCCAAGGGGACTCTTCTAGTGGCTTCTTCAGTGGACGCTGGCAACCATATTTTCCCATTAGCCTATAGAGTTGTGGATAATAAAACCTAGGATAACTGGCAGTGGTTCTTAACACATGTTCGGCATTGCATTGCTCCTGGCAGGATTATCACTGTGATATCCGATAGGGACAAAGGACTTCTTGCGGCTATTCCAAGCATATTTCCAAATGGTTTTCATGCTTATTGTGTGCGGCACTTGGAGTACAACTTGCGAGATAGATGATTACTAGAAAAGGGGCACAAGGGAAGCAAAGCCCAAATGGCCAGGATGATTCACAGTGTTGCTGAAGCGGCTGACATGCATGAATATGAGGCTGAATTGGTTAAGCTCCACGAGGCTTCTCAGGTAGCATATGATTGAGTTCTAGCAAATAAGCCTAAACACTAGTGCAATGCCCTCTTCCCAGGCTGTAGGTACAATCACTTGTTGAACAACGTTGCCGAAAGCTTTAACAGCTGGGTGGTGGAGCGGGACATGCCCATTCTCACCCTTCTTGATGGCATTCATATGAAGATAATGACCAAGATGCATGCAGCCAGATCAGCCAGTCAGCAGTGGGAGTCCTATCTTGTCCCAGAGGTAAATGAAATAGTTAATACCACTATCAATGCATCTCGATCACTATTAGTTTTGCCTTCTAATGATACTGTGGTGGAGGTGGTTGAGGCTGACAAACATTATTCAGTAGACGTAAGTCTACTCACTTGCACTTGTCGGTGGTGGCAAATCAAGGGACTACCTTGTGTCCATGCATGTGCTGCCATATCTGCTACAGGAGCGTCACCAGCTTATTCATGTCATGGAGACTTCTGGACAACGCAGAGCTATAGGAATGTATACAACCACATTGTCTTCCTAGACAAGCCAGTTCGAGCTGAGCTACCAGTAGGAGAGGATCTATTTCTTCCACCCGTAACCAAGAGGCCAAGGGGCAGGCCAAGGAAGAAGCACATTGAATCCCAAAACAAATCTATAAGACCATTCCATTGCAGTCGATGTGGTGGGCTTGGGCACAACAGGAAGAAATGCACGACACCAATTGCAGGCTAACCTGTTTCTGGAATAAGTTACTGGTCAGTTGTTTTTTCAGTTTATACTACTAAACTACTTTGCAAGGTCTGTAATAATCTTGATACTATTACGACTTTCATCTTGTAGATATGTCGTAATGTGTTACATAGGACAAGTTGTGAAACTGTTATTGCTAAGTTGCATGACATTTACGATGCCCAAATGTTGAAGTTACGATACCTTTATTGTTAAGTTGTGATGATATGGTTTGTAGCATTATGTGTTGCCTCATACATATATATATATATATATATATATATATATGACAATGAAGTTGCACTGCCTTTATTCCTTAATTAGGCCACATTTGCGACGCCTAGATGAGCAAGTTGCGATACCTTTATTACTAAGGTGTGATGACATGATGTGATGCCTCATATGCATGTTAACTATGTTGCACGATATTGTGGTCATGGTTATAGATAGCTAAATCAGTTAACCTGTCAAAACTGTCGCATAAATTTGTCCACAACCAGCCATAATCACATATGTATCCACATCAAAACTATCGCATAAATCAGTCATAGCCAAAAATTATGTCCTAACCCCAAATAATAAACCACAATGTTCACAAAGCTTCATAACACAACATATTAACTTCACAAATATAATTAACTTGTTAGCCTAGTTTTGTCCATACACTGACACAGAATTACGGATGTACCACACAACCCACTTCCTGAATTGGTGCACATCAAAGGCTTCTGGTAACTGTCCAAAGGCAAGTCTATACATAAAGTAACAAAGGTGTGCCCCACAGTCATCATACCCCATTTGCTTCTGTGATTCTACATGCTTAGTTTTCCACTTAGTCCAATCCCCATCTTCGAATGGCAGACCTAGATAAAATCCACCGTACTTTGCCTGCCTCCTCATGGCAGTGAGGAATATTGTCTTTTCCTGCTCAAATCTCCCCCGTGTGCC
Organism: Houttuynia cordata; assembly: GCA_039654745.1. NCBI lineage: Eukaryota > Viridiplantae > Streptophyta > Magnoliopsida > Piperales > Saururaceae > Houttuynia > Houttuynia cordata. The sequence continues at coordinate 5,941,389 of CM077507.1, forward strand.
AAGGCTATCATAAATGAACATCGTGCATTCACCAAATCTAAAGTCGAACAAGGACCAGTGATTACTCTTGAGGACAGGAACCAGCCACCTACTGTACATGAATGAATGATCACCATCTGCACCCTTGCAAGATCTGCGTACATTCTTGCTCCAATCTTGATACAAAGCCTCATGATCAAAATTTTTAGGCTCTCTACCCACCATCCATGTATCGAAAGCTTTCTGCTCAGCAATGCAAAATGACTGCATGCATGTACAAAGTAAGGAATAAAGAAGCATGATCATAAGTATGCATTCGTATACAATGTTAAGGTAACTCACCAAGAAGTGGGGATCAAATATGAAGACAGTGGGGAGCTCTGTACCATGTAGCTCCCTCAAGTGCTTTTGCAAGAGTGCCACATATGCATCCACGACAAAGTTGTCAAACCATCTTGCGTTTGACATCTCTTCCTCCACCCCAGGGTATCCTTGCCACCTAATGTTATGGAGGTTGCTAACCTTGACAAGTACCACATTAGCAATGCCAACATCGAGGTGTAAGAATTCTCTTGGGAGCCTCCAAATTGTGTCAACAATTGCCTCATCCTGGGGGGTTAGGTAGAACTCACTTGGATGGTTTTCCCTCTTGTTGCGTCAGAGTGCAACCTCACAGAAGAAAGGTGATCGACATTGTATAGAAGGATTTGTGGTTCTCAACACAGATACCGTCAGAGGGAGTGACCTGCTTGTAGTGGTGTGGGCATAAGCTTCCTGTATCATGCCATCATGAATGAATGAGTGGTTGCACGTATCAAGCATCATGAAAGGAAGAAAGTATGCAGAAGGTAAACTTTTTACTTACTAAAAGGCTTTGCGTATCAATGATTGTCACTGGTCTACAAGTAGTGGAATCTGATGCAATGAAAATGAATGACCTCGCCACATATGGCTTCCCCACTTGCCTCTCCGCATCTTTTGGTGATGGCTCTTCACTATCCTCGTTAGCCTCCTCATTTAGATTGAGAGACCAGCCACGAGGTGAGTCCATTGGAGAGGTAGTGTCCTTCCTACCTGTTGCATCTGGAGAGAGAATAAGTGAGGAGCCAGTGTCATCATCATATTCTAGCTTCCTCCCCTTATTCTGAGAAGTTGACTTGCTAACCAATTTCTTGAACCTTGTTGTTAATGGGACATTGGGGGACATAACATCCACCACAGGGGAAGGCTTTGGCAACTTGATTGATTGATTTTTTTACTATTTACTTGCAATCGCACGAGACTACGTATAGACTAGTGGTAACGAGGTCGAACCCAAAGGACTTGGTTGATTAATTTAATTCTAATGAAAGGTTGAATTTTTATGATTTTAATTAATTAAAGAAATAAATTTTACTGAGAAATCAAATGAATAAGAATATCAAAGCGTCGAATCCACCACTAAACATGCAATTACTACTCTCAATTATTATTTCCACAAATTGATATGATATAGTAATTTATGTTCTTGGCCGGACACACAAATTACCTGTGAATGAACTACACGTTCTTGTCCAGACACGAAAAATTCATCCTCTATAAATTAATATAACTAACTCTATCCTTGGCCGGGCATAGAATCAATCATAATCCTGTTATTATCTAGACACAGGAAATATCAAGATCAAATTTCATTAATCATTCATTAAGTCTCGGTCAAAGCACTTAAGAGGAATAACAATAAAATCGCATTAAGCATGAAGAATCATTATCAACTTTTATTAAATTAAACAACTAAGAGTAGCAAATACAAATTTAGGGCTTCATCTAGCCTTGATAAAGAAAATTAGCTAGACATAGAATAAGAGAAAGAAGAAGCCTGATTTGTCGAAAAAGTCATTTGCAGAAAAACGGTTCACAAATTACTGTTCCCGGTACTGTAGCACTGTAGCAGCACTATTCACTGTCTTCTTCCTCGAGCATGGTACTGTAGCAATTTTGAATCGTCACTGTAGCAATTGTAAATCAGTGCGAAATCGGAGCTTCTCTTCTCCTATCTTCTTCTCCTCTTCCTCCGGCGAAAACCTTGTCGAAATTCGGAGAAGAATAGCCGGAAAAGCTCTGGTTTTTCTCTGTAAAAGCGCTCTATTTTCATCAAGCTCTCTCTGTTTTCTGTTTTTCTGCGATTAATTTCTATTTTTATAGGTAGTCCAAAATCAAAGAGTCCTCCTTGATCAATCGAGCCAAGTCCCAGTCGAACACGCATCTGCGCCGCTTCCAAATCGAATCGAGATCCCTGTTTCCAATTCGAGCAGGACTGGTTTTATTCCACACTTTCATCTTAGAAATTTCTGCTCAAATATTATATAGCATGATAACATAAATAGTAGAAAGTGTAGAACATTGTAGCAATACATTCTAAATTTCTATTTATACAGATCCAGTGTTACCCATTAACCAAAGAACATCAGAATCTACATAGTTATCGTAATCTTTAGGTTCATGATAGCACAGATCTGTGCGCGTCCTTCGGGTCCAACATTCTAGATTTGAGAGGATAATACACCACAGACTTTTTTTTCTCGCTAGGACTGTGTAAGGCCTGACTTCAAGATGCTTAGGTTTAGCAATGACTCAGGCCAATGACTTCCAGCCACTTTGGCTTAGGGCATTAGGTTTTAAGAGACCGCTTCGGGCCCGAGCATCAGCCTAAGTTAATCCTATAAAGTCAAGCAGCCCCTTTTCTTTCATTTTGTTTTCATTTTTTCGTATTTTCATTTTCAGCACATCTTTATTTTGTCCAGGCTGTATTATACTCTCAACCTATTTCCGGTTTCAATCCCTTGCCATAGCCAAGTAAATGGTCTATCATGATCTTTTAAGCTCAACAGACAACTACACATCATCTAATGACTATGACTAAAAACATCCCACTGTAAATTAGCATTCAACAAATCTCTAGCTGGTATTACTTTATGTACTAGTGTGTGTGAGTGAGTTTTCTTAGTTCAAGCACTTTGTTCCAAGAGGACTGTAATAGAAAGATATGCTCAATTAAGTGTATCTATCCTCCAGTATACTTACTCACACTTCCAATGCAAATTAATCTCCTAAGAATTGTAACATGCATTATTACGGGATAAACTATCAAAGCCTAACAGAAATACTAACAAACAACCTAAAAACTAATCAAATTTTTATGATTTGTTTTTTTTTAAAATTTTTTGATTTTTTTCCTTTTATTTTTATGAAAGTAATATTCCCTCTCCCAAACCTATTATGAACATTGTCCTCAATGTGAACAAAATATAGCATGACAATGAGCATATAACAAAGAAAATCAAATAAAGGAGAGAATACACCTGAATACGTGGGTTGCCTCCCACCAAGCGCTAAGTTTAACGTCTTCAGCCAGACGTAGCCACAATCATTCTGTAATCGTCGGATCATCCAAGTAAACAATCATCACATCAATATCTGTCACAACCTCGAGATATGGTTTCAATCGGTGACCATTGACTTTGAATGTAGTCCCATCCTTTGGATTATAAATCTCAACAGCACCATGTGGAAATACTTCTTTGACAATAAAAGGCCCAGACCACCGAGATCGAAGCTTCCCAGGAAATATGTGCAGCCTAGAGTTGTAAAGTAATACCTTCTGATCATGCTGAATGGACTTTCTGAAGATCATTTTGTCATGTACTGCTTTGGTTCTCATCTTGTAGAGTTTGGCATTCTCATATGCATCAAAGCGCATCTCTTCTAACTCACTCAATTGGAGTCTTCGCTGCTCACCGGCTTTATCCATATCGAAGGTATATGCCTTAATAGCCCAATAAGCCCGATGTTCCAACTCAACAGGTAAATGGCAAGCTTTGCCATATACCAGTCTATAAGGAGACATACCAATAGGGGTCTTGAATGCTGTCCGGTAGGCCCATAATGCATCATTCAGTCGCAAGGACCAATCCTTTCTATCAGGGCGAACCGTCCTTTCCAGAATCTGCTTGATTTGGCGGTTGGAGACCTCCACTTGGCCACTCGTCTGAGGATGATATGGTGTGGCAACCTTGTGGGTGACATAGTATTTCTTGAGAAGAGCCTCAAAAGATCTGTTACAAAAATGAGAACCTCCGTCACTAATGATAGCACGAGGAGTTCCAAACCTGCTAAAAATATTAGATTTCAGAAATTCCAGCACAACTTTATGATCATTGGTCATAGTGGCAACAGCTTCAATCCACTTAGACACATAATCGACAGCAACAAGAATATAAGTATGACCAAAAGATAGTGGAAAAGGTCCCATGAAATCGATAGCCCATACATCAAACATTTCAACAATCAATATGGGTTGTAGGGGCATCATATTCCTTTTAGACAAGGCTCCCAATTTTTGACACCTATCGCAAGATTGACAATAAGCATGAGCGTCATTAAATAGAGTTGGCCAATAAAAACCGCTTTGAAGTACTTTGGCCGCAGTTTTCTTACCACCGAAATGTCCACCACAAGCATGAGAGTGACAAAAAGATAAGATGCTATGAAACTCACTCTCGGGGACACATCGTCTTATGACTTGGTTAGCACATATCTTAAACAGGTCAGGGTCATCCCAATAGTAATGTTTGACGCGAGAGAAAAATAAATCTTTATCATGTTTAGACCAAAAGGTTGGGATTTGACCCACAGCAAGATAATTCACAATATGTGCAAACCAAGGTGGAGATGTAGTGGAGACAGCAAAGAGCTGCTCATCAGGGAATGAATCTCTTAGAGGGTCATGGCTATGTAGATCGGGAATAGGAATTCTGGATAGATGATCAGCCACGACATTCTCAGAACCCTTTTATCTTTAATTTCAAAGTCAAATTCCTGGAGGAGTAAAATCCAACGGATCAGCCTTGGCTTGGCATCCTTCTTGGAAAGAAGGTACCTCAAGGCTGCATGATCAGAGAAGATGATGATCTTACTACCCAGGAGATAGGACCTGAACTTATCTAATGCAAACACAACAGCAAGCAACTCTTTTTCGGTGGTAGTGTAATTCACTTGAGCATCAGTGAGTGTCTTGCTAGCATAGTATATAACATGAGGAATTTTGTTGATGCGTTGGCCTAACACTGCCCCTATAGCAAAATTTGATGCATCACACATTATCTCGAAGGGCAGTGTATAGTCAGGGGGCTTAATGATAGGGGAGCTAGAGAGGAGGGTTTTTAATGTGGTAAAAGCTTCTTTACACGACTCATCAAATTCAAATTGTACATCCTGACCGAGAAGGTGGCATAATGGACGTGATATTTTGCTAAAATCTTTGATGAATCGACGATAAAACCCTGCATGGCCAAGGAAAGACCGTATTTGCTTAACTGATGTAGGTGGTGGTAAATTAGCAATCAAGTCAACCTTAGCCTTATCAACCTCTATTCCCCTTTTTGATATAACATGCCCAAGCGCAATCCCCTGTTGAACCATAAAGTGGCTCTTTTCCCAACTTAACACTAAATTTGTTTCCTCACAGCGTTTTAAAACCAAAGCAAGGTTGTGCAAGCATTCATCAAAACAAGCGCCAAATACCGAAAAATCGTCCATAAAAACTTCCAAAAATTTATCAATCATGTCGGAAAAGATGGACATCATGCATCGCTGAAATGTAGCAGGGGCATTACAAAGACCAAAAGGTATTCTTCGATATGCAAATGTACCGAAGGGGCAAGTAAAAGTCGTCTTTTCCTGATCCCCTGGAAAAACTGGCACTTGATTATATCCTGAGTACCCATCTAAAAAACAATAAAACTCTTGGCCCGCTAGTTTCTCTAGGATTTGGTCAATGAATGGGAGAGGGAAATGGTCCTTACGGGTGTTAGAGTTCAGCTTCCTATAGTCAATGCACACTCGCCAGCCCGTGGTCTCTCTTATTGGCACAAGTTCAACCTCTGAGTTTGGTTTCACCGGATGCCCGATTTCTTAGGGACGACTTGGATAGGACTCACCCACTCGCTGTCAGAGATAGGGTATATAATTCAACTAACAATTTCACTACCTCTTTCATCACCACCTCTTTCATGTGAGGGTTCAATCGTCGCTGCCCTTCCCTAGAAGGTTTGGCCTGGTCCTCCAGGTTTATGCGATGCATGCACACAGAAGGGTCTATACCCCGGAGGTCAGCCAATGTCCATCCTATAGCTCGCCGGTGTGTGGTAAGGATCTTCAACAACTGGGCTTCCTGGTCAATAGATAGGCTAGATTAGATAATTACAGGAAGGGTGTTGTTGGATCCTAGGAAGACGTATTTGAGAGAGCTAGGAAGGTTTTTGAGGTCAAGTGTGGGTGGGGATTCTATGGAGGGTTGAAGTGGTGGGCCGGTCGACACAGGGAGAGGGTCGGGGTGGGGTCACCATGGGATATGGCCAGGGTATAGCGCAACCACTAAATGGTGATGGACCTCCTCAAGGTCAGGTGTGCCCTCATAAGTATCGATCCAGTCATAGAAAATGGTGTGCTCGAGGGCATCCTTAAGCACAGCAAATGGAAGGTACTCCTGGACTAGGTCATCTAGGTCGTCAACCATAAGGCATTCAGATTCACTCGAGGGTTGTTGGGAAGCACTAAAAATGTTTAATTTAACTTTCATGTTCCCAAATGAGACGTTCATGAGCCCTGACCTACAGTTAATGGTGGCATCGGCTGTGGCTAGGAAAGGGCGGCCAAGGATAACAGGAATTTGAGATTTGGAGTTGGCAACTGGTTCCATGTCTAAGACGACAAAATCAACAAGAAAATAGAACCGGTCAACTTCAACAAGAACGTCCTCTATAACACCTCTAGGTCTGCGAATGGATCGGTCTGCTAACTGAAGGGTGACTGAGGTGGGCTGCAACTCTCCTAGGCCAAGTTGTTCATACACTGAATAAGGGAGGAGGTTGACACTGGCCCCTAAGTCCAAGAGAGCTCGGCTAATGGTATGGTCACCTATGACAATGGATATAACAGGGACGCCTGGGTCCTTAAATTTAGGTGGCATATCACTGGTCAGTAAAGAGCTTACTTGGTTGGTTAAAAAGACCTTTTAGGTGACATGGGATTTGGTTTTCCTCTTTTGGGTACACAGGTCTTTCAGGAACTTGGCATACGCAGGTACTTGTTTGGACACCTCTAACATTTCCTCCATTCGTTGAGCTTAACCTGTTTAAACACCTCTAACATTTCCCCAGCTGTCCTAATTGGGTTTCTATTTTAGCAATGGATTGTGTATGAGAATGAACAAGCTGGGCCTGGGTTCGTAGCTCACCTATCAGCTCTCTGTGTTTGGTTTCTATCTTGGCGTCCACCTTGGCTTCCATCGCATTAAAAGCTGAGAGGAGGGTAGATTGGGTGGCTAGCAGTTGGCTCATCTGATCTTCGAAGGATGGTTTCTTATTGGTTTGGCCAAAGGGAGGATTTGTGGCTGGTTGGTAAGACTGAGTTGGGTTTGAGAATTCTTGTCTTGGGGCCTGATTGAAAGTGGGCCCCTGGTTGGGTTGTTTTCAGGCGAAATTGGGATGATTTCGCCACCCCGGATTATAGGTATTTGAGTAGGGGTTATTGGCTCGAAGATATCCTTGTGCAAAGTTGGCATGCTCCTGTACAAGATCTGGATATTGGGAGGCAGAGGGGCAGTCAACTATAGTGTGCATAGGGCTGGCACAGATGGCACAGGCATCTTGAGAGTTTGGGGTATAAGGTGGAGTCTGAGAGAAAAACCTGTCAAACCTCTCAGTAAGGGATGCCACTTGGTGTTCTAGGTTTGTGGTAGCTTTAACATCATACATGCCTCCCCTTGAGGTACTCCTGCCAGGCATATGGCCTTCAGATCTATAGAGAGTGGTACTGTGTAAAGAGTTTTTCCTCAGGTCCTCTAATAGATGCCAAGCATCATCCGGGGTTTTCTTCATGAATGTGCCTCCACAGGAGGCGTCTATTAGGGTCTTATGCTGATCGCACACACCCTGATCGTTTAAATATAAACCCTTCCAAGTGCACAAGGCAATTGTACTACGGTGAGTATTGATAAGGGTTGTCGAACCTCAGGGACAGATTAATCTTTTACCAAATTCAAGAGAAGAAAGTTGCAGTTTTTGTTTAATCTAAATAAAGCTATGAACTTTAACTACTAAGCTGAGTTTTAATCAATGTGGAGAAGACCAAGGCTTCGAATCCACCACAATAACTAGTGTATCGTCTCTCTCTCTCTTTTGAATAAAGATTTCCAATTGGCTGGTGTATTCCTCTCAGACATACACCTGTCAATTCAAATTATAGTGCTCTCCTCTTGGACGTAACACATAAATCAATTAAGCATATAGAATTGTGATCTATCTCTCTCAAGCATAAATCAATGAAATTTATTAACATATGACAAATCAGAACACTCACATTCCTCTCAGACATGCAAGTAATCTTTCAGATTGAAATTCATAAAATCCACTTTTGTCTCTCTCAAGCATAAAGAATAAACTCAATGAATTAACTTTAATTGCATAACAAAGGTTCATACCAACTAGAGTAAAAATAATATTAGAGAAAAGAAACTACAAAACCAGATTAATGGGCTTCATCTACGCCTTGGATAGGAGTTTAGCCAAGCATGGGAAGAGAATCCATCATCTTCATCTTCATCATCTTCTTCTTCCTTTGCTCTAGCCTCCAAGGTCTCAAATTGCTCTCTAGGTTGAATATGTGGTGCCCAATACGTTCTCCCATAAGGCCTATTTATAATAGTGAAGAGAAACCACGAAGTCCCCTTCTAAATCCAAGTCGAAATAGGTCTTAATTCCGGTTTGCCGCATACGGCGATCGATCGTCCGTATTGCCGATCGTTCGCTAGCCGATCGATCGCTATTCCTTCATTATTTTCCTCCGATCGATCGCGTGCGGATCGACGCCGTATGATATCAATCGATCGTAGTTACTGTCTTCCGCGATTGAAAAATTCCAGTAGATACGATCGATCGTTCTTATGCCGATCGATCGTGTCCTTCAATACAGTGCTTTTGCGGCTCTGGCGATCGATCGCAGTGATTTCCGATCGATCGTAGTTATTGTTCATAAATTTCAAATGGCTATAACTTTGTGTCCCGAACTCCGAATTGTGCGTGGTTGGTGGAGTTGGAAAGCTGACTTCTTGAACTTTAACATGAGACTTAAATCAGTCAATCCGACATTTGTACACGAAGTTATAATGATTTAACCATTCGAGTTACTTTTCTCCTCATTTCTGTGTATTACTCTTGTTTCCTACAAAAACCAAAAACTATATTAAAGTAGTAGTTATTCTAATCAAACACTAGCATAATCATAAGCTTAGGAGATAATAAAATGCATATTTCATGTATAGATCATACCCCCAAACCTAGATTTTGCTAGTCCCTAGCAAAACAAAACAAAATAAAATCAAACAAACTAAGGAAATAATGCATAAAAGTAAACACCACTTTCGTAGGGAACACGATTGCATTGAGCGTATGCAACAAGCCGTTAAACCTCTAGGTGTCCCTAGTAGGACGAGTTTTGTCTCGTGAGGGTTTGCAGCCATGCTACCCACAAACATGTATTTATGAAACTAATTAACCTAAGTGCAAAAACAAAGCAAAAATTAAAACATTGCAAAACACACAACCTATTATGCTAGTTTGCAGCCATCCGATCGATCGTAGTTATTGTTCATAAACTTCAAATGGCTATAACTTTCTATCCTGAACTCCGAATTGTGCGTGGTTGGTGGCGTTGGAAAGCTGACTTCTTGAAATTTAACATGAGACTTGAATCAGTCCAATCCAAGATTTGTACACGAAGTTATGATGATTTAACCATTCGAGTTAATTTTCTCTTCATTTCTGTGTATTACTCTTGTTTCCTACAAAAACCAAAAACTATATTAAAGTAGTAGTTATTCTAATCAAACACTAGCATAATCATAAGCTTAGGAGATAATAAAATATATATTTCATGTATAGATCAATACTCTCAACCTATTTCCGGTTCCAGCCCTTGCCATAGCCAAGTAAATGGTCTATCATGATCTTTTAAGCTCAAAAGACAACCACACATCATCCAATGACTCTGACTAAAGACATCCCACTGAAGATTAGTATTCAACAAATTTCTAGAGGGTATTACTTTATGTACTAGTGTGTGGAGTGAGTTTTATTAATTCAAGCACCTGTTCCGAGAGGACTGTAACAGAAAGATACTGCTCAGTTAAGTTCTCTATCCTTCAGTATACTTACTCACACTTCCAATGTAAATTAATCTCTTAAGAATTGTAACATGCATCATCACGGGATAAACTATCAAAACCTAAAAAAATACTAACAAACAACCTAAGAACTTTTTTTTTCATAATTTTTTTTTGTTTTTTTTTAATAAAAATCACATATAAACACTTCTTTTCTACACCCCCAAACCGAAACTAAACATTGTCCTCAATGTTTACCAAAATAATACTACAATGACTAATAAAAGAAAAGGAGTGAGGAAAGAAGTCACCTGAATGAAGAGCCTCATTGTAGATGTAAAGAATGAAACACATAAGCGAAGAATGATGAGATAATATAAATATGGAAAAAATTAAATACTCCCCCAAACCTCGACTGTAGCATCCCCACATAGGTAAGAAATAACCTACAAGAAAATTAAAAATAAAATAGAAAACAAACAAGAAAATAAAATTTGGGTTGCCTCCCAAGAACGCTAAGTTTTACGTCTTCAGCCAAACGTAGCTCCAATAAGTCAACCTGGATCAATTAAATGATTACCCCACACACTCCTATCCTTATTACCTAAGTACGGATCATATCGTGAAATGAAAGGGTAGGGTGGTGGGCAAGTAATTTTTGGAAATAGGTACCCCTTCATTGGCCATGGGAAGAGGTTATTAGAGAATTTTAAAATGAAGGGCTCCTCTTCCACATCACCCAATTTGGCCTTAGTGGCCTCCTCTCGTAACGCATTTCGAAGAGAACTCTCAAATAATGGATTGAATGGGCAATCGATAGAACACTCTAAGTCATGTTCAACAATCATAGGGGAAGGTTGGTCTAGACATTGTATGAGTGGTGCTTCAGGAACATAAGGTTCCGTTAATATTGTCTTAGACGGTGACTCCCCAGAGATAGAAGATTTAAAAATTTGTTCTAATGACTCATTCACTTCCTCTTTAATTTCCACCCCTTCTTGCTCACTTCCTGCACTATATCCAACCTCATTTTCAAATTGCTGTGCACTCCGAAGGGTTGTAATATTTTGGACATGGTTAGGGGAAAAACATATCCCCTCTTCAACAATTTGGCCCATCGGGTATTGTGGTTGGATAGGTAAATTGTTTACTTCATTACTATCGCCCCATGCACTACTATAGATCCCCGTTATATTATCCAACATTGACAAGACATTATCTTCAAAGTCAGGGGTCCATGTGGGTTGGGCATATTGGAGTTGGGGCTGTGGTGGTGGTGGAACAGGGCATGTCATACCTTGTAAGGGTAGAGTAGTGTTTTGGTCAAACATAGCCCTTTTGTTGAGAGTATGCCAAGAAAAATTAGATTGGTCCTCCCACATATGAAGACCTTGGGCCGTATTTACATGATTGCGCACCAATTCCGGATACTCATGGGCCGAAGGACACTCCATTAAGGTATGAGTGGGGCTTAAGCAAATGGCACATAGTTCCAAAATAAAAGGGGTCGTGGGTTGTAGGGAAGATATGCTACTCCCAAAGTTTGATTGATTTTCCCACCCATGGTTATAAGTATCAAGATATGAGTGACATGGAGGGAATGACACTTCAAAGGGAGGGGAAGTAGGTGTGTGTGAGGAATAATAATCATTAAAGTACATGTATGGGTTATTATGGCTAAATGCATAGGAAGGTGAAGTCATTTTTTTCTTTCACCACACAATCACCAACACCATAACTACACTATCACACATCCACAACACAAAACAACCCTAGATATCCACGACTAGCAATCAACAGTCCTAAATATCGACAAGCAGCAAACCTAGCTATTGACAACTAGCACTGCATGCATTCACAGAAATAAAAAGAAAAATATTAAAAACACTTAAATCTACTTAAAAAGAAAGGTTGATAGATTGCAAACGAGGGGAAGGAGTGTCCTTTCCAACGTCGGCGAGTTCCAAGTGTCACTATCTGCCTCTCCAAATTGACTCCTACAAAGACAAGAAAATCAAGTATCAAAATCCTACAAAGACAAGTTTAAACTAATTAGAATTAAGTCAAACCGTTACCAACTCCCCGGCAACGGCGCCAATTGATTGATTGATTTTTTTACTATTTACTAGCAATTGCACGAGACTACGTATAGACTAGTGGTAACGAGGTCGAACCCAAAGGACTTGGTTGATTAATCTAATTCTAATGAAAGATTGAATTTTTATGATTTTAATTAATTAAATAAATAAATTTACTGAGAAATCAAATGAATAAGAATATTAAAGCGTCGAATCCACCACTAAACATGCAATTACTACTCTCAATTATTATTTCCATAAATTGATATGATATAGTAATTTATGTTCTTGGCCAGACACACAAATTACCAGTGAATGAACTACACGTTCTTGTCCAGACACGAAAAACTTCATCCACTATAAATTAATATAACTAACTCTATCCTTGGCCGGGCATAGAATCAATCATAATCCTGTTATTATCTAGACACAGGAAATATCAAGATCAAATTTCATTAATCATTCATTAAGTCTCGGTCAAAGCACTTAAGAGGAATAACAATAAAATCGAATTAAGCATGAAGAATCATTATCAATTTTTATTAAATTAAACAACTAAGAGTAGCAAATACAAATTTAGGGCTTCATCTAGCCTTGATAAAGAAAATTAGCTAGACATAGAATAAGAGAAAGAAGAAGCCTGATTTGTCGAAAAAGTCATTTGCATAAAAACGGTTCACAAATTACTATTCCCGGTACTGTAGCACTATAGCAGCACTATTCACTGTCTTCTTCCTCGAGCACGGTACTGTAGCAATTTTGAATCGTCACTGTAGCAATTGTAAATCAGTGCAAAATCGGAGCTTCTCTTCTCCTATCTTCTTCTCCTCTTCCTCCGGCGAAAACCTTGTCGAAATCCAGCGGAGAATAGCCGGAAAAGCTCTGGTTTTTCTCTATAAAAGCGCTCTATTTTCGTCAAGCTCTCTCTGTTTTCTATTTTTCTGCAATTAATTTCTATTTTTATAGGTAGTCCGAAATCAAAGAGTCCTCCTTGATCAATCGAGCCAAGTCCCAGTTGAACACGCATCTGCGCCGCTTCCAAATCGAATCGAGATCCCTGTTTCCAATTCGAGCAGGACTGTGTTTTTTTTTCATTTCCGGTCGAGACACCCACCGCCGTCAACAAGTTCGAACCCATCACCGATGGCCTCCGTCAATCGCCGTGAAGACATCGCCTCTGTGCTCTGCCCTTCATCTTCCCTGTCGTCGGCGTCTTCTCCCACTCGAACAAGGCTCTGTTTTTCCCGCCAATGGCCGCCTATTTCTCCTCCTCGTCAACCTTTCCGCTGCCACTGAATCTTCCGCCGTGAGAGCTTCCGATGTCGCCATGGCCGCCTCTCGACCCTTGTCGGCGCTCGAGCTTCGGCTCGGGCTGTCTGTTCTTTTCTTTTTTTTTCTTTTCTGAACCGAACCGAAACTGAACCGGTCGGTTCAGGTTCAATTTCTTCTTTTTTTTTCTTTTTCTTCTTTAAAACCCGTCGTATTAATCTCGTTCATCGGATCTCATCTCTTCACATAAACTGTTCGGCGCGTTCCTTTTGACGATCTGCATTTGGAACTTTTAAAAACCTGCGTAAATAAAATTAAATATAATTTAGACGCATTATAAAATATAAATCCATTAAATCCAATTAACGCATCTAAATTAATTAATTAAGCGTATTTATTTATTAATCTCCTAATTACTCACCTAACATTAATAACCATTAATAATCCTTACTTCAACTAAAATTATGACTAACATATAGGCAGAAAGGCATATAAAAATGTGTATATTTTGTAGATATCACAACTCTAGCTCTTGCCTCATCGCCTCATCGTCTGCCTTCTTATACCTTTTGGGAAGCCCTTGTCCCACTTCTAGTACATGACACCTTTGCTTGAGGGAGTTGATCTCCCATTCATGCCTATACTTCATCACGCGGACTTCTTCCCTCACCTTTCGATTAAGCTCGTACATGTGAAGGCAAACTACAGACAGGAGGTGATTGTGCTCTTGGATGGCCTCCAAACTCATAGGCCGTTTCCAGAGGAAAGACCTAAGGTCTACAACAACAAAAAATATGTGAAGAACACATGCAATAGTAAGAAAGAAATGCACCAACATGAGATAAGGAAGGCAAAACACTGCAACAAAACCATAACTGAATCAAAACAGCATTTGCAAAAATCACAAACAAAAGAATATTACCTACTTCCGGAAGAGCATCATTTGCCTCCCCTACTTCTTCTCCTCTTTTTTTCTATTGTTTGGGCCTCTTTTGTTGTCCATTGGAGTCACTGCTCCCCTCCCCATCATTGTGTACATCACATGTTCTATCTCTAGGCCTCTTCTCTGCACCTGGAGGATTTTTACATCCAAAACATCCAACTTAAATTTTAGACACGAAGATCATATCCACCGGACATGGCTTTAGGCCTTCCAGTCTTGATTAACTTATATGATGTCCGATAATATCAACATTTTCTAATGTTACAGCCTCCAAAAAAATACTCCCTCCAGCCAATGAAGCTTGTCTAAATATGGAAAAATATGCGTCCAACATGAAAGAGGCAAATAAAAGTTACTCATTTTGCAATTTAGATAGCTTCATTGGACGGACGAAGTATAAGATGTCATTACGTTGATCAAAATTTGCAGGCTTATGTTCAGCCAAAAAAAAAAAATTTAAAAGGCTTATTGCCATATTATAACCTCACGTATGATCCATGTTTTCATTACTTTCATTTCCTTTGATTTGGAGATTGTTTACATGTTGCCGTACCAATCAATCTGAGCCAGACTGAATCACCAGGCTCGTCAAAGTTTGAAAACTTTGGATTGCTAAGTCAAGCTCGAGCTCAACACAATTCTTAATAAGATGCACCAAACACTTCAAAATCCTAGGTTGCAAGCCATCTGCCCGCTGCAACCAATCCAATCCAACCTCCCTTGCTTCCACCAACTCAAAAAACCAAACTGCATAAACACATAATTAATAATGCAATTAGTACATCAAAAATTACAAAAAACTGTCACAAGTTTGGTACATGACATTCATACCTGTAAAATAGCCGAACAACCAAACAAATTGAATCTACCTTTCCTCATGTCCTTGTATGCATTTGCAACTCCTCTCCATAGTTATACATACACTTCTTTGCCCCAAAGATAATTTGAGAATGTACTCAAGTCCTCCTCATCCATCATAGCCCAGAACCTCATTTCCATAAGGTCTCCTGGCCTGGGTAGGAGGAATACTGCAATTATGTACAAAATCGCCAACCTAATCTTGTCTTGTACTTTTGTCTTCTTTCCATCAAACTATTCCCGAATCATTGTCGAAGTGATTTTTAATTCTCCTTTAAACATTCTATCCTTGAAGGCACTAGAAGATGGGACTCCATATTTCTCGACTGCAGTGTGTAGAGGCAGTCCAAGAATTAGAGAAACATCTAAGGGCTTAACTTGAACCCTCTTTCCACCAATATTAAAAGTCAACCCACTGACCCTCCTATCTAGAATCTCGCATATTAGTCTATGACAAACTTATGAGTGCAAAATCTTCAATAAATCTCCAAATACAGAATTGGAGAGGTATCGATGGGCTTCGCCTTTTACTGTCTAGCTAAATTCAGCCAGCTTCTTCATGCTACACTTGCAGTCAAGTTTAGGCAGCTATAATTGGATAGAAAATTGTAATCAGATAAGCATCCTTACAGTAGCATTCTTACATTACATCATCACACCCTATACAATCAGCCTTCGCAACCTATGGAATTAACTTTCGCAACCTATGTAATTTACCTTCGCAACCAAATAAATTTCACTCAACTTCATATAATTACTCAACCATCGCAACATAACCAATTAACCTACGCAACCTATGTAATTTACCTTCGCAAACTAACTAAATTTCACTCAACTTCATATAATTACTCAACCATCGCAACCTTTTATATCAACCTTCACAACTAAATCAGTTAAAGCTATTATTCCTACAGAATCACAACCCAACACATTTTACGCGATTATAACAACTATTCTATATACGATTCTCGTCCACAATTCAAATAAAAACAACATCAAACAATATACATTCATGGTAACCACCAAAATGAAGCAGTGATGGGAAGAAAAAAATACACTTTCTGTAACCACTTACTTCCTTTCCGGCGTCAGTCTTCTTCTTCCTGCATTTTTCTCTTTGCCCTTTGTAGTCTGTGGAGCCATTTGTGTCGATGGAGAGGGAGTCGACAGAGAGGGGCGTTGTCCAACTAGCGAAGAGGGTGCACGGAGAGGGGGAGGGCGAGAGGGGAGTCGGTGGAGCAGAGCGTGAGCAGAATAGGGCATCAGCGGAGCAGGAGTCGCCGGCGAAGGGGCGTCATCGATCTGGCGATTACGTGGCGTCAGCGAAGATGATTCTCAGTGGAGAGGGAAGCCGGCAGGGAGGACAGTCCGTGGAGAGAGGCGTCGTCGAACTGACGAAGGGGCATCGATGGAGAGGGGTGTCGGATAAGGGGCATCGCCGGAGTAGCATCGGCGGAGGTAGATGAGGGTTTCGAAGCAGCTGCGAAGGGAGATGGGAGATGATCTTGGAAAATAGAGTGACGCTGCGAAGGGGGGAAATGACGTGCGGTAGGGCAAATGCGGCGTCCTTTTGAGCGGGAAAGATCACATCGAGGGGCACTTTAGGTATTACAAAAAAAATAAACCACCTGCCCCTCATGTGCATCTTTTTTTGTTAGACATTTTTCAGACCTTTGGGTCTTTTTTGAACCCTCAATTTTTTCACCTGGCCCAGACCGGTTAAAAAGACAAACCGAATTTCTGAATGAAATTGCCCCTTTTTTTTCGGAAAGTGAAGAGGCTGCACTGTTCCTTTTCAGTTTTGTTTTTCTTTTTTGTGGGGGTATGCGCTAACTTTTATATACATGATCTATTTGAGTTTGTTAAGTGTCGTGTGCCAAACGCTCTTCCTCTCATTGAAAATATTGTCATGCTTATCACCATATATCCTAAACTGAAGGCTACAACAGAGGGAAAGGTTGTCAGTAAACCATCTCATGGTCAGAATCAAGAAACAAAACATCACAAGTGCCGCAACATTGATTTCTTGGCTGAAACAACCAGTCTTACTGTCTGCAGGTCTCGCAGTGTGATACCAAAAGCTGCCCAAGCAGAGTAAGGAGAAAAAAATGCATCAACTAGAGAATAGAAATCTATTGAATGTATCTTCAATGCATAGATTCTTGGTAAGTAATAGAAAAGAGGAGTTGAATGATTCACGACTATATGCACTTCATTCGGACACTCAGATCCCAGAACCCGAACTCTGAACAAGAGTTTCCAGTATATTCATGCAAGAACGCCAAGCAAAATGTTATATCAACTAGCAACTAATCAATCCTCTGCCAATTCCAGGAAACTTTACGTAAGGTTACCTCACAAATACCCAAAGCTGCCTGTCACTTTTCTTGTCACATGTGTGAGAATGGCATTGTATTGAATATCATGTCAATTATGAAGGTCAAATATCAATGGAGCAAACAACAAAAAAGAACACCAAGCAACAAAAAGATTATATCATTTGCATTCCACAAAAGTTTTAAAAACGTCACCAGACCTTTCAGGATACTTCAAGGTCAAGATAGCAGTCTATTTATATTTTAAGTTCTGCCTTTTTATTATAAATCACATGCAGGAACCAAGATATAGACTTAAGTTAAATACTGGAATGCATAAAAAAATTACATACCAGAACATAATTGTGTTCAGATAAAAAAAAAAGAGAAAAAAAACGCACTGAAAGAAAGCAATTAGATAGATAAACCTGAAATTCCTCAACCATTTAGCCAAAAAGAGAACAACTTTCTTATGGAAAAAAAAACTCCTAGTTAGGCACGAGGAAAACCTATAAGTTGAACATTTATCTATAAACTATGAATTTGAAACATCACAAGAATGGACACATATCTGCATCAAAAGCCTGAATGTATGCTAGATCAAGCCACGCTTTTGGCCTGCGGCTTGCTACTGGCAGTCTAGTTAGTTCCAGCTGCAAATATAAAAAAGTTGAAGCTTTCCTCTGCTAGAGATTTAGCCTCAGGCTACCAATAAGCATACATGATTTATTTACCTTTGTTAAGTGCCTGTCTGTTAAACGCTCAACCACTGATTGACAAGATAGTCATGCTTGTTGCATTTATCCCCTAATGAAGGTTGTATGTAAGGAGGGAAAGGTTGCCAGTAAACCATATCATGTTCAAAATTAAGAAAGAGAAGATAACAAGTGCTGCAACGCCAATTTCTTGGCTGAAACAACAACTGCCATACTTTCTGTAGGTCTCACAAAGTCTAACATCAAAGGTTGCCCAATCAGAGTACCAAGGAAAAAATCATCAGCTAGAGAATAGAAATCCAAATGAATTTATCTTCAGTGCACAAATTCCTGGTAATCTCCGAAAAAGTGGAGTTGAATGATTCATGACTATATGTGCTTCATTTGGAGACTCAGATCCCAATACCTGAAGTCTGAACAGGAGCTTCCCAGTAGATTCCTGCAAGAACATCAAGCAAAAAGTTAAATCAAATAGTAAATAATAAATCGTCTGCCAATTCTAGAAACTTTGTAAGAGTAATTGAAATTAAATTGTAAAACTGTTTTTAGTTTGTTAAGCTGCTGTGTTAGTTGTACACGTCAGAATTAATTGCAGATTGTTATTAATGTTGCAAATTTATAGCACCTACTGAGCTACAAAATAGGCAGAGGAGCTTGACTATTTCATGTCATCCTTTTCATACTAATTAGCGGTTGGACAAAAAAGAGGAGTTGGATGGAGGAAAAAGGTCGCCGGATTGGCTTCCTTAAACATATTTTCAAATGTGGATAATTTTTCTTTTTACACATCATATATGGATAATTCATATAGAACAGATGGAGTAATAAAAAAGTGCACAAGTTAGCTCACCTTGGCTATGGGGAATCAAAGATTACAATTGACTTTGACGGCTTCTTTCCAGTGGTTGAATTCTATCAGTAAAATAATTTCTCCTCACTTGTCAATGTTGAAAAGAATTGACTTAGCCCCAATAAAAAAACGAATTGAGTTAGTATAAGATACACACAAAAGGATGGATCACACTGAAGTCAGTATCGTCGTATTCATGGCCCCAAGCCCACAACTGAGCACCTTTTTTTTTTGTAACTGTGCTCTTAGCATAACAATCGAATCATTTCTCCGCGAAATCGTTTTCCAAGATGTGTAAAACGATGACAAAAAATGTTTAATGATAATGCTACACCACGCGAGATTCTTTCAATTCACGTCTCTAAATCTAAATCAAGGTTGCCAAACGCACCATTAGGTTTCCATCATTCATTAAAAATCAATATTTTTTTAGATGAAGCAGGACGGGAGTATTTGTTACTATTTACTAATAAAGAAAGTCTCTTCTCCGTCTCTTCGCCACTTTTGTGCTTGGCCTTCCATCGTCGGCTGATCTAAAGAAGATGGTGAAACTCCATAATCGCCACCTTCAACAACTAGAAATCTCATCACTAAAAGTGAGCTGCTGACTACCCTAATTCAGTTGAAATGTAAATACTACTCCCCCCGGTCATTTTTAATAGATATAGTCAATTTCTTAAATGAACTACTCCTAATTTTGTGTGTAACTGTATTAATTAAAAGTGACCGGAGGGAGGGAGTATACTGGTTGATAGATGGTTTTGGTTTCTGCAATGTTGTGTATGGGATTTAGTAAGTTCTCTTGTCCTTGTGACTTTTGATTGCGATTGTTATTTTCTCCTTTTTTTTTGCTAATACTGGGATCAGTTGTTTGTTTAATGTTGTTTCTAGTAAGTGATCTTATGTTTTGCTAAATCTTCTGCATTGAGCTTGATTTAGGATGGAGGTAAATGATTCAGAAGAGTTGAATATAGACTATAAATCTGGGTGATCTTGATTATGGAAGAAATTCAGTGCGCATTTTGTGATCTGTGAACGTTAATTCTGCTATACGTTACATGAATCGAAAGTATGACTCCATATTTGTCAGCCTAGTAGAACCAGCAACCAAATTTGAAATTGGTAGATTACCTGGACTGTTTAAAAACGTTTTAACTCATTTTACCTGTGTGATGATTATATTTTCTTTAGAAACCCCAGGAGAAGCAATTTTGATCTTTTCTAAAGTTTGTTAATTTTGCACTAAGGGAATCTCGTTCGAGAAAACAAGCATTAAACCTTTTTAGACCAATTATATTATCTGTTTGACAAAATGTTCCAAAGAAATTTGCTTTTGCTTCCTCCTAGTTAATTAAGTGGCCTCCACTGATGATAAGTGATGGCCAGTGACAACATATTGATCTGTTTCCACAACATGACTATATTCCTTATTTTCAGCTGTGTTTTTGTTTTTGCAGCAGGAGGGCGTTGGTTGTGACTGTTTTCTCTCATCTTTAATATCCAAAGTGTAAGTTCCTGGCACATGATTTGCAGCCAGGCCAAGCGCTTCTTTCCCCTCCATGCTGCTTTCATCTTCTCCTCGTCTCTAAGATCTTTCCCATTTACCAGGCTCCCACATTCCTCAATATTCAATTCAATTGCAACTTTCCATACTACACATAGAAGACGACCATTTTACTACGGAAGGCACCAAAACAAGCCAGAGCCCATCCCTCCTCCAGACCCATCTGAGCTTTCCCATTCTATCACCAAACTCCCACCGCGTTTGACTTCACAAGACCTCTCAAAGGCCATCTCTCTGCAACCACACCCTTTAATTTGCCTTTACCTCTTCAACCATGCCTCCAGCATCCCAAGATTCAAACACGACTTCTCTACCTTCCTTGTCACCATACAGAAACTTGGCTCAGCCCAGCTCTTCAATGAGTTTGATAGTAATGTGAATCAAGCTCTGGCTACTCCAATTCCCTCTTCTCAGCCCCTTTATAACACCATTATCTATTATTACACTGAATCCCGCAAATTAACAAAAGCTGTGAATGTCTTCAAGCACATGAAGAAGCTGAAAGATTCGGCTTCTCGACCGTCCATCAAGACCTATAACCTCCTCTTTACTGCCATGTTAAGCGGTGGCTCTAATTCATATATCAACCACATGTACATGGAAATAATCAGATGCCTTTTTAGACAGATGGTGGATGATGGAATTGAGCCAGATATATTTTCCCTCAACTCCATGATCAAGGGATATGTGCTCTCCTTGCATCTGAATGATGCATTGAGGATTTTCCACCAAATGGGTGTGGTATATAGATGCTTGCCAAATGAGCATTCATACAACTATATAATCCATGGTTTATGTGCCCAGGGATGGTCGAAGAATGCCAAGCAGGTGTATGGATAGATGGTTGACAAAGGGTTTGTGCCCAGTGAGAAGGCTTACGATTCAATGGTTAAATTGTTTGGCAATTGCAGGAGAGATTGAAGAAGCAGTGAGGTTTTTGTGGGAAATGTTGCAGAGGAGGAGGGTGCCAGACTTGATTACTTACCAAACAGTTCTAGATGCTATTGGGAGGAAGGGGAAAGTCAAAGAGGCCTTTGACCTTTTGAGGGAATTCAAGGAGAGGAATATGATAGATGGTCAATATTACAAAAAACTTCTGTTTTTCCTAGAAGATGAATTTGGTGATTTTATTAAAACAAATGGCTCTGACCTAAGGTGATGGAATTTGGGTTCTGGTGCCTTTCTCGTTTAACAGAATGGACATTGAGAAATGAATCCGTGAAAAGGATTAAGGTTCTCGGATTATGGTCTACCAAAGAAAATTAGAAGGTTCATACAAAACAGTTTTTATTCGAATACACTAAAAAATTAGTTCATTTCAAAAAACTGTATCTATTAAAAGTGACTGGAGTGAGTATTTTATTACTAGATATGAATGTTGTTGATACATATTACTCCATCCGTCCAAAAATATTTGTACTTATTAGAAAACCAAAGATGGAGGGAGTATGAGATACTTTATAGGAGAACTTGCTTTAAGGTTTTTTTTAGTATATAAATATGCTTTAACCTGCTGAAAGTTCGAGCTTTCTACTATCGTAGCCGATCTTATTAAGAATTGTGTTGAGCTCGAGCTTGACTTAGCAATCCAAAGTTTTCAAACTTTGACGAGCCTGGTGATTCAGTCTGGCTCAGATTGATTGGTACGACAGTGGGAGGTGACGACGGAGGGGGTGGTGGGCAATGGCAGTGGTGGGCGGCAAGGGGCGGTGGCTAAAGGTAGGAGGCGGGGGGCGGCAACGATGGCGGGCTATGGGGGCAGCAGCAGTGGGCGATAGGGGTCATGAATTAATATGTGAGTTTCATATCGTCTAACAGTATGAATCTAAGGCTATACATGTTCTATAAAAAGGAAAGAAATGGTAGTCCTTTAATTTAATTAAAGGGAAACCAAAATGGGTTAAGCATATGGGCCTTCTTTAGAAAAGAAAGTCGAGTCGAGCTCGAGCTGATTCTCGAGTCGAGCTTTGAGCTAATTCGAGTCGAGCTTTTTCGAGTCGAGCCGAGTCGAGCTGTAGGTTGGCTCGAGCTCGAGCTCGAAGAAATCAAGCTCGAGTCGAGTTGGACTCGAGTCGAGCTGAAAATCGAGCCAAGCCAAAAAAACCCACGAGCTGGCTCGGCTCGTGAGCACCCTTAGATACGGTGCTCTAAGAGGTCAGTTGCCCTACCCCTTCTAGTCGGGTCCTAAATACTCGAACATCTCTCATTATCCAAAAAAAAAAAAAAGACTAGGATACACGTCCAAATAATAAAACCCACCGCATCAGCATTGGAGGGTGTGTACTTTTTGTTGGACAGATTCTTGGATGATGGACATCTAACGTCCGTGAATAAGGGCACTACCTAAAGTGGTTGCAAACCAGCTACCCTAAGAAACTTTTAAGTTGCATAAAAAAAAGTAAAAAAGAATATACAGCATATGTCCAATGAAACTTGTCTGCATTTGAAACGGGGTTAAATTTATTGGGTTCTAAGGGCCGTATAAGAAAACAGAATCCCCCCTTCCACATAACAGTGAGAAAAGTCAACCATCCAATGATGGATCTGTGTTTTTTCTATTGCAGACAGGCTTTATTAGACTGTCTATCATTTTTCTTGATCCTGTCTATTGCAGACAGGATCAAGAGAATATGTATCATTTTTCTTGTACTAGTTGACTGTTGTGATTAATTTTTTGGGCAGATATTTTAAAAAGATGAAAGAGATTCACATGTGAGCTAACTCTGCATCTCGCGGCATCACGCTTCCATTGTACTTTGTCAATGTGCCGAGCATGCCGCGTTGCTGATGCACCCGGCCCGTCAGTTACTGGCAGGCATCCTGGTTGCCAGCCTCCCATCGGCCAGCCATAACACTTATGTGGCATGCTGGCACACTGAACAATTTCTCATGTCCTTGGATTTGGGCGAGGGATGTTCGATATTGTGCACCAAAAAAAGAAAAAGAAAAAGAAAAGGTCCATTCATCTTGTAAATTAATCCATGCACGCACCTTGTGACTTTCAGAATACATAGAGGTGCAAAGGCAGTCCCCATAGACAAAGAAAGAAAGAAAGAAAAAGAGGGAGAATTGAACTTTCCTGAGAAACGAATAATTGAATTTTACAAAGAAACCTACCACCCACCACGGGCACCACCTGCAAAAGAAAACGTGAAATCAGTCAATGTCTTTGGGGAGATGAATGATCTCATGGTGTATATAGTAATGCCAGCTGATATCCCAAGTAAAGCTTTTAGTATTGTCCATATATGTGTTGGTTCCGATAAGCTTTTTTCCTTAGTAAGACCTCATTATAACATTGTTTGATGAATTCCCTGAAAGAGAGGGCAAGATCGGTCCATTCCTTGAGACATCATCAATCATGATAGCAATTTGTATTAGAAGAACAACGTGATATTTTCTTGTTTCTTTAACAAAGTAAGCTATACTTGGTATTGCCTATGAAACATCAAAAAACACTGGCGGCAGGACTCAACTAGTGTAGGCATACTTGCTTTCCAGCCGAATGCTAGCTCCATTGAAATTTTATTAACCGGCATTTCACAGTCTTGACTGATATACTCAAATATAGCCCATCCATGGTGTTTATTCGTAAGATTCAGTTCATTTGGAGTTATGGATCATAGTTCGATCCAATTTTAATAATATCATTCAAAAAAGAAAAAAGTGGTCTACAATGATGTATTCCATGTTGTCATTCTCCTGGTAATTAGATGCTGGACTAAAAAGAGTTAAAGGACAAAGTTCGAAGGTTAATTAATCTGCTAATTCTATTTTCCGTACCTTTTCCTTTCTTTAGTTTGTTTTTCATTTACTAATTTTATTTCATTGTTTATTTTAATTATTTCCTTGTACTTTTAACATTTTTCCCGTATTTCCATTTTTTCTTCCTAATTTTCTTATAACCATATATACTATTGCCATACCCATACTTCGTCACCACTTAAATGATCATCACAACGATTTGAAATGTAGAATATAAAAATCTATGGTTGTGGATGGAAGTAGTTCACCACCTCTTGTGTTTTAGCTAGCCCACCCCTATGTAACTCAAACCTAGCCAATTATAACATGATAACGATTCCTTATAAAAAGTGAAAATATCTCTTAGATTCACAAGCTCATATTGATAAAACTTTTGTTGCCTTGATGAAAGATAAAGCTCATCCCCTCATGAAATTAAAGGATACATGCACCTTGTGACTTCCAGCCGCAGATTTAGCAAAGACAGGAGAAGAAACCTTCTTCTCACGTACCCGGTATAGAAAACGTGAAAATTAATTCACCCGTGAAGGGAGAGATGAAGTATTACATTCTTGATCAAGTTCTGCTTTAACTGCATGAAGCATGTGAATGAAGTAACCATTCTGCTTAAAGTTAGGAGAATGGTTCCCCTAAAAGAAGGCTGGTAGAATAGTTTCTCTAACAAGATGATGTTGATTAACGATGGAAAGTGAAACTTCTTGTACAAAACTTTGCTTTGTCAAAAGCAGAAAGCGATTGTCTATTCTGTAGAGAGATTGTAGACCCAAATGACTTCTTGTTTTTTGCGAGATATCATTTTTTTTAAATTGTAATAACTTGAAAATTACTTCAACACCTAATCTCCTACATATATGTTAGCAATTAGCCACAGATAAATTATGCACCACCCTATTCCCACATATAAGTCTGGGGGTGTCTAGCGTGACCGATTTTCAAGACCAGATTACAGGACCCCGGCCCACATAGGCATGGGGCCCTGCAATCACCCTATTCCCACATATAAGTCTGAGGGTGTCTAGCGTGACCGATTTTCAAGACCAGATTGCAAGCCCCATGCTATCGTGGGCCGGGGTCATTTAATCATGTCTTGAAAATCGATCAGCAAAACATTTCCCACACCAAACTTTTGTGGGGTCATCTCCTACTTCGCCCTTCTTATTTTCCGAACTCAAGAATTTTAGTTGTTTCCTTTTTTTTGGGCTACATAATTGTTTCCTTCTACAAGCACACAATCTTAATTGTTTCATCCTGTTTTTGTTAAACAGTTGCTTCCTCTTGCGTGAATATTTTTTATTATTTGGTACTTTAACATTTTTCTTGTATTCTCCTAACCACTGTTGTTATACCCATACTTCATCTCTTAGATGATCACCACAACGAAATGTAGGATCTATAAATCTATGGTTTTACGAATGGGTGAGTAGTTCGCTACCCCTTGTTCTACCAGACCACTGCACTATACACATGGATGGTGGATAGCCCAATCTTTTTAATAAAGACAGTGGCACAGTCCGTGTGTATATGGGGGTGGATTGGCAAAAACAGGGGGTGGCAGACTAATCTTTTGTGAATGTCCTTCCTTCAACTCTTTTAAAACTCGAACTTAATTATTACATTAGCATCTCCAATAGGGTATGCTAAACCCTAGTTGGCAACCCCAACGGAAAGAAATCCCCATTGTGATGCAGTCCAATGGAGTCTGCCATTTCTTATGAGGTGTGGCATACCCCAAACTTCTCTTATAAATGGCAGAAGGAAAAATGTCTGCCATTTACCTTTTATTAATTTTTATTTGTTTTGGGCCTTTGGCTCACCTACACTCTTAATTAAAAGGTACTAATAAAATTTCAATTTGAAGTGGCTCAATGAACTTCAGTCACTCTTAATTATAAAAAATAAAGCTTCACTCACTCTTAAAAAAGCCACACATGTATGGGCTTGTGTGTAAAATATGGCATATCGACACGTCCACTGGGTCTTTTTGAAGAATCCGATTGGAGACGCTCTAGAGAAAGTGAAACATCTCTTGGATTCACAAGCTCATAGTTTTAAAACTTTAGTTGCATTAATGAAGGATAAAGCTCATCCTATCATGAAAGGATACATGCACCTTGTGACTTCCCACCTCAAAACTAGGGCATAGACAGGGTCACAGGAGAAGAAACCTCTCGTCACATACCTTGTACAAAAAACGTGAAAATTAATTCACCCATGAAAGGGGGGAGATGAACTATGACCTCCTTGAGTCAAGTTTGGCTTCAATGCATCAAGCATGTGAATGAATTAACCATTGTGCTGTAAAGTTGCTCTAAAAAGACAAATCTGATTAAGATGGAATGTGAAATCTCATACAAAATTTTGCTTTGTCAAAAATAAAAAGTGATGGTCTAAGGATTTCTATAGAGAGAGTAGAGTGTACACCCAAATGACTTCTTTCCACTTGCTTAAGACAGTCATTTTCTAAAGATTTCTAATTGTTGCCTTCTTTGAGCAGGCAACCTTGATTACTCCTCCTTCGGTAAATAATATGTTTCCTTCCCATAACTTTATAGGAAGGGAAAGGTTAAGATGCAGCCCGGCTGATGCGCAATAGTGTGACAGGGAATCGTGAGCCACTGGATCGAGATGTCATTAGAGGGGGGTACATTGGTGATTCAAACCCGTTTGCCACATCTATTAGCGTTTGCCGAATGGATCAAATTCCATAGGCTGCGATGTCTTGGCACATGCCAAAGTGTGTGAACTAAGGTGCATATTAATGGGACTCAAGAAAGAAAAAGTTAACGCGCATCCCCGCTCATGCACGACATTTTGCGCGGGTCATCAAGAGCATGATTTTCAAAACCAGACCGGATCGGCCGGTCCGACTGCGGAGAACCGGAAACAATGGTCTGGGAAGTTCGGTTCGAGACGGTTCAGTCCGTTCACCGGTTTTATTAGAAATCGGCCGGTTCAGCCGATGAACCGCAGAACCGGAAACGACCCGGTTCACTGCCAAACTATTTTAAAAAAAAAAATTATATTTTAAGTAGGGATTCGAATTCTCCCTCAGGATTAACTTTTCAACATCTTAACCAAAGTAAGAAATTCACACTAAACTAACATAGTTTAATGTTATTTTTTTATGTAGGAGGGTTTTTTAAAAAAAATTATGTGTCAAACTAGTTCAAACTGGTTGAACCGGACCGACCATATTTCTGGGTCGAAGGCCGGTCCGGTTTTGAAAACCTTGATCAGGAGCCATTGGCAGTATGCGTTCATTGTGAGGAGATGAGCGGGTGATTCAAACGGGCATTGCCACGCTACCACCACGCCATTTGGTCATCCGGCAACCTCAGTGGATGTTAACATAGGAGGTAGGCAGGCATTTCAAACCCGCCTACCCCTTCATTAACACGCACCATCAGATCAAAATCCTACACCCATCGATAACCCGGCGCATGCCGACACACGTAATCCAAGCAGCATACTAACAAGACTCATCATCCTATAAATCAAGAATCATACATATGATATCATATCATAGCATACACTAAAATAATGAAGATTAGAAAACCAAAGTAAACGTATTCCTCTGTGGTCCCGTGTACCACCTTCCCCAGGTACGGTCCCGTACGAGCCGATCCAAGCGCAGCCTTTGTGCAGCTTCCCATATTCAGTCCGTATCGAATACGATCGTATCCAAGTTCAACCTGGTTGTTACCTTATAAACTCGACCCATTCCAACTCCCCTCCCCTCTTCCACCGGATCCTATTCAAAGATCCTCACAAATCCAAGAAAGTGGTATAACAAACACCAAACCACAATCAGTTGCCATGAAACTAGTCCAGTTTCAAACTCCCAAGGTTTGGCCAAATCTCCCATTGTTTCTCTCTGTTTTTCCTTTTTTTTATTGATTTCTTGCCATGTTTGAGCCAAGATTCGTTGTGCTCTTGATTGATTGATGGGTTTTGGTAGTGAATGTGCTTTTTTTTTGGTTTGTGGGTGTG
The DNA here is from genome assembly GCA_039654745.1 of Houttuynia cordata. Taxonomy (NCBI): domain Eukaryota; kingdom Viridiplantae; phylum Streptophyta; class Magnoliopsida; order Piperales; family Saururaceae; genus Houttuynia; species Houttuynia cordata. Next base: position 5,969,917 of record CM077507.1, read on the forward strand.
TAGGATATTGGTTGTTTAGGTTGTTGCCTGGATTTGCAGCTTGGAATCTTGACTGGTTTGGCTTGAAACAGTCTGGTGATTGGATTTGAATCTGCTTGAGAAAGGTGTTTGAAGAGCTTTGGTTACGATGGTATTGTTAGATGGGATGGGGGTTTCATGATGTTGGGCGGGGAGAGGAATATGAGCTGCAGAAGCTACTTTGATGTCTTCTAAGATTGGTGGTGGTGGGATTGTTTGGCATCTGCTTGAGAAAGAGTCTCTGGGAAAGGCCATTATGCGTTGTCTTCTTGTTTCTTGGTTTTTCTGGTGATTTCTTGGAGAGTTGTCATTACCTGTGAATTTGAGGCCAATGGAGGAGGAAAATAGCTCTTGGGTGATGCGGGCTAAGTTTTCATCCTCGGCGTACCACCGATTTGATGCTTCCCGATTCCAATCCGTTCTGTTGCCCCTTGATTCGGATCTGGAATTGCGATTAAGGAAGAAATTTCCGGGGTCTTGTTCAGCTGCTCAACCTTCTCAAGGAAATCCAATTGGGGACAAATTTGATGGTTGCTCGACTGGGGTTGTCCGGCATCCGAGTGGGAGGCAAAGATCTGTCTCCCCAATGGCACAGACTGTTCTTCCAGAAACATTCAAGGAAGCCCAGTCGGAGAGGAGAAGTTCCTTCACCAGCCGCAGGGAACCAGATAGAGGAATGAGGAGCAAATTTTTCCGAAGAAGTTCGCATGAATCCCATCGGTCAATGGACTCTTTGTCTTCATCGGATTGGAGTCCTACCAAGGGATTGTCGGCCAGTGACAAGTCAAAAAGAAAGGAAACTTCTTGGGCGAAATACTTCGATCATGGGGCGGGGAGGGTCTCGGCTGTCGAGACTTTGGATGAGTGGACCGTTGATCTCTCCCAGCTCTTTCTAGGTTGCAAGTTTGCATCTGGAGCCCATAGCAGGCTTTACCACGGAATCTACAAGGATCAGCCTGTTGCGGTGAAGATGATTCGAGTACCAGATGATGACGAAAATGGGGCCATGGCGTCTCGGCTGGAGAAGCAGTTCACTAGAGAAGTTATACTTCTGTCAAAACTCCACCACCAAAACGTGATAAAGGTAATGCATCATTCTCTTTGCAGCGATGTGGTCTTCAAATCTAGTTATTTGGAATTATATCTTTTTTTAGATGAGCTTCTTTTAATTAGTAATCTAACACTTTTTGAAGTGTTTGCTGGGTCACTTATTGAACTTCTAGATCATATATGTAAAACTTAAGATTACTAACGTGATGCTTACAGCATTGCCGTATTGTTTAAATTTGGTCATTTTTGTTGGTCATTCTCTGATTTGTTGTATGTAAATCAATGCAGTTGGTTGCAGCATGCAAGAATCTGCCTGTATTTTGCATTATCACAGAGTATCTAGCAGGGGGCTCCTTGAGAGCATATTTACACAAACTTGAGCCAAAGACACTCCCCCAACAGAAGCTTATTGATTTTTCTTTAGATATCGCTCGTGGCATGGAATATGTTCATTCACAGGGAATTATCCATCGTGACCTTAAGCCCGAAAACATCTTGTTTGATGAGGAGTTCCACTTGAAGATTGCCGACTTTGGAATAGCATGTGAGGAGGTTTCTCGTTATTCCCTGGCTGAGGACTCCGGTACATACAGATGGATGGCACCTGAGATGATCAAACACAAGCATTATGGTCGAAAGGTTGATGTCTATAGCTTTGGGCTTGTCTTGTGGGAGATGGTGGCTGGGGCGGTACCTTATCAAGAGATGTCACCTGTCCAGGCAGCTTTTGCAGTAGTTAATAAGGTACATCTAATTAGAGTCTAAACCCGCAATCATTTTCAAATTTTCTGAATACATTGATGATTTTACACGAGTCCAAAAAATTACTTTCGCTTTTCCATGCATCTAGTATTTTGGATCCTGTCAGTATTTCTCCTTTTCTTAAGGCAGTAAATTTCTTTGAGAAGGGTTTTGATCCTGAAATAATTTTGCTTATTTATTGTGTCCTTAATACAAAGGTAGAAAAATTGGCTTTTTCCTAAAAGAATTTAGTTTTAATATTTTTTATTCTTATAATACTTTTAATCAAGATATAGTTTTATGAACTTTTTTTAAGGTAAGTTTTTATGAGCTTAATGAATCTTACTTTTTGTCATTCATTTAGTTTCCAACAAATGTTTTTTGTGGGTAGATTTTGTTGGTAATGACGCATAGTGTTGCTTTAATTTTTTTCAGGATGTTAGACCACTTATACCTCCTCACTGTCCAATTGCAATGAAGATGCTGATTGAGCAATGCTGGTCTGTGCATCCGGAGAAAAGACCCGAATTCAGGCAGATTGTGAATGTTTTGGAACAATGTGAATCTTCACTTGCTCGTGGTGGCACTCTCAACTTGGTTCCTGGAACAATCTGCTGCGATCACAAGAAGCGCCTTCGAAATTGGATACAGAAGCTTAGCCATGGTCACGTTAATCCTGTTAGTTTAGCATCTCATAAATTTGCGTAACAAATTTGGCTTCTCTTTTTGTTCTGCCTTTTGTTACATCATATAATCACAGTTTTCTTAGATTTGAGTTTCTTACATACACAGTGTTATGTACATCTGGGAAAGTAATCAAATACAATTGGAAGGAGGGAAGGTGCTTGGGAAATAAACAAACTCCTAACTTTTTAAACATGAAACACAACCATATTGAAAAAAAAAATCCATTCATCAAACGTCCCTTTCTGTTTTAAAAGCACTTGAGATCTTATATTTGATAATGTCATTATTAGTAATTCTTTGCATTTCTGGAATATGCTGCTAGATAGACACACAATGTAGAGCAGTGATCATGTTGGAACACGTAAAGAAGCTTTTATAGGCTAGTAATTAGTATGCTCTTCATTAGAGGCCTCCGTCCCTTCACCAACCACTGACAAGCATATATTATGTACACATATAACAATAAAAACAACGGAAAATATGAGTACTAAAAAAGATATAATTGAGTGTTTAGCTCTTCATTCTATTCTTACAGCCACTAACATCAGCCCTGTTCTAAGGAACAAGAAAAGAAAATAAAGGGAAAAAATTTAAAATCCTAACCATTAGATATGTATACCAATTTTTCCTAATCATCAAGTATTTCCTTGAAACCGAACTTCGCAAAGCATATGGGGCATAATTTTTTCATGAACTCCACTTTAATTTAAAATGACAAGTACAGTCTATTTACACCGATGTATGGCAGCCTTGTCTGAATTAACAATCCTATCAATCAGTCTTTGCAATCTTTGGGCACCAGGCCCTGGCTCCAACTTCGCATTGTCCCCAACTTCCGAGCACAATGGTTCTCCTGAGCACCACCCACCTGGGGTGAAACTCCCATTGTTCCTGTGAAGGAACTGAGCATCAATCTTGTCCATAACCGGATCACTTCGGTTGAATTTGCGAGCAAATGGCGCGTTGCTCCCGATCATCTTGCCAAGATCATTAACTGAGAGAATGTGTGGGTGTTGCTTTGGAGGGTTGTCCCACATGATGAAATGCATGTCATGGTTAATGGCAGTAGCTGCAAACTCGGGCTCATTGCAGATGACTGTTTGGAAGTAACCTTCTGGGGAGGAGACGAAGTTGCTGTAGTACATGAGCAGTGTTCTTGGGAGGTTGTCCCAGCCCCAAACGCAATACTCCACAAATGCCCGTGATAGAATCATCCATGCAGAGCCTGGTATTGCCATTTAATTTAATCAAGCATGTGATAGATTGTATGGTTCAAAAGAAAATTAAATTCAGGCATTTTTTTTCCATCGTTTTTTTATTACCTCCATTTTTATAAAGACAGTACACTGTGTATTAGCCAAAAAAAGGCAATGTGATGGCATTTTACTATTTTCAGAAAAAGCATACCTCCAATTTCAGTAGATTACATGGATTTCAGTTTTCGGATACGGAGTACTTTTTTAATTTCGAAAACTTTTCACCATTTTAGTGAAGAGATGAGACATGAGAATTCAAAATCTGAAAATTATGCATGGTACTCCAAGATTGGTAAAATTTTCTTCTCTCTATACTCTCTGTATAAGTTGTGATGTCAACAAGACAATCAAATCAAAATAAGATGTTGAGATTTAAATGCCATGTTTAAGAATGCTTTCCTGTTAAATGTACTCCAAATAAAAGTAAGAAATTTGGAAGGTGAAAACCAAAAGATGGACATAATGGGAGAAGGAAATTGTTGGAGAAAGTTAAAATTTGTTCCCATTTTTTCATTGTGATGTTTGAGGAAAGGGAGTTTCCAGTTGAATCAAGAGTTCTTAGTTGGTTCGGACAAGAAAATCAGCACTTCCAGCTGTATCCCAATTTTCAAATTTAAAAGGGTGTAAAATAAAGGTCAGTAGCTTCAAAAAAGACAGTACCCAAAAAAATGGAGGACAATATTTTTTATATAACTTACCAGTAAACAATTTGAAAGCAGTGGGTAGTCCCCTCTTGTCTTTCATCCAAACTATATTTGACTTGGTAGACTGAAATAGGCCTGGATCCATAATCAATGGCTTAGCTCTCTGGTCCCTGCCCAATTTGGAGAAAGAAATCAATCAGGCCTGACCCTTATGGAAAAAATTTATATTGCAATCGAAGTTTTAACTTTAAAGAAATTCAGTACCCAAGTTACTCACTCTTTCCACCCCAAACGACTAGTATGCTCTATGAAATTCAGATCCCTTGACACATTGGTGAAAGTGTATAAAAGATCTGCATAAGAAGAAAAAAACAAAAACAATGAATTGAGTTGGAAGTTTGACTCCTACATATGATACAAATTCAACAGAAGATTGGCAAAGTCCATGGAGCTCACCATCTTGTGTCACAAGGGGATAATCAGAGGCACTGAGGTTAATGAACCAGTCCCATTCTTTGCTTTGCTTGAGAAGAATGGCACAGGCATGGAGGGTGTTAGCAACCATGGTTGGCCCCTTGTAGGTGACCATGTTAGCCTTCTCAATCATGTGAACATTCCCAACTTTGGAGAACACTGGGTCCTGCTCCAGGCGCTTCTTGAGCTCCATTCTCTCCTCAACTGGACACTCCAAGTCCAGATGAACAATGTATTGGTTGACAGGGTGGTACAGAGCAAGCAAAGTCCTCCACAGCCGATTAAGATCGTTTTTAGAACCAGAGATGAGATAAGCAAACCTAGGAAAAGGTGGCGCCATCGGCGGGGGTGGAGCGAAAGACAGGCTTGTTTCGTTGCCAGCGGGCCGAGTAGGAAAGAAGTTGAAAAGGGAGTTGATGGAGCTCAAGGTAGAGATGACACCCATGTTGAAGGAGGTAATGAGGAGCAAAATGCAGAGGAGGGAGCCTGCAATTACAGGGAATGCCCATTTCTTCTCCATGGGCGGGGCTACCAGTTTGGAAGGATTCATGGGAATATGTGAAGTTACAGTTCTGTTTCTTAGATTCTACTAGTTAAAGCTTGCAGCCATTTAAATCCTTTAGTCTTAAAGTCAGGTAACTGCTGCAGAATATCCAACTGATGCAGACTGGTCTCCAGAGGAATTTGTGTTAGAACTGTCAAAAAAATGATGTAAGGAACTGAGTAAAAACTAAAAGAGAAATAAGAATGATCTAATACAATTATAGAATATGTTATTAACTGACTCAAACAGAGATTTTAACAGATGAAAGGCATAGTGTCCACCCAGCCTTTCTCTTCTAAAGAAATTGCTGTCATCCCTTACTGAGCAAATTCATGATCAGGTAGGTTTCAGACATATATCGAGAAATCAGGCAGCTACTTGATTGTCAAAATTGTGTTTTATGATTTTGTGAAATACCACTTAATGATTCTAAAAAAATGTAGAGTTGATTCTATAACAATGTAGAATCATAATTTTGTGCAACCCAAATGCTAGTTTTGAAGTTATTCGCTACCTGGTACCAAAGTCTCCCTAGTAAATAATGCTTAATACCGTATCGACATCAAAATCCAAGGAGCCATAGATTATTTATGTCATATTTTGTTTTTCCTTTTTGCTATCACAAATGCCATACATCTATTTTCCTGGTGCGAAAAGAGAAATTATGTGCTTCGTGGGGCAAGAATAAGTGACAGAAATCAAAATCTGAATTCTTGGGTGGTGCCATTTACTTAAAATCGAAGCATTGAAGACATCGATCAATGTGAAATTATAACTGACAGAAATGTAGTTCTGTCAAATAAAGATGGGGAAGAAAGCTCTTGGTGTGAATGCTCTTCCTAAGTCAAAGAGAAAAGAGGCTTTGCATAAGTAACGTATAATTCGTGAATGAGAAAAAGGTAGAATGGCCAAGTAGGGGCCCCTGCCCAAGTCAAAAAACAGCAACACGATCCATGTCAAAGAAACATTTCATTAAGAAAATAAGAAACCTCTTCATTTATGAAACTTTTCATTAAGAAACTGATGCAAATTGTACAAAAAAAACTGATGCAGAAATATCTCCAGACTAAGATTCATGGCGGAACTGTCAAAGAATAACGTAAGAGACTGAGTAAGAAGTAAAGGCTGTGATTATATTGATGGTGTACAAGCAACTTCTTATGAAACTTTTCATGCAAACATGGATATGCAATTGCAGAAAAGCATGAAAGATGGCAAAACAGAGGAGTTAGTTGGAGGAAATATAATTTTATCATAAAGTAACTTTTCATGAAGAAGACATATATACAAAAAAACATGTAAATGAGATAAGAACCTCATAACTTTATGAGCCTCTCATCAGATATCAAAATCATCACACAAAACCAGAATTACAGAACTATAAAAGCAAAAAAATCTGCCAGAAAATCCACATACAGACAAGCACACATACTTCTATGAAGAAATTAAGTAGACAAATGAAGAGATGGAGAAGAAGAAGGACCAACCTTGGGATAAGAAGGGAGGAGCACTTGAAGATGAAGAAATGGTAGAAAAGAGGAGTTAGGCATGGATTTATAACGAGTTTAAGGAGACCAGCCATCGGGTACTTCAGGGTAGCATTCAATCGGAGGTTGTCAATTCAGAGTTTGGAAAGAGTTTATATTCTTCTAACTCCCAACCTTCATTTCATGTTAATGTGAACTTTTGGATGGTAATAATAATGAAAACAAGATAGAAGCAAAAGTTAGACTTTTTGGTAAGACCACTGCTCATGCTTGGACTTTTATCTTGGTTTGTTAATACTCCAAACCAAGACAGTTAGGGGTATTCTCTTTTTTTTTTTAACAGACGGCTCAGATTGTCCCTTCTCCATGTTTGAACGGTAGAGATGAGACGGCTTTATTTGCTTTTGAAGTGTATCCATATGGCTGCTCCAGCCAGATCAAGCTGGAAATAGAATGAAGTGCGACCAACTCATCAACGACATCTGTGAGGGATGCTCCTGGAAGGCGTCAAGGTAGATGTTGGAAGACCCATTCTACTCATGTAGAGGTAGAGGATGGGGAAGAAGTGGGTGTTGTAGTTGACGGATGGGAATCGAAGAGGTCACATGAGTTTCTTGTGAGCCCTATGGTCCAATAAAAATAATAATTTTTGGAAATGTATATTACATTCCAAACGGAGGGAGTATACTTTAAGCTCTGGTTATATGCGCCGGCGGGCGCATGTGACGCTTTAAAGCCGCTCGATATTGATCGTGCGATTCTGATCACGTATTTTCGAACATAGACATGGCGTATGTTAATAACTAGTTCCTATAATATCTTTATTGATTGAGGTTGAGAAAAGGAATGTCCTTGTGAATGAGAGGTGGAAAACAACAAACTGGGGAATTGGAGGTGACGTGGACTCAATGCTGATCTCTCTTTTTTTATCTCACATGTGTTGGGAACTAGAACCGATTCATTTGTCCCTAAACCGGCTGTTGGCCCGTTTCGCCAGGCCACATGCTTTTGTGAAAGATTAATGTTATACCCCGTGCCCTATAAACCCATGCTTTTTTCTATGCTCAGGGTTGGCAGCCGTTAGATCAATTTGATCTGATGGCTATCACCCTAAGCATGGAAAAAAGTACGGGTTATCAGCCAGAGGGTGTCTAGCTGGAACTACAACCATGACCAAACTCCCAATGTACTGCATTAGCATATGCGTTCCAGCACAGTACATCAATATTTCCATGTACTTTGTTAGTACATGGAAAACAGTTTTTCAATTTTTTTTACAAGATGCCCACTAGGGACTGATGATATAAAAGTCCCATCTATATTGTTCCGAGTCCTTGAAATTGGACCCGTGGTGGATTTGAGACGGTTCTAGATTTGAAGAATTAAAATGGTTCCGGAGCCGGGTTTGTCAATACTCGAGCCAAACCCGCCCCGGTTCCATCCCTAAACCGCCATGCTACAAAGAACATCGGGTGCATCAAGTAAAAGAATACGTAGGACTAGCCAGATGACCTTAACATTTTTTCTACCGAAAACATTGGAGATGTTTGAAGGAGTCTTAAAGATAAAAAGAAATACCTTTGTAAGGACAAACGAGGACTAGTACTTAGTACGGAAGTTCGTTCATAATCTTGATTAGGAGAAGGTAGGACATCAATTCGTTTCAAGTAACAATTACTATTTTCAAGTAAGAATGTTGATAGCCGGGTTTTTAGTGACTAATTAAATTAACATAATGAGGAACTTAATGAAGAGAATTAGTCAAAGTAACAATTACTATTTTCATAATTACTCTCGGTTAAGCTGTGAAGTAACATTGTTGGCTAATTACTTCGAGTTTCAAGAAATAGACCGATCTACCGGTTTAGGAAAACGTGTCACCTGTTACACCACCTAACTGCAGTTTGAACTGAAAGACTGAATAGAAGACCCAAGTCCACTTCTTATTTCTATCTGATCCAATTCAAAACCATTGACAATGTCATCACCATTCATATAGAGGTCACGCCTACAAGTCAATTACATGTACGTGATTCCAAAAAAAATGAAGGTGATTAAAAAAGGAAAATGGTAATACGAGACACAGCTCATGTGCATCTGCATGAGCGAGGCACCTTGAGTTATTGGATTTCAATCCGAATTAGGGGCAGGTATGTGATTCAAACTTGCTTACCGCTTGATTTGATGCTTGTCGTTGGATCAAAATTCAACGGCTTGAAGATCACAGACTTAAAAAAACACACGTAAACTTCCAATCAATTATGGGAGTCTAGTGGGCAGTAGCTGTTTTGGAGTTGGACTTCAAAAGTTCTTGGATCATGGCGTTAGAGTTAGGTGAAACCTCGTAGAGAAGACGGAAAGGTCAAGATCAACCTTTCTTTTATTGCTTTCAATGTGTGAGAGAGAAGATGAGATGCCTAATGTCTTGCTAACTACATGAGACAATGACTTGATTGGCCTTTGTGTATTGTGAAATAAAATTGGGATATGTGGAGAAGAGCCAACTTCAAGGGATAATTTACTTTTGACCAATTTTGGTGGTGTCCCATAGAAAGAGCATGGTCTATAGGTTTTTCTTCCATAAGGTTTCAATGTCCCAAAATGTTTCTTTTCATCCCGATTGGGATAGTGAAGTTGGTCATGAAAAAGGCCAGGATGGGCAAGTTGGCTACCAAACAATAGGGTGCAATTTCCTCTAGTGAGAGAGAATAAAAGACTCCATTTCAGTAGATATGGAAGGAGATATTCTAGAAAGGAGGAAACATTTTAGAGGATAGCATTAAAGTTTAGAATGGTAAAGAGGATTTGTCTTGAAGGTGGGCAAGGTCTGGCTGCATTGTACAAGGAAGTCCATTTCGGTTCTGAAGTCTAGAATCACACATGACCTTTTGAAGCTCAAAAGAGATGTAATTTGGACGTTCTGTTCAACACATAGGGCTGGCGCCTGGCGCCTGGCGCCTGGCGCCTGGCAATGTAAACAAACACACCTCATAAGTCATACTAGTAAATGATAAGAGAGGTGAGCACAGTCTTTGTTTAGTCATCTCACATTTCAATCTACCAATTTCAGTATTATTCCGAAGAGTGGGACACTGCCTTTTAACTACTGATTTACAGAATGAGATATTGATTGGGATTGATGACTAAGTTCTTACTCCTCAAAATGGGCCCAAGCTTTTGCAAGACCATACCTCGTGATTTGCTCCACATTTATTCCCTCTACCAATAAATCCTGTCCACATTTTAAAGAAAACGGATCCTGGCTTATTTTGCTCTCTCACGACATTAAAAAACAGGGGAAGAGGTGGGGAAAGGACTTTTTTTAATTAGAGTCCAGTAAATTTAATCTATTTTCAAATGCAGACAGGTTTTATTGTACAGAGGGAGAAGTCATTCTTCTCGGCCCCACAAAGGTGGACCCTCTAAAAAATCTTCATTGAGGTGGGATCATTTGAGTTTGGAAGAGGCCTCCGACAAAATGAAAGCAACAAAGACCTCCAATTGTATGATTATATAACAAAAACAAAAAGGCCTTCAATTCTCATCCTGAAAACATAATAGAAGTTCAACCCTCATCCAAAATAATAGAAGTTCAACCAACAATCATTCATACACATTCTATCCAAGAAGGGAAAAAAAATTCATAATGTGTCGAAATTTTGTATCTTAATGAAATAAGGAACTTTTACTAAAAAAGAACAAGAAACAAAACAAGGAAATTAGCAAATTAAGGACTCCCGGCAAGAAAAATTATAACAGGGGAAAGAAGGATGAAGAGTTCACCACCCCCACACCCTCTATAGACAGACGGTGGATGTCCATCGTATTAATATATACGGACAGCGGACATCCAATGACTGTGTAAAGGGGTGCGCTAGCTAAACCATGGTATGAATTTGCAGTGTATGTGCTTTCCTTTGGTCCGCTTTTATTGTGCCTTTACTGTTTTATATCAGTAATCAGCCTACCAAAGAAGCCCGCAAATTTTGTCTTATATTAGATAAGTGGGCCTTTTCATCTTCACATGTAACATGAAATGGATGGGCTTGTATGTGCACTAGGGGATTGTCGGCAGGATAAGGTGCTTGAAGACTCCGACACCCCTCATTATAAAAAAAAAAGAAAAAAAAAAGGAGAGTAATATTACCGTATGGGAGCCAACAAGCTAATTCTCACAGTAGGATAAGATAGTTGGAACTAATTCTAAGCCGCAGTTACATCATACTAGTGCCCTCCTTTGATATTCACTTAAGAACACACCTCATTTTCATGTACATAGCCGCAGTTACATCATCATGAAACAAAATTGATCACAATACACACATCAAACCAAAGCCGGAGCCGGTAAAACTGAACCTCACTCACACCACCGCCACTGCCGGCCATTGCAAGCCCGGCATCCTCTCTAGTAAGTCGAACGTAAGCATCGATATCGTCACCTTCGGCTTCCGCTCCTCCGTGGTCCCCGTCGACAACACACATTGAAGAGGATCCGCCCTCTCGCACGTGCCAAACCACTTGGCCTGCACATACTTGTGGCGCCTCCATGGAGCCATGTGCATTTTATTCTCATTGGCACACTGCTTTGCCGCAGCACATAGGATCTTGATCACCGCCTTGAGCCGCTCTGCCTTGCCAACATATAAATTTGGCAATCGGCCGATCAGCCGACCATAATCCTGGCTAGCCCGCCCCATCTCAAATTCGGCACGGAAGTCCGGCTCGATCACAACCCGGACCGGGTTCCTCCCGCCGGTGTCCACCACATCCACATAGGTATGTTCCCCTGCACATCAAAATCCCACGTGTTTAATCCCAATGACACATTACGCACGTGCTAATTAGGGGTCATTCTTACTAATGATCAAGGGTATTCTCGTCTATTACCTGCAGGAATATCTGGCGAGCATCTCCATGTAGACCGGCACACCGCCGCATTATATCCGGCGGCACGGAGCCGCTCCGCCACGTCCCGCAGCAAACAGCTCCGGCAATACCATCCGCTCGACGCAGCTGATTTCCTACAAGCGCACGTCGCCCCCGCCGACCGAGACTCTCTCAGCGCCGTCTCCGCATCCGCCCGGATCCTCGCCTCCAGCGGCGTACTCCGATAAAGCGACGTCTGCGAAAATGGCACCCAAAAACCCAAAATCAATACAAATTGCTCGAAACAAACAATCCAATCAAGAAAATCTAAAATATTGACAGGACTCACATTGAGGAGCTGGTGCTGGGCCTCCCAGAAGGCCAAGCGTTCGGCGAGGCTACCGGAATCCTCCTCCTCCTCCTCCTCCTCCTCGACAATGGTGCTACCCACATCGTTCTCGAGGAAGCCAAGGACCATGTCCTCGAGGCTCGAGCCGCCAAAAGAGCTCCGGCCACCGTGCGCAACCATCTCCATTTTGGACTTGCCGAGCCGGACCAGGCTGAGGTTAATGTCAGACAAACACCCTGACTCTGGCTTTTTCTGTTTGGAAACTCAAGCCGGACCCTATTTATACCGAGGACACTGATAAATCCACAATCCTATTTCGTATTTCCACACCCATCGTAAACCTGGTTGCACCCGTCTTGGCTTGGCGTTATGACGAAAGGGGATGGGTGTTAGCGGAAAAAAGTAGGGCACGGCGGGAAACGTGGACGAGCGTGCCGCCGCGTGCGTGATCCATAAGGAAAATTCCACGTGGCGGAGGGATATTGGATGGGACCTGATTGTTTTGGTTAAGATTGGGGCTTCGTGAAAAAACAGGTTGGATACACGTCAGCGTCGTAGTAATCATTCCCTTGGGGACAGTCCACAATATTCGAGAGTATTCTTTTTTTTTTAATATGAAAAACAAATTTGATGGATTATAGTAATATAATCTTGATTAGCATTTAGCAATAAGTTTTTTTAATTAAAGAACAATTACGCCCCTGTTGGTAGTGTAATTTCCACCAAAGGGCGAAAGGCAAGGTTTATAGCAAAAATGAGTGAGTGGTATCCCAAAAAAAGAAATAATATTTGAACAGCATATTCTTACACATTTTTCATACACAGTTAATGTGTATAAAAATGAGTGGATAAACTGATCTGGTCCACTTATTTCCGAATAGACGATATTTGTATAACAGATTCTTACACATTTTCTATCGTAAAAAATGTGAAAGAATCCGATGTAGGATTATCACTGCCCTTCACACCCCTTAATGGTAGAGGTTGTCCGCTCCCTCGCTTCTTCCGCCGTATCCTAAAGCACCTTTTTAGAAAAATAGTCGACGAAAAATGATAAGGGCTTTTCGGTATCAAAACTATCAAATGGACATTCCTTGATCCTTCGTGTAAATGAGTCAGACAGAAGGGATATGCCTTATCCCAGCACTGGAAACCGTGGGTCCCACTCCAAACATTCTGATTGCCACGTTTTCTTATCTCATGTACTTGAATGTCCCCAATAATTTAAGGAGACCGGAGAGCGGGACCCACTTGGGCTTGTTGATTTGACTGCCCAGCTATCTCCTCTCTGCCTTGACCCGTTTGACTACAATACCCACACTGGAGGAGGGACTAATGTACTTAACTTTCTCACTGCGGGGGCATTAGAGTAACTCCATACACTAAACAGGAAGAATCAAAAGGTGGGCGTGGGCGTGGGCGTGGGCGTGGCCGCGCGGCGGCCTGTAGCTGAATTCAAAGGAACTCTCCAACCTGTGGGTTCGGTTTCACTGAAAGCCATCACCTCTCCAACACCCAACTCCAAATTGCAGGACCTATCTTGCCAGAATTTGAGCAAACAAAAACAAAATCTTGTATATCCAATGTCTTTTTTGTTTTTTTTTACAACAAAGGGGGAAGCCGACGTGGACATGTCAATGAATATGATGGTGATCTGTCTCCACCGCCTTTGCCATGGTGAAAAAAGAGGCATGGTGGAGGGACGAAGAAGGGAGGTTTATTAGTAAAGATGAGGGGTAAAATTATCCTCTTTTATAGGCCATATGGGGTTAAGTACATGTTTTACTAAGTTATGGTGGTTAAATGTAATTTTACGGTAATACATAGGGGTCAAGTACAATTTGTCCCTTTTAATAACTAGGAGTCCTCTATTGCTTAGGACCCGAGTAGAAGGAGCAGAGCATTGGATACATTCAGCATTCGACCAAGGTGATGCGGAGTTTGTCACAAATTTTAGAAAAGCTTTGAATTTCTTTCCTGGCGGGGTAAGTGAGAAAAAAGGGGTGTGAACCATTATTTTGTTTGTAAAATCGCTTCAGAGGTGACCGGTCCGGGTCAATGCTACTACCAACCGGGCATATGCGGCGCCAGGTAGGTGAGGCAGATATGTTTCGTTATAGACCAGATATTTAGCTTATTATTACCATCCTTGCCCATAAACCTTTGGAGCAGTGCATTCCCATTAAGGATATTGGTCGATTAAAAAAAATAAAATATTCGAGATATATTAGAGATATTATATAAAAAAATATTAATAATCTAAAACTAATTTTTATCATGTATTTTCACATTATAACTTCTAAAATTAGTAATACTAATTTAAATAAATATAAATATTAAAATATACATAAAAATATGTATATAATTTAAAATATACGTTTGCGTTTTAAACACATGACCTTCCACTTGGCATAAGATAGAAAACAAACAGAAAAATTAATTTTTTAAGAAAAAATTTACAAAAATTAAAAAAAAATTGGCTTTTTTAAATACCGATATATATGATATTTTAAAAAAAATTCAAAATCAAAATTACACAATATAGTTTTATAGATATCGATATATCGACGATATAACTTTCCATAATTCCCATTCATTTGGAAAACTTAGTCCAGATATAGAGATGCCATCTCTTTTGATAATTACCTACATCCCTATCCACAAAGCTAAATCCAATCAACAAACAAGGTTCCTACTGCCAGATTCAGATCCTTCTTTTAACCATGTGGCTTTCTTATAGAATATTTTTATGAACAAAAAAATATTACAACTTGGATGTTGATTTACATGGAAAACTATATCTTTTTGCCTACTCTTTTGTCTTTTCATATACAATTTTCCCACCACTTTAGAAACCAATACCAAAATCTGATGTATCAATCATGCCAGCTTTGAATCCCCAAAAGATCATTGTTAATTAATGTGTTTCAAGACCCTGGTTTTATCGATAATTGATGGGAACATGGCAAGCAAAACATTAAACCATCTCGAGCAGTTTGACGTTTCCGGTCGAGTTTGCGGCAACAAGGGTGGGTGACTGACCGCGCCAACATACACAGGAGATGAACTGGCTTGCATCGTCGACCTCATGGCCCGAGAGTGGGTCCGTGCTGTTGAATTTAAAGGATAAGACCGGCATGGGAAAGGCTTTGTGATAGACATAAACCTGTTTGGAAGATAATAAAAGATGTAAGGCAGGTATAACTGGGGAAGAATGCAAATAAGAACCTATACTATATGTATACAGTAAGACAAATGCTAAGCAAGTTGTTTTTCATAAGGTTTTATATATTTGCTACATGTGAGTCAGAGAGCTGATGTGTGCCTGACAATGCAAGGATGCTGGAATATACCTAATCCAGGCTACTGCAGACCATCAGCATCATCTCTGTCTCTATAGGACAAGAATATATTGGAATTATCTACTCGCACGTCACACAGTAATTGTCTGGATTGGACCTCCAAGATGAACTAAAATTAATTAATTTTTTGTTTTCAACTTAGTCAATTAATGCAGGACAGAGGGAGTAGATATCAGGCTACGCGTATGCTCACAATGTTTATTGTACTAAAGAGACAACTAGTACACTGAACAACAGACACAATAATTATGAGTAAAGAAAGACGATCACCTCATTTGTTTCCGAGCCTGTAGCAATATACCCATCCGCTATGGAAAGACCCACAAAGTTCTGGAATCAAGAATCAAGAATAAAAATAAGAAAGCAACAAAAGATGCAGGTACTCTAATTAAAAAGTTAAAAAATTACAGATCAACCGGATAATTACAACTAGAGCTGGTAAACGAGCTCAAGGCTCCCTGAACCATGGAATGTCATATCGGATATCAGTAAAATATCGGTCGGCCTAAGAGACGAAATATCGGAGATATATCGGAGATATTTTGTAAAAAAATATCGGTCGTCAAAAATTACGTTTTACCATATATATTCACAATCTAACTTCTAAAATGAGTTATACTAATTTAAACAAAGAATAGATTTCAAAATATGCATAAAAATGTATATTAGGATAGAAAACAAACATGAAAGTTTTTTTAAAAAAAAAAATTTAAAAATATTTTTTTTTTTGAAAAATACTGACGATATATCGGTGATATTTGAAAAATTTTAAAAATCCGATACTGAGTGGTATTGGTGTATCGGTTTGGGCCCGATACCGATATATTGGCGATATATTGCCGATATATCGGCGAGCTGGCATTCCATGCCCTGAACTAGCCCAACCCAAGCCCATTTAACCATAAATGTTCGGGCTATTAGCGAGCTCACCCAAAGTGAGCCAATCTCAGACTCCACCACAGGAGCCAATAACAGCCCGTGAACTGTTTCTAAAGCCTCTCCCCGATTGGTTTTGCTATGGTTTCTTCTTGCTCTACATCTACCCTTCCAGCCACCCTCCCTGGATCTTCGCCTACCACCAACCCCGTCCCGCGAACTTCCCCTCCTCCCTGCTCATGCCCTCCTCCGCCTCCTGAATGTCACTGGGAACGAGCTCTATATAGGTTCGTCATTCTCTCTACTCTCCATGAATTGAAAAGAACTGCTTTCTGGGTATCTCTCATCTTGCTCACGAACTGGGTTATTTTTATATATGTAGTAATCTGTGTTTTTGTTGAATGAACTCGTCCTCGGTGTGTGCTTGTTTGTCAATGCACGATCATTTATTTGTCAAGTGTTTAGAAAATATGTTTTTTTATTGAAATCGAAGCTTATATGGTAAAAAGTTCTGAGTTTAGACAAAAAGTTGCAGTCTTGATGGTGCAATGGCTTGCTTGAATTTTACACATAAGGTGCCCTTTGTTTGTTATATTTAGGTTTAGGGTATGTGATTATGTGGACCTTAGTAATTAGGGTATGTCATTTCATAGTAGTCTTATTTTGTTATAACTCTTTCATTGTATATGATCTCGTGTTATTTGCTTTCATTGAATGGCATTTAATACCTTCCACATGTTTGTTATATTGTAGAGTCTATAGAAGATGTCTAATAGTTCAACGCATATTGATGAAATCGATGATGAGAGTGTCAGGGTTCGAGTTACTAGTCCTAAACGTAAGAAGCAAAAGAAATCGACATCTAAGGTATGGAGACATTATACAAGATTAAGGAAGGAAATAGAGATATAGCCAAATGCAAGTATTGTGAGATTGTACTAAAGGGGGACGGTATGGGTAAAACTTCATGTTTGTGGAGGCACCTTAAAGAAAATTGTAAAGTTTATGAGAAAGAAAAAGATGATGGTAATATAACTCCAAGATTGGAAAACTTTAAGTTTAGTCGAGAGAGGAGTTGAAAGGATTTGGCAGCCATTGTTAGCATGTGGCTTTTAGGAAGTTTTTAAAAAATCTCTAACCACAGTTTGTTGTGTCAATACACTCTATAAGAAATAATTACTTTAGAGATTTACGAGACTTTAAAGGAGAGAGAGTAGTAGATGAAATTGAGAAGTCTTGAATGCCACACAAGTGTTACAGCTGACTTTGGGCTATCAAATCAAAATATTAGCTATACTTGCATAACTTGTCATTTTATTAATAATGATTGGAAGTTACAAAAGAGGATCATTGATTTAAGCAAAATTGATTCTTAGCAAACTAGAGACCTTATTGCAAAAATGATTTATGGAAAATTGTGTGGTTAGAACATTGATAGGAAATTATTTTGTTGTGTACTAGATAATTGTTCAGCAAATGATGTTGCAGTTAGAGAGCTAAAAAAATGATTTTATTAAATAAACATCTTCCTTGTCTTGGCCACTACTTTCATGTGCGGTGTTAGGTTCATATTCTGAATATTATAGTTCAAGATGACTTATTATGTATGCAAGATGTAGTGTACAAGGTGCGTGAGAGCATAAAATATGTGAAAGATTCAACAGTGAGAGAAATTTTTGTGCATCCCAGTGTTTTTGGTTTTGAACAAGTAAAATTATTTGATTATTCTATAGAAGAGGCAAATGGCCCAATAAGTAATACCAAGAGCTTAAAATAGTGAGCTAAATAGGAGAACTCAAAAGCCCCACAATCTAATAAGAAAAATATACTTAATAGCCCATCAAGTGAGCCCAACAGAACTAACCTAAACTAGTAAGAAGCCCAAGTATATTCATAGCCCAATAACCTCCCAATAAACAGCTCGTGACTGTTTATATCCTGACGGGTTGTGTCCATTAATGCTTAGCGGACTCAGGCTATTGATGAACAATTGCGGGCTGCCCGAGCCCGACTCGTTTAGCAGTCCTAATTACAACACCAAACAAAACAAGCTACAAATAATTTGTACCAAAATATTTCCTTCAAAGAGTACCTCTTTTTCACAGCAGTTTCACTTGCTCTAAGAAATTACAAAGTTCTTATATCGGTTCATAGGACTATTAATACTTCTCTTTTGTCTTGTGAACTTGACTGTTGTAACAAACAGGGGATGGAGGGATGGCCAGGACTCGCATCCTGAAGTGGAGGTCCTGAGTTCAAACCCCAACTCCCCGGGATTGTCTCCATTCACTTGGTGAGTATAATGGGTTAGCCATGTATGTGCATAGAGGGGGTTGGCAGAGGGATACAGTAAAAGCCTTGTTGCCCTGCCCTTCTACTTAAAATCTAAGGGCGCAGACACCCCTCTTATTAAAAAGAAGTTGGCTATTACCTTGTTCAAATTCAATTGTTTACTCCTGTTCATTTCATTCATCTAAATTTTTATTACTTTATCCCCTTTGTTAATTAAGGCGATAAAAGTGGAAGCAGTGGGGGGGGGGGGGGGTCTAGCAACTACAGAAAAATCCACAACTTTCAAAAGTTGCAAAATTGCCTATTATTATTTATTGTTTTTATGAACACCTATGTTAATCCTAAAACAACAAAAAAAAGACGAGTCTTTCATTTTCTTTGCTTCTTTGACGGAACTTTGGATCACGCCATCTCTTTCTGACCAGGTAAAACTGTCTCTCTTAATCTATTTCCTATATCAGAAGATATAAAATAGAATCAAAATAAAAATTGACGCAGTCATCACATAGAATATTGTTAATTTTAGAAGCTTCCTAGTTTAGAGTTATGAGTTTTATATGACCGTTGCTTTTGTAGAGAATTCTAGTTAAAATAGGATTTTATTCATGTTTTTTTATTTTAGGCAAATTTTAAGTTGGTTTTTTATTTCCTTCTTGAAGTAGAACTCTCTTTGTAATAAGTCTATTTAAAGGCCATAACATCAAGAAAAATAGAAGACGATGATTTGAATGATTTAGAAAAAACTTTGCGTAGTTCTCTATTGATTGAGACTCTTTGTTCGGTGATGATGCTGAACAACTTAGTGCCAATGCCATGGTCCATCGTCCGGCGTTGATTCCGGTGGTAATCCCTAGTGGAGATTCCAAATAAATTAATTCATTTTATCCCTATATCCCCTCCGTTTATCCTCCTTCACACACGGTCTTGCTCAATGCAAATCTGAATTTATTGGATTCAAGCCACTCTTGGTGACATTAAAGCCCAACTTGAGGAAGTTATACGACTGGTACATCAGATGATCACGACCAAATGTGCACAGGCAGAAAAAGTTGATACACAACAATTCGACAACAATCTACAAGGTGAAACATCTATTGTCAAGTCACAAGCACTGATTCCGACTCTTCAACCCAAATCAATCCATGACATTACCTCAAACCAGTCGTCCACGTTTTAGATAGTTGCCGAGAAGAAGTCGTCCAAAAGGAAAGAGAGACTAGTAACGCTTGCATATCCATTATTTTCGGCCATTCATGTCTCTTCCAGACCTCTTCTAGGTGCACACATGTTGTTTCTAGGGATGAAGCCACAAGCTTTTCTGCTTCTCTTTCCATTGTGCATTTTTTCCAGTGGATACCTCACCTTTCTTGGCCATGGCAACTTCTATATGTTGGTGGATTTTCCATCAAGAAAGTAGTTTTTTTGGCCACTTGTGTTTCCATATGATCCGGTGGTATTTTTCCATCGCTGGTGTTTTCTACAATCTGGCCAATGAAGTTTTTAGTTGATCTTGCACTATCCAACCAGATGAAGATCGATACCATCCAAGGCACTTTTCAAGCAACAATTTGTTGCGACTTGCCAATGCATTTATATTTAGCTAGACTTGCTTAAGCATTCTCACAGTTCCGCGAGGTAACTTTTAAGTTGTGAGAATGATGCAGACAT